>CM053765.1:21853653-21870317 GCA_028658305.1 Pachyuromys duprasi
TCATCTCCCTCCTCCCCGCCCCTTCCAAGTCCACCAACAGGGGAGGACCTCCTCCCCTTCCATCCAACCCCAGCTCATCCTGTCTCCTCAGGGCTGGCTGCAATGTCCTCCCCTGGGATCTAGCCAGTCTGTCACTCCCCAGCTTGTATGGGGGAGGGTCAAAGAGTCAGCCATCAAGTTCATGACTGAAACAGTCCCTTGTTTCCCTCACTAGGGTCTTCAGTCCGACAAGGAGCTATCATGGGCCCCATCTGTGCAGGGGTTCCAGGCCATATCCACACATGGTCCTTGATTGTAGAAACCGTCTCATACAAGACCCCTGTGCCCTGCTCAGTTTGGTCTTTTCATGTTCATTTTAATTACGCGTTATTCACTTTGTATCCCCCCATAAACCCCTCCCTCCCTTCCTCCTAAACCCACCTTCCCTCCCCCTTCTCCACACATGCCTCTCCCCAAGTCCACTGATAGGGGAGGTCTTCCTTTCCTTCCTTTTGATCCTAGTCTATCAGCTTTCATCAGGAGTGGTTGCATTGTCTTCCTCTGTGGTCTGGTAAGGCTGCTCCCCCCTCAGGGTGAAGTGATCAAAGAGCAGGCCAATCAGTTCATGTCAGAGGCAGTCCCTGTTCCCATTACTATGGAATCCACTTGGATACTGAACTGCCATGGGCTACATCTGTGCAGGGGTTCTAGGTTTTCTCCCTTCATGGTCCTTGGTTGGAGTATCAGTCTCAGGAAAGACCCCTGTGCTCAGATTTTTTGGTTCTGTTGCCCTCCTTTTGGAGCTCCTGTCCTCTCCCTATCTTACTGTTTCCCGCATCTTTCATAAGAATCCATGCACTCTCCCCAACAGTTGGCCATAAGTCTCAGCATCTGCTTTGATATTCTGCAGGGCAGAGCCTATCAGAGGTCCTCTATGACAGGCTCCTAGCTTGTTTCCTGTTTTCTTCTGATGTCAATCTGCTTTGCCTTTCTGGCTGGGGGTTAGGCTTTAAGAAGAAAATTATGTTGCATGAACATAATTCCTCTCTGATTAAGCCAATTTCTACTTTCTGTAACAAATAGCTGAGATAATCAGCTTTGAGAAGATTATAGTGGTAGAAGAGAAATGATCTTCACAGTCTTGGGCATTGACATATTTGGTTCCCAGTTGGTGTTCTTACTTGGTGAGGTTTAGGTGGTAAAGCAATGCTTAAGAAGGTACATCAATGGGGGAAGGCTTTGAAATTGAAAATCTGTAGATACTTTCTCTGCCTCCTGCATGTGGTAAAGACATGACCTACCAATTTCTGCTCCAATAGCCATGCCTGCAATTTTCTCCAGTGTTTCCCATCTTGATGAACTCTTATCCCCCAGAAACCTCAAATAAACTCTCTTTTTTATAAGTTGTCTTAATAGTGGAGTTTTAACACTGGAGTAGAAAGTAACTAATGAAAAGGTGCTTACTTGCCTCCCAGTTTTGTAGATTCTGGTCTTGAGCCCATCAACATCTTCATTTTGCTTTTGTGTCTAAGGTGAGGCCGTAAATGATTGGTGGGGTAAATCCCTTTACCTCCCTGCCTGAAAGGAAAGCAAAGATGAGTACAGCATATTATCTTTTTTTTTTCATGGCATTCCGCATGCCCTGAGAGAGTTTCCATGTGGCCCATCTTTGTAAGTGTCTACTACCTTTCAAGTTAGGGAACATGGTCTTTAACATCGAGACTTTAGTTTCACAGTGTTCTTTCAATTACTGCAGAGCTGAATCTCAGGACTTGTCTATGTTAGTTAAGCACTGTATCATTGAAATATACCCACAGCCCTATTTCAAAATACAAAAGTTCATTTATAAAGAAGGCTTAAGATCACTCCCATATGCCTTTAGGTCAGCGGTTCTTAATCTTCTTAATTTTGCAACCCTTTAATATAGTTTCTAATGTGGAGTGTCACTCCAGGCATAAAATTATTTTTGTTGCTGTAATGAAAATATATTATATCAGGATATTTGATATGCAAACACTGTGAAATGGTCATTTGATCCCCAAATTGTCATGACCCACAGGTTGAGTGCTGCTGCTTTGGGATGTGGAGAAAGACACTGCCACAGGGAAACAAGATAGAAGATACTGCCACAGGGAAACAAGACAGAAGATAGAAGACACTGCCACAGGGAAACAAGCCCACAGTAGATTATGAATCTGAATTTAAATGATCTCAAATTCCCCAGCCTCTAAAATAATGATGTATAATTTCTTCATGTTAGTGTTTGTCACAACAATATGAACAGACTAAGATGGAAATATTCTGAGAAAAGAATTGCTTTGGACATGGATTATATTAAAAACAGAGTGTCATGCTTTTCCTTTTGAAACAATGGTCTTTTTCATGCCATTTGTGTGAGTGCCTGCAGAGGTTAGAAGGCCTCAGATACTCAGAAGCTAAAGTTATATGTAGTTATAAGCCACGCAGTTTGGGTGTTGGGAATCAAATGCTTGTCCTCTTCAAGAGCCACTAATGTTCTTAACAACTGAGAAATTTCTCTGGTTCCATAAGCCAGATTTAAAACCAGAAAATCTAAGAATTTTTAATCTCATCTTGGTAGAATGTGGATCAAGTAAATGGATTAAATTGCTTATTTTCCCATTCTTTAAAGTTAATATATATATGTATATATATATATATATAATTGTAGATTATATTGTCCACTGAATGTCTTCAGAATATAATGCATTGACTGTATCTACAAAAAAGAAAGAAAGAAAGAACGAAAGAAAAAAAGAAAGAAAGAAAGAAGGAAAGAAAGATGTTGGACATCAGGGAACTATATATAGAAATCATGCTGAAAGTCCAATAGCTAACCTATTACAGCATCCACAAAATTAAGTGCCTTTAAGTTGCTAACCAGAAGCAGAGAGTAAGATGTTGATGGCAGCACATACTGGGCATAGAGAAATCAATCTGGAACTGATTTCAGAAATTTCTCCCAGCAGGCTAGCCTCCAAACAATTTGAAGGCACCATGCAGGTCTCTAGGAGATAAGAACATGAATGGTCTTACTCAGTGGTAAACCACGTGGTACAATATTGATTTACCAAAAAATGTTTTATAAAAAAGTGTCATGTTTTTTGAAGCAATTGACATTTTGAAACATGGGTGTATCACAGTGATGTACCCATTGGTTGAGTAATGGGCATGACTATTTGGGAAATAACCAAATGCTCTCTGATTAGATTTGAGGACTGATCACAAGAAAACTTTATGCTTGGTACTGTCAACAGCCAATAGCCAGGGAAATCATATGCCTTTATGGGGAACTTATAACTGCTGTTTTGCTAAGTGGGCAGGATATGAAACTAATTTGTAAATGCCAATATATTAGTAATGCTTTTGAGCTTGGTTGAAGAAGTTTCTTTTTGCAATGGGCAGCAGCTAGGGCAGAGATCGATAATTTGTGAAAAGTGCTTAGAATGTGTGACTCTCAAGTGCTCTGTACTAAATGGAACATCTATTTCGCCCCTTCCAAGATGGGGGTGGGGGGAGCATTCCAGAAGGCGGAAAGAATGTTTGAGACCATGTGTAGAGGAGTGCTACATTTTGGAAATGACATGTACATTTCAGAGATGAAGTCATAGCAGGTATGATTACCTACACAAACATTGCCCAAAACAGAATTCCTCAACATTCTATGGTGACAGTGGGAGAAGCTCAAGAGATGACACCCATATCTAAAGAGCTACTAGAAGTTAAGAATTGTGGGAAAGTTTGTCCTTGTTCTTCATTAGTATATCAACCACTAAATTGTTCATGCTGAGTAAATAAATTCCTATCATTTTATGAATGAAAGCAATACTAATTAAACTCACTGTGTCATAAAACATAATAAAAGAAATGATACTAAGAATAGACTTATTTTTATTTTTTTATTATTAGTTACATTTTATTAACTCAGTATCCCAGGTGAATCCCGCTCCCTCATTCCCTCCTAATCCCACCCTCCCTTCCTCCCTAGTTGTTGAGAATAACAAAAGGTTTAAAGGTAGGGGATACTAGGGGGTTGATATGATCAAAATGAACTCTATATATGCATAAATTGTGGAAGAATAAATAAAGGTTTTTTTTTTAAAGATGAATGTGTCTCAATGTTTACTGGTACTGTCAAAAGTCCAATGTCATGTGAGCCATAGGTCATACTATAGAACTTGGTACTATTGTTTTGCTAAGTGGGAATGGTATCAAAATGCCTTCTAAATATTTATTCCTTCACTAGCATTGCCTTTGGATCTGGTTAAGACTTTGCTTGGAAAGCACACTGATGCCCACACATTCATAATAGAAGACTCACATCCTGAATGGAACCCTGTTTTTGTTTTTTAAAATCCAGCAGTAATTACAACTCTGTAGTGGTTTGTGGTTCCTCCCGTCCTTATTTGTTGGCTACATCCATTTATCATCCACAAATATGTCATTATTTTGTGCATAAAAATCAATGAAGCTTAAAAGGGTGACTGGTAGAGGTTTCTCGTAATGGACTCTATTTTTTTCCAAGCATGGCAGCTTGGATATTTGGAATAAGCCCACAGGGCATTTTATTTGCAAATGCTGTCACTCTATTTTCTGTTTACTTCCCCCAAAGTGCTTGGAATTTTAGCTTTTGCTGTATGCACAGCTGTTGCCCCTAGTGCCCCTGTCATGTTGTTCCCAGATGTTCCATTCAGGTTTGCAGCATTTGTCATAACAGCTACTTTATGGCCTGCCGGAACATTCAATATCTGCACTGATGTGGGAAGATTTAACATCACAATGTGTCAAGGGGCACATTGTAAGAAGATTATTGAGATGGATACACAGATAAATAATGAATGTCCCAAGTCCCCAAAGTGAACTAATCATGCCTTAGGAATGATAGATATAAGCATACATAAGATCAGAAAATTAATAATACAGGATGCCACAATACCAGGACAGGTAGATGATTCAGACAACTGTAATATTCAAAGCTTGTTCACTGGATCTATGTAATGCAGAATTTACAATAAAACCACCTTGTTTGGGCTTAGTTTCCTTACTTTTAAAGAGTTTGGCTCCAATGCTGCAAAATTTTGTGTCACACATCAATTTTTTTTTAAATCCTCACAAACTAACATTCTTTCCAGACTTTGTCTTCATTCTTCAAATGTGACCTTAGCACAGAGGTAGTTAGAAAGTGATGTAAAATTTTTATAATTATATTACTGTTGTTTTGTTTAGCACTCTGAATTTGAGCTTACTATTCTGGCTGGTAAGATTGAAAGATCTAAATGTTAGATTTCTTTTTCTAATATATTAGGTAGTTCATACCATATACTGCAGGGTTCTTTTACATTTATTTAGTTCATTTTATGTGTATGAGTGATTTTGCTTGCATGTATGCCTAGGTACCAAATGCATGATTGGTGTCCGTAGGTCGAAAGAGGGCATCTGATCTTTGGAACTGAGGTTACAGATGGTTATGAACACCATGTGAGTGCCCAGAATGGAACCCATCACTCTTAGTCACTGTGCCTCTCTCTCCAGTTCCAAGACTTGATGTTTTAAAAACTTATAACTGAAAATGCTAGTGAAATAAAATGCTGGTTAAATAAAGGGTATAATATAGGGGATTACAATAGGGGAAATCTTTGGTTGTACCTTTATTATCAGTTATTTGAAAAAATAACATTCTAAAAGGGCTATTAAAGAAAGGAGAGGTGTATGAAAAATACTGCAACTTCATCACAATACTTGGATAAAAAAATAAGGGACAAAATTATTTGCTTGTAAACCAAGGATATTCAAAACAGATTTTGAGTTACTAACATTAATATCTGCAGTGAGTAGTAATGGGCATTGAAAGGTAAAAAGGAATATATAGAAAGACAGGTGGTCCAAGAAGTGGATTAGCAGTGGAGGAGCATGCTTTTGTTCTGACTACTCTTTGCTATTTAGGAATGATAGTCTGGTGTTCACACATAGGTTTCTTCTTATTTATTAAATTTGATATTTGACAATTTCATATATGCATATAATAAATTCTGATTATTTTTACCTCCTCACTCTTTTTTTTTTATCTCCTGTTATTCCTCTCCCATACCGATCTGCTTCTCACATTCCTATCTTTTTAACTAGATTTGAACCAGAGCCATGAACCTGACCATGTGTTTGGAATTGTCCAATGGAGCCTAGTTGACTCACAGCTGGGTATGCCATTGAAGATAATGACTGCCCTAAGTAGGAACCCAATAGACACCTAACTGATAATTTACTCTTGATGGTCACAGCCTTGTGCAGGCCCAATGTAGGAAAATGCAGTATATTTTGCCCAGTGCAGGCAAGATGCTATACAATCACATTTGTAATGACTGTGTCATGTATGCCCTGCAGATATCATTTCTCAGCCCTATCATCTAACTCTTATATTCTTTCTGCTTCTTCTTTTGCAATATTCCCTGATCCTTAGAATGGGAAGGAACAAATGGCCTATTTAGGGCTAAGAGTTCAGTTGCCCATTATTCTCAGCACCTTTAGTAGCGACGAAGCTCTGTTTTAACCACTTTTCACAAATAATAAATGTTTTGCTGATTGAAACTGAGAGAAGTATTTGTCCATAAGTATTTAGAAGTCATTTTGTCACCATATCAAGGTAATTAAGCAACAGCAGGAGGTTCCTCTTCAGGGCCTATGACTTACTTCCTCAGCCATAGATTTTTGGTTGGGCTTACAATGCCAAGCATGTATTGCTTTTTCTGGAGTGGTCCTCAAATTTAATATAAGAGGATTGGTTACCTTCACAACATTCGTGTTATTATTTCATCAATGGGCACATATGTCCCTGCAGATTAGCACTGTAGTTTACAGAGTCCACAGCTGAGTGAAATCAATATATTTTCTTCCCCCTCATCTTGGATAGTACCTTCCAGAACTCAGAGCACTGGCCAGCCAAGAAACTTGCAACTTGGGTCCAATTTGATGTCTCTATAGGAAAAAACACAGAATAAGTTAGGAGCCTGCCACAGAGGGCCTCTGAAAGGCTCTGCCCTGCACTCTGCCCAAGTGTTGGCCATAAGTCTCAGCATCTGCTTCGATAGTCTGCAGGGCAGAACCCTTCTAAGGCCCTCTGTGGCAGGCTCCTGAACCGTTCCCTGCTCTCTCCTTCTTCCGATGTCCATTCCCTTTGTCCTTCTGGATAGGGACTGGGCATTTTAGCAAGAGTCCTCCCTCTTGACTAGTTTCTTTAGGTGTACAGATTTTAGTAGGTTCATCCTTTTTTAATTTATATTTTTAACTGGGTTACAAAGCAGAAGATTTCTATACAGCCTCCACATGCATTCTTTATTTTAGTTGAACTTTTATTTAGTCCACTTCTCCTCTATATTCCAATCTTCATCCAATAACTTTAGTACTTGCTATGTTGTTAGCCATCTTGTCTTTCATATCACCTATGGCTTTCATGCAAATTTTTTCTAGAACATTTAACCAGAAGAGAAAACAATGGTGTTAGCATGGGTTAAGGCAGAAATCTTCAATAAAAATCTCTCCATTCTTGTTGTATTTCTGTATTTACAAGCACTGCCAAGTACTCTAAATAGTCTTTCTAGAGTGTCTATTCAGAGATTGAAGCCACACAGTTGAGATTTCTCTTCTACAGAGTATTCTGGGAGAAAGGTTGAGAGGCACAGTGTCCTAAGAAAGTGGTGGGGTGGGGCTGTCTCATAATGGTCTAAATCAATTTATACCTTTAAACTGTTAAGACCATCCTTAAGTGAAGAGATTTACCTAGTATCAAATAGCTCACTAATAAAGTTGTTATTGGTTTGGAGATAGCATGCAGCCTCCTGTTTCAGATCTCTTCTTAAACTCTCCACTTCTCCTATCCAGAAGTCAAAAAGCCAATCTTCTTCCTGCTATTAAAGTTGTACAATCTCTTGTGCCAGTCTTTTAGAGGTTTATGCCTGGATGGATGCCACGAACAGGAGGACCATGTCCTTTGGAGCAATGGTGGTTTAGGGCTTCAGCTCTAGCCTTTGATCACTAACACACCTTGCCCTGCCTGAATTCCACAGATGGTGTTTTCTTGGGGAGTCTAAGACTTTCCTGCTTATGCAGCTGAAATAAATCTTTTTCTAAACCTGGTTATTTTGTTCTTCTGCCCAGCTCTTTATTAGTTACAGGTTAGCAGTTAGGTTCAGGAGCTTTTTCTTAGCCAAGTACTGTATATGGAACGTTACTGCCCTCTTCTGGTTGTATTACCGGAGCGCCCCCCCCCCCTTCTTGTGAGGCCAAACTCTGAGGAAGATTCTGTAGTGCTGAGTTCTCTTGATACCAAGAACTGATAGCAAGGACCAGAAACAAAAAGATCTGTTACATTGAGGTTGCCAACAATTGTGTTCCAACATTTCTGTGTGCACACCTATATACCCTGAAACACACACACTCAGAGGTGAATGCTGTCTCTCTGTCTGTCTTGTCTGTTGTTGTTAGTGTTTGTGTACCTGTTGCCATCACAATGATGGTTTTCTAACCGTGAGGGGAGAAATTAAAAGAGGCAAAAAATCTATTAACTTGTTCCAGCTCGTCTCTGAATGCACTCCGGTTTGCTTCAGTTCTGTATTTCACTGTACTTTACGTCATTTATTTGGCTTGAAATATTGAACAGTAAAAAAAAAAAAAAAAAAAAATCTCTCATTTTTTTTCTTGAGATAGTAGCTCATTGTTAAGTGAACTCAACTCTTCAGTTAGTACTAATTTGGATGGAAGTCAGGATTTTATCTGTATTTATAGCTTATGATCAGATACACTGGAAAATCTACCAATAGGAGCTTAGTAGGAAACATAATAATATCTCCATCAATATAGCCATCAACTGCACAGGTTCTAGGTTATTAATGTGCCTCAAAATCTATAGGAGCTGCATCTATATTAAAGCAGAGGTCTCCTTACCTTCTGGCACTGCTTATACCACTATGCACTGATGGTATCAGTGAAATTTGTGTAGAGTGAATAAAAACAAATATTCTCTCCTCTGCATTCAGCCACATGACCAAACTCTGAGGAAAATGTAAATTTCAAGCCTTATGAAGAATGGATTCTTTTCATAAGAAGGGATTTTTCTTTTAGACAAGTTTACTTAACTTGCTGAGTGGGTCTTGGGTTTCCATTTTTCATTCCAAAATGTTAAATGATTTCATATTTTGATATTAATGAAATGAACCAGACAGTGAAGACCACCTCCTCTGAATATTCAAATCACTCTATATTAGTACATTTCTCTGGGGTTAGAGACATTTCACAAGCACTGTTTTAAAATTAATTCACAAATACCCTACCATGTTTTGGTTTTTAGGTTTTTTAAATATAAAATAGTTTAGTAATTAAATTATCCTTGTATCCATTGTGATCTTCATGGAACACAAGTTTGAGGTAACATAGCTATGCCTTGTCAGGTATGAATGACACACACCTTTAACCCAAACACTCTGGAAGCAGGTGCTGGGGGATCTCTGTTAGTTCTAGGCCAGCAAGGTCTACATAGCAGAGTTACAGGTTATTCTGATTTACACACTGAGACCCTGTCTCAAACAAACAACAAATGAACAAAATATCAAGTCAAGTTCCACTTGGCTAAATGCATATATCCAACCTTATCACAGACAAAATTTTAAAATTTAAGGAACTATGACACTACCTATTGAGTTAGAAGACTCACCTGGGTATCCATTCTACCATGAGATCAAGCACTGGAAGCATGCTGAATTATGATCAACTGTCCAGTTGCTATGACTTTTATAACTTGCCTACTAGTCATATTTTTCAGCTATGTGACAGAGCAAGAGCAGTCCTAGATTGTGTGCTATCTCCAAACTGAGGCACTACACTCCAGGAGACTGAGAAGCCTGTCCCTGGAGCCCACGAGATTTTGAAGCCATATCCAGATATCAGTGTCTTGTAATTCAGATGGTCTTAGGAGTTGTGAATTAAACAGTTGTGCAAACATAACAAAATAAAGTACAGTAGCTTTCTTGCCTGTTTAACATTCTCTAGTCCACTGAGAAATCTGGAGGTCAGCCTCCACTCCAGTCTTGATCCAGTGTTCACCATGTCATTCAGACTTGCTGTTCAGTGTTTGTCACACTATGATGATGTCTTTCTTCGTAAGTCTGGGCCTATGGATGAGAAGATGCACCAAGTCCAACTAGTTTTTCTTTTACAGTACAACTCTGAATGCTTGCAACATATGCTGAGGTGACTTCTTTCATGGATGCTGATTCACTTGTTGATGGTGGACTGTCTTTTGCAGCCAGCCTCCAAGTATTAGTACTGAGGCAGCTATTGTTCACCTAAATACAAGGTGGCTGAGAGAAACTCATAGGGGCACCTTCCCTTTTCTGAAATCATTGAGGCTGGCTGGCCATGAGGAGTTGACTATTGGAAACTTTCAAAATCAAAGTTGTCAACATGAGAAAGAGAAAATTAGAAGGAACATTCTACGATTGTTGCTCCAATGAAGACAACTTGTCTCAACTTACTGATCCAGAAATAGAGAAGGCTCTTTGATATCCTCCTGTGAGAGTAAGAGGCATAGGGATAGCAGATGCTGATGGCCTGGCAGGAATATTCTGGGCAACAGATGACTTCAATCCTGCTGAAGAAGGTCAAGTTCTTGAGACTGATGGACTAGTGGCTCACAGACTATTGAAAGGTCAAAGGTAAGACGGGAAGCTTGAATATCAACTTCAACTGAGGTTTGCGTTTACTCATAGCAGATGAGAAGTCTATATCAGAGAAGCCCTGCTTTCCTTATTAGGCAACCCACATGGAGACTGAGCTGCCAGTCTACATCTACAGCTACATCTGAGCAGGGGGTCTAGGTCCTCTCCAATCATGATACGTGGTTGGTGCATCAGTCTCTACAGGCCTTCCTGGGTCCAGATGTTTTGGCTTTGTTGGTCTCCTTGTGGAGCTCCTGTCCCCTCCAGTCTTTCTATCTCCTCCTCTTCTTCTGTAAGGTTTCCTGCACTGTGCCCAAAGTTTAGCTGTGAGTCTCAGATCTGTTTTGATCCTGGGTCGAGTTTTTCAGAGGACATCTGTGGAAGGCTCCCATACTTTCCCTCTCTTCAATCACTTGTGGTTTCTACTCTATTTGCCCTTCTGAATGAGAATTAAGCATCCTCTATAGCATCCTGCTTGTTACCTAGCACCTTTAGGTATGTGGGTTGTAGTATTGTACGGCACTTCTAGCCATATAACCAAAAGAGGTTCCACCATACAACAAGGATATTTGCTTAACTATGTTCTCAGTGGCTTTATTTCTAATAGCCAGAAACTGGAAACAACCCAGATGTCCCTCACCTGAAGAATCAATAAATAAACTGGGGTGCATCTACACAATGGAATACTATTATCTGTTAAAAACAAGGAAATCATGATAATTGCAAGCAAATTGATGTATCTGGAAAAGATTATTCTGAGTGAGGTGACACAGACCTAGAGAGACACACATGGTATATTCTCACTTAGGAGTAGATATTAGATTTTGTTTTTTTTTTCTTAAAAAATTACACCTGTTTTATGAATGAAGGGGGAGATAGAAAGACCTGGAGGAGACAGAAGCTCCAACAGAGCCAAAAAATTCTGAGCCCTGAGGGCCTTGCAGAGACTGATATCTCATCAACCAAGGACCATTCATGAAGAAGACCTAAAACCCCTGCTCAGATGTAGCCCATAGACCCAGTCTCCAAGTAGGTTCCTTAGTAAGGGGAGCAAGGGCTGTCTCTGGCATAAACTCAGTGACAGGCTTTCTGATCACCTTCCCCCTGGGCAGTTGCAGCCTTGGCTGGCCACAGAGGAAGACAATGCAACCAGTGCTGATGAGACCTGATAGGCTAAGGTCAGGTAGAAAGTTATGAGGACCTCCCCTATCTGTGGACTAGGAGAGAGGCATAGAGAAAGAAGAGGGAGTGTGGGATTGGGAGGAGATGAAGGAGGGGGTCAGAGCCAGGATATAAATTGAATAAATGGTAATAAATGATAATAATCATTAGATGATGATGATGGAAAAGTTACACCTGCAAGGTCATTTGTTGCTGTTTTTCTGCCTGAGTCAGAAAGCAGCCACTTTAACTTTTCTTCCCTGCCTAATTCTCTCTCTGAAAACAGGTTGTTTGGGTATGGTTTGGGACTAATCATAATTTGAAAGGGAACCCCTGCTGTTCATCTCCTAGCAAGGTCCAGATGATTTTAGTACAGAATTCTACCCAAAGTTTAAAAAAGAAACACCATTACTCCTCAAATTATCTCACCAAATAGAAACAGAATTAACACTGTCCAATTGATTTTATGAGACCACAGTTACCCTGATATATAAACAATATAAAGACTCAACAAAGAAAAAAGTAGAGACCAATTTCTCTTATGAACATAGATATGAAAGTACCCAATAAAATACTTGCAAACCAAATTTAAGAGCACATAAACAATATACCATGATTAAGTATGCTTTATCCTAGACAAATCAGCATATATGATCCTCCATAGAATAAAAAAACTGAAAGGAAAAAAACATATGATCATCACATTAGATGCAAAAAAAAAAGCCCTTTGACAAAAATCTAACACCCCTTCATTATAAAAGCCTTGGAGACACTATGAATACAAGGAGACATACCTAATAAAATAAAGACAGTTTACAACAAGTTGATAGTCAAAATCAAATTAAACAGACAGAAATGCAAAGCAACTCCACTAAAACCAGGAACAAGACAAGGTTTTCAACTCTGTTCATTATATATATATATTTTTTTCAATATAGTACTTGAAGTTTTAGCTAGAGCAATAAAACAATTGAAGGAGAACAGGATGATACAAATTGGAAAGGAAGAAGTTAAAGTATCATTATTTGCAGAGGAGATGATAGTACACATAAGTTACCCTAAAAATTCTGTCAGGGACATCCTCCATCTGATAAAAGATGGCTATATACAAATTAACTAAATACAAATGATATATACAAATGATAAAAAGACTAATAAAGAAATCAGAGAAATAACACCCTTCAAAATAGCCTCAAATAGTAAACTATCCTGAGGCCACTTTAACCAAACAAGTGAAGACGAAGACTTACATGCTAAACACTTCATTTGTTTGAAGAAAGAAATTAAAGATGATATTAGAAGATGGAAACATCTCCCAAGCTCATGGATTGTTACAATTAAAATAGTATTACATAATAAACATGGCCATCCCACCATAAGCTATCTAAAGATTCAATGCAATACCCATCAAATCTTCAAAACAATTCTTTACCAACCTTGAAAGGACAATTTTCAACTTCATATGGGAAAACAAAAACAAACAGCAAGCAAGCAAATAAACAAAGAAAAAGAACCAGGATAGTTAAAACAATCCTGCATAATAAAACAATTGCTGAAGATCTCACCATTCTAGATTTCATGAAGTTCTACATATTTATAGTAATAATATCTGCATGGAATTGGCATCAAAACAGACACATTAATCAATGTAATTGTATTGAAGACCCAGACATTAATTGACACGTATATGGACACATGAGTTTTGATGAAGAAGTCAGGGCAGGAGCTTAAGCAAGAGCTTTAAACAGAAATCATTCAGGAATACTATTTGCTGCTTGCTTACTGGCTAATGGTACTAAGTTTTTATTGGACCCATGTAAACATAATGGTGTCTCTGTGGTTTAAGCCCTCTTACCTCAATTAATACTCAAAAAATATTCATACTTATTTTCCCACAAGACAATGTGATCTGTTCAACCTCTCAATTGAAGATCCCTTCTAAGATGATTCAGCTCTGTCAAGTTAACAGGTAAAAAGTAACCTGACACATGGATAGTATTTAAAGGGTTTTACAGCTCCTACTATACAGCTGTGCACGATTTTAACCAATCCTGCCAGGAATGGCTAGAATAATCATTAGAGTGTACTCTTTTCTTTCTTCAGAGGGCTGATTCATGGTGGCTATCAGACTGGAGATGTTTGATGTCATGCCATAATGAGATGAGATGCCGAGTGAGGAAGCTTCCAGCACAGACAAGAACAATGACAAGATTAGCAATAACAAGCTCGCATGTTGTCTGAGATCCTGTATAAGCCATTCTAGGTGGTATATTTTATTACTCACAACCAATTATGAGAGAAAGAAAGGAGAGAGGTAGAGGAGAGATGAAAGAAGAAACAGACAGACAGAAAGAAAGAGAGAATCTTGACTATAATCTTAAAATTCAATGTTATGGAAAACATAAAAGTGGAAATATTTGATTCTTCCAAAGATGCTCTGTGGATTTGAAGCATAAAGGAGTATAATAGATGAAACCCCAATAATTAAAGGTGTAGAGTAACCAAAGACAGACCTTTCCCAGTAAGTTTCCTCATAAAGAACAATATTCCTACTATTTCCATCCTTTGTGTTGGTAAATACTCTGTCTTTTAGAGATTATTGGGAAAATGATAAGGCTATGAAACCCTCATTAACAAAGCAGCTCAGAAAATGAAAGATTAAATTTAACTTTTCTCTTATATAAGCTATTGAAGAAAGGAAAGACCATGCACGTTTTATTTCTTTAAAATATCTGAATATGCTACCTTCTATTTTCTAAACCATAAATACTCTTTCTAAAGGTTTCTGGACTGAAAAGTATAAAAGGGCATCCAATTTCCCTTTTCTTCCAATTTATCCCAAGTACAGATTTGTCACTTTACATTTTCTTTTGTTGTTGTTATATTTTTGAAACTATATTTTTTGTTTATTACAATTTATTTACTTTGTTTCCCAGTTGCAGCCCCCTCCCTCAACTCCTCCCAATAAGTGTGTCTTATGATGCAGTCTCTCAAGAGAAAGAAAATGATGAAAAATGAAGTTCAGAAATTAGATTAAAACGTAATCAAGACTATGCTATAGAAAGCACAGAACTGTCATGCATCAGTCATATGCTCATATTGTCCACCTTTATACTAAGTGAGCAGATTTTTAAAAACATTACCACTCAATAAGACTGATCACTTTTTGGCATCTGGACAATTTCTTGAGTTTGTATTTGAACTTTCAGTATTTTTTTTTTTTTTGCCATTGAAATGTTACTGTGGTTCATCCCTCTCTTAGCGGATACACACAGCTTTCTTTCATTGGGTCACTGTTCCTCCCTATTCCATTCTTGTGTTTTTCCTTGAAAACTACATTTCCTTTTTCTGAGGTAAAACAGCCTCTTCTGGTCAAAGGTGCTTGTTGTGCTTACTCAGGATGCAAATGCTGGATGTGAAGAAGGTATATCAATGCATGCCTTGTTTCTATAATCAAGAACTTTGATCTATGACAGGATAGGCTCCAGGGAGGATATAGGGGGTAACTAGCTGAGACCCCTATAATGGAAACAAACAACTAGCAACAGAAAGACAAGGAAACATGCCTGTGTGGAAGTAAAGCGGTAGAAAAAGCTTATCCTAACTCAAGAATATCTTCTTTTTAGTGCAACAAAGTATTTAAAGGGCTTTTGATTAGCCTTTTGCAAAAATTTGGTTCCCCAGACTACCTAACAGACCAGATTGTCTTCTGCCCTGTGGGGAGTAATCAAAAGTAAACGGGTCTGAGATGATGCTGTTTACTTTCTTCTTTTGTTTTTGGGGGAATAAAAATGGGTTTTCCACAATTACAAAAATTATCTTTGACAGTGGTAAAGAAGCTAGAAGAAATTGTTGCCTGAGAAAAGCTACCTTGACTACCAACCATACAGCTATTGATAACATAGATAAATAAATTCCCTTGTTTGTGTAGAAAAGTGAGTACTTGGAATAATCTCAATTCAAGTATGGTATGCATGCATGGGAGTGTCCCCGAATTACAAGTTACTGTGTAAAGTATGGTCCCAGTACAAGAAATGCCTTTTTGAAGTACAGCATAAAGGATTTCATGAATGGAAATGAAGTTACTCATAACCTAGCCACAGGGGTACATAGAGGCTAGCTTTCTTAGGTGATTTCCTTGTGTAGAATTTGAGAGTATCCTTTTGCAAACTAAGGAAGTATAGTGCAACTGAAACATCATTAGTTCACAATCTACAGTTTATCAAACTATTGTTATGTGGGCATGCATATACTAATGCCATGCAGCATCCTACTACAAATATTTAATGTAGAGTTTTCCAAGTAAGGATTCTCCTATGAGCCTACTGAGATAGAGATGGTGTAAGAGGGCATCATTGATTACTATAAACACAGAAAATGAAATATGTGAGCAAAGAAGAAGAAATAGTACAGCTTTACCTAGGAAAGCAGAACTGAGTGTTGAGACCCAAGAAACAAGAGAAGATTAGAACAGCAGTTATGAAAATGAAGCAAAATGTTGGGAAGTCAGCTGAGGAAGAAAAGGGAGATGCTGAAATTTTAGCTACAAAGAACAGAAAGTCAATACGTTCTACAAAAGAAGCTGAACACTGTCAAAATGTCAGCCCTCCAATAAACAACAGTAAAATATTTACACCTAATGTCAGAAAAATTGCAAAAGTGTAGAATTTAAAAATACACTTGTTCTTGATTAAATTTCCCATATATTCATTTCTTGTTTTCTTTTTTTTTATTAATTTATTTATTTTTATATCAATCACAGGTTAGGTACTTTGCATCCCAGGCATAGCCTCCTCCCTCATT
>CM053765.1:21870817-21887598 GCA_028658305.1 Pachyuromys duprasi
GGGCCTCTGAAAGAATCAATATAGCAATGTATCAAAGCAGATATTAAGACTCACAACCAAGCCTTTGGCAGAGGGCGGGAAGTAATAATAAAAATAGGGGAAGTTAGTAAGACTTGGGGAGAACAAGAGCTCCACAAAGACCAAACTGAGCAGGGCACAGGGGTCTTATACAAGACAGTTTCTCCAACCAAGGACTATGTATGGATATGGCCTAGAACCCCCGCTTAGATGTAGCCCATGGTAGCTTGGTGTCCAACTGAAGACCCTAGTAAGGGAAACAGGGACTGTTTCAGTCATGAACTCGATGGCTGGCTCTTTTTCCCTCCCCCATATACACCAGGGAGTAACAGCCTGGCTAGATCCCAGGGGAGGACATTGCAGCCAGCCCTGAGGAGACAAGATGAACTGGGGTCAGATGGAAGGGGAGGAGGTCCTCCCCTGTTGGTGGATTTGGAGGGGTCTGGGAGGAGATGAGGGAGGGATGGGGTGAGTGGTAGGGGATGAGGGAGCGGGCTATGCCTGGGATGCAAAGTTCCTAACCTGTGATTGATATAAAAATAATAAATTACATTAAAAAATAAATAACATTTAAAAATTAAAAATAAAAAAAAAGAACAGCAGCTGCAGCTCACCAAACTCAGAGTGAAAAACCCAGCAGCAGGGCAGCCATCTCCAGGACATTTCCTTATGAGAGGAGAGCCTTCCTGAACACCACAGTTACCACACAGGTCCATATGCCTGAGGTGAACTGTGGCAAATATTGAGAAACACTACCATTCAGTTGAGTATACCCAAAAAGCTGAGGAAATCTTCTTCAGAACCCTGCCAATGGGATTTTCCTCACCTCAGGATGTAGCAGGCACCAGAAATTAACAGACAACCCCTGAGAGAGCCAAATGGGTAGAGGCCAGCATAAAAATACAACCAACAAAAGGCAAAGCAGTATGGCATCCCATGAACCCAGTTCCCCAGGGACAAGTAGCTCTGGACACCCTAACATAGTGAAATTCAAGAAGATGACAAAACATCTATTATTATGAAGAGATTAATGGAGGAAGCAATTAAAGTGCGTAAAGAGTTAGAGGGAGATATAGTAAAACAGATTATGGACATCTGAAAAGAAATACAGGAAGATGCAGCCAACAGTTTGGTGCTTTCAGAGAGGAAATAATTAAACCACTGAAGAAATAAAAGAAACAGCAGAATGTTCAAACAAACAGGGGAAGTATTTGAAGGAAAAACAGGAAAATACAATCACACAGGTGAAGGAAATCATCAAAAGGGTCCAAGATCTGAAGATAGAATTGGAAAAATTAAAGAAAACACAAATGGAGGAAATCATGGACAGGGAGAAGCTAGGAAAGAAAACAGGAACTACAGAGGTAAGCATAACCAACAGACTACAAGAGATGGAAGAAAGAATCTCAGGCGTGGAAGATACAATGGAAGAAATCGATGTATCCTTCAAAGAAAACAATAAATCTAAGAAATTACTGATACAAACCATCCAAGAAATCCAAGAGAACATAAAAAGACAAAACCTAAGAATAATAGGAATAGAGGAAAAAGAAGATTCCCTCATCCAGGTCCATTTCAATAAAGTCATAGAAAAATTTCCCCAACTTAAAGGAGAGGCCTAAAAGAATACAAGAGGCCTATGGAACATGTAATAAATTAGACAAGAAAAGAAAATCCTCCCACCACATAATAATCACAACAATAAATATACAGAACAAAGAAATATATTAAAAGCTGCAAAGGAAAAAGGCCAAGTACCATATAATGGGAAACCCATCAGAATCACACCTGACTTCTCAACAGAAACTATGAAAACCAGAAGAGCCTGGAAGGATATCATGCAGGCTCTAAGAAAACACAGATGTCAGCCAAGGCTATTATACCCAGCAAAACTCTCAGTCCTCATAGATAGAGAAAACAAGATATTCAATGACAAAAACAAATTTCAACAATACCTACACACAAATCCAGCATTACAGAAGATACTAGGAGGAAAAACGCAACCCAAGAAAACTAACTACTTTCAAGAAAACACCGGAAATAAATAACCTCACTGCAGCAAAACAAAAAGTAGCCAAGCACAGAAACACTCTGCCGTAGTCAACATCAAAATCAAAAGATCTAACAGGCACTGGTCATTAATCTCTCTTAACATTAATGGACTCAATTCTCCAATAAAAAGATACAGACTAACAGAATGGATGCATAAACAAGACCCAGCCATCTGTTGCATACAAGAAACACACCTAACTCATAAAGATAGATATTGCCTGAGAGTACAGGGCTGGAAGACGGTTTGCCAAGCAAAGGAACCCAAGAAGCAAGCAGGAGGAGCCATTCTAATATCTAATAAAATAGACTTTCAAACAAAATTAATCAAAAGGGATGGAGAAGGACACTTCATACTCATCAAGGGAAAATTCCACCAGGAAGCTATCACAATCCTGAACATCTATGTCCCAATACAAGGGCGCCCATATTTGTAAAAGAAACATTAATAAAACTTAAACCACATGTAGATTGTCACACATTAATAGTGGGAGACTTCAGCACACCACTCTCAACAAAGGACAGATCAGCAAAACAAAAATTAAATAAAGATACAATAACTCTAACAGAGATCATGAATCAAACGGACCTAACAGACATCTACAGAACCTTTCACCCATACACAAAAGAATTTATCTTCTTCTCAGCACCTCATGGAACCTTTTCCAAAAATGACCATATACTTGCCCATAAAGCAAGCCTCAACAGATACAAGAAGATTGAAATAATCCCTTGTATTCTATTTGACCATCATGGAATAAAATTGGAGCTCAACATCAGAAATAGAAAAAAGCCTACACACACATGGAAACTGAACAACTTGCTACAGAATGACAGCTGAGTCAGGGAAGAAATAAAGAAAGAAATTAAAGTCTTCCTAGAATTCAATGAAAATGAAGGCACAACATACCCAAACTTAAGGGACACAATGAATGCAGTGTTAATAGGAAAGTTCATAGCTCTAAGTGTCTTCAAGAAGAAACTCGAAACATCTCAGTTAATCAACTTAATGGATCACCTAAAAGCCTTAGGGAAAAAAGAAGCAGACACACCAAAGAGGAGTAGACAGATGGAAATGATCAAACTCAGGGCCGAAAACAATAAATGAGAAACAAATAAAACAATTCAAAGAATCAATGAAACCAAGAGCTGGTTCTTTGAGAAAATCAACAAGATAGACAAACCCTTAGCCAAACTAACTAAAAGGCAGAGAGACACCATCCAAATCAGCAAAATCAGAAATGAATATGGGGACATAACAACAGACACTAAAGAAATCCAAACAATCATTAGGTCTTATTTCAAAAGGCTATATGCTAGAAAATTGGAAAAAAATCTAAATGAAATGGAAATTTTCTTGGTCGATTCCACATGCCAAAGCTAAATCAAGACCAGGTAAATCAATTACATACTCCTATCCCCTAAGAAATAGAAGCCATCATCAAATTTCTCCTATGAAAAAAAAGCCCAGGGTCAGATGGTTTCAGCACAGAATTCTACCAGACGTTCAAAGAAGTTAACAACAATACTCTTCTAACTATTGCACAAGATAGAAACAGAAGGAACATTACCAAACTCATTCTATGAAGCCATAATCACCTTGTTACCTAAACCTCACAAAGACCCAACAAAGAAAGAGAATTTCAGACCAATCTCCCTTATGAACATCGATGCAAAAATACTCAACAAAATACTTGCAAATAGAATACAACAAGACATCAAAAATACCATTCACTACGACCAAGTTAGCTTCATCTCAGGCATGCAGGGGTGGCTCAATATATGGAAATCCATCAATGTGATCCACCACATAAACAAACTGAAGGAGAAAAACCACATGATCATCTCCTTAGATGCCCAGAAAGCATTTGACAAAATCCAACATCCATTCATGTTTACAGACTTGGAGAGAGAAGGGATACAAGGCACAAACCTGAACATAATAAAGGTAATATACAGTAAGCCTATAGCCAACATCAAAATAAATGGAGAAAAACTTAAATCAATCCCACTGAAATCAGGGACAAGGCAAGGCTGCCCACTCTCTCCATATCTCTTCAACATAGGTCTTGAAGTCCTTGCTAGAGTAATAAGACAATTAAAGGAGACCAAGGGGATACAAATTGGAAAGGAAGAAGTCAAAGTATCACTATTTGCAGATGATATGATAGTATACCTGAGTGACCCCAAAAATTCTACCAGGGAACTCCTACAGCTGATTAACATCTTCAGCAAAGAGGCTGGATACAAAATTAACTCCAAAAAATCAGTAGCCTTCCTGTACACAAAAGACAAAAGGAATGAGAAAGAAATTGGCAAGACAACACCCTTCACAATAGCCACAAAGGTCTTTAAGTACCTTGGTGATAACCTAACCAAGCATGTCAAAGACTTGTATGAAAAAAATTTCCAGTCTCTAAAGAAAGAATTAGAAGAAGATAGCAGAAGATGGAAAGATCTCCCATGCTCATGGCTTGGCAGGATTAATGTAGTAAAAATGGAGATCTTACCAAAAGCAATCTACAGATTAAATGCAATTCCCATCAAATCACAGACACAAATCTTTACAAACTTTGAAAGAAAAATTCTCAATTTCATATGGAACAACAAGAAACCCAGAATTGCTAAAACAATCCTCTACAGTGAAAGATCTTCTGGCTTTCAGAGATCTTTGTCTTGCTCTGTGGCCCAGCAAGGCTGACCCCCGCCCCAGGGGGAAGTGATCAAAAAGCAGGCCAATCTTTGAGATCTCCATCCCTGATCTCAAACTGTACTGTAGAACAACAGTAATAAAATCTGCATTTTACTAGCATAGAAACAGACTGGTCGATCAATGAAATTGAATAGAAGACCGCAAAATAGATCCACACACATATGGACACCTGATTTTTGACAAAGATGTCAAAACCATTCAATGGAAAAAAAGACAGTATCTTCAACAAACAGTGCTGGTCTAACTGGATGTCTACATATAGAAAAATGCAAATAGATCCATATTTATCACCCTGCACAAAACTAAAGTCCAAGTGGATCAAAGACCTCAACATGAAAACACACATATTAAATCTGTTAGAAGAAAATTGGGGGAAAACCTTGAACTCATTGGCACAGGAGACAACTTCCTGAACAGAACACCAACAGCACAGGCTCTAATAGCAATAATCAATAAATAGGACCTCATGAAACTGAAAAGCATCTGTAAAGCAAAGGAAACTGTTGTCAGAACAAAATGACAGCCTACAGGTTGGGAAAGGTTCTTCACCAACCCTGTATCTGACAGAGGACTAATATCCAGTATATTTAAAGAACTCAAAAAATTAAACAGCAACAAGTCAAATAATCCAATTAAAAATGGGGTACAGAGCTAAACAGAGAATTCTCAATAGAGGAATATCGAATGGCAGAGAAACAGTTAAAGAAATGCTCAACATCCTTACTCATCAGGGAAATGCAAATCAAAACAAACATGAGATTTCACTTTACACCCATCAAAATGGCCAAGATCAACAACTCAAGTAACAACACATGCTGGAGAGGATGTGGAGAAAAGAGAACCCTCCTCCACTGCTGGTGAAAATGTAAACTTGTATAACCACCTTGGAAATCAATCTGGCACTTCCTCAGACAACTAGGAATAGTGCTTCCTCAAAATCCTGCTATATCACTCCTAGGCATATATCCAAAAGAGGCTCAAATACACAATAAGGACATTAGTTCAACCATGTTTGTAGCAGCTTTATTTGTAATAGCCAGAAGCTGGAAACAACCCAGATGCCCCTCAACTGAGGAATGGATACAGAAATTGTGGAACATCTACACAATGGAATATTACTCAGCAAGGACATCATGACATTTGCAGGTAAATGGTGAGAACTGAAAAGGATCATCCTGAGTGAGCTACCCCAGAAGCGTAAAGACACACCTGGAATATATTCACCCATACAGACATATACTATGGGATGAACCTACTAAAGTCTGTACACCTAAAGAAACTAATCAGTAGGGTGATTTCTTGCTAAAATGCCCAATCCCTATCCAGAAGGGCAAAAGGGATAGAGCTCAGAAGAAGGAGAGGGCAGGGAATGGGTCAGAAGCCTGCCACGGAGGGCCTTGGAAGGGCTCTGCCCTGCAGTCTATTGAAGCATATGCTGAGACTTATGTCCAACCCTTGGGCAGAGTGCAGGGAATCTTATGAGGGGAGTAGGAAACAGTGGGATCTGGAGAGGACAGGAACTTTACAAGGAGAGAAACTAAACCAAGTGGTCTGAGCACAGGGGTCTTTCCTGAGATTGATGGTCCAACCAGGTACCATGTATGGAGGTAGCCTAGGACCCCTGCACATGTGTGGCCCATGGCAGTTCAGTGGCAAAGTGGGTTCCATAGTAATGGGAACAGGGACTGTCTCTGACATGAACTGATTGGCCTGCTTTTTGATCACTTCCCCCTGGGGCGGGGCTCAGCCTTGCTGGGCCACAGAGCGAGACAATGCAGCCACTCCTGATGAAACCTGATGGACTGGGATGGGAAGGAAGGAAAGGAGGTCCTCCCCTACTGGTGGTCTTGTGGAGGGACAAGGATGAAGAGGTGGAGGAAGGGAGGGATTGGGATGCAAGGAGGGAGGGATCAACAAGGATATACAAGGTGAATAAAGTGTAATTAATAAAGAATTTAATAAAAAGTGAAAAAAATATAATATAGAATAACCATACTAAAATTTGTACACCTAAAGAAGCTAATGAAGGAGTAGGACCCTGGGAAAGATGATCAATCCTTATTCAAAAAGGCAAACAGGATTACATCAGAAGATGGAGAAAACAGGGAACAGGATAGGAGCCTACCACAGAGGCCCTCTATAAGGAACCTGTCTTGAGATTTAAAATTGTGTCTTTACACTTGAGTTTTACTCTCATTTAACATGATTGCTTCAAATCATTACCTGGTCATGATTATATTAAATGTGAAAAAGGAGCTATAGTAATGAATTTAAAAACTTTGTAACAGAAATTAGTATACGATTTTTATGTACTTTACAAGGTCTATACTCATTTGTTTCTGACTACAGCACATTTCATGACCTTATGGATGTGCACACTGTAATTGTCTAGTTACTTTGAAACCCTGTGGCTTTCTGCCCCTAACTATATAAACCTCGAGCAGCCATGTCACGCATAGATGAGATGAAATCTGACTTTTAGATGACATGTTATATCATGAGACAATATTTTAATGACAAAATATTCAAATAGCTAACTTTTCAGTTTTATTCTTACTTGGAAAAGAAAAAGATAATAAAGCCTAATGAAAATATGAAGAATGAAATGAAGACTTTATTACGATTTGTAATTAAAAATTCATCAATTGACACTCTTATTTTCAAATATATGAATGCAATGCTGACAGACCAGACCAGAAGTTTCTCTATTTCATGGGAAACATCACAACACAAGATTTCCCTCATGTAGGTTCCTCATGAGACCTGGACTGAAATCTCAGCTAAGCACTGAGGCTGGTTGTGTAGTTCAGTAGTAAATCCATTTTGTTGTCTTAGAACTAAAGGTCTTAGTATTAAGGTCTTAGAATACTCCCTCCACAAAACAAATGGCTAATTAAAATTTCAATTCTCCAGTTATTGATATGTTTAAATCATGTCTCTCTGTTAGGTCTGTATCCAAAGGTCTGCATCAGTAATCATGTATTTTTAATACTTCTATAAAATTTATAATACTTAGGAGGATATAGACTAGATTGCATAATAGTTTTCTCCTGTTTAGGAAACAGATACCTGATTTGCTAAAGAAATGGAATAGATCTTTTAAAGGCAATGATAAATGTTTAGACAATGCTTTGTGGACATATTTCAGCATTAATAAAATATAAGAGGCCACTTAACACTGTGCTGGGCAGTGTACATGATTACATTGGCTTTCATCATAAGATGCAGTAAACATCTTTATGAACACAGTATCTCAAAATACGGCTCCTGAACATAATAAGGATTTAAAGAAATTTACAAAGTAAACCTTCAGAAAGTCATTCTCTGAGATTCCCCACTTTCTCAAGGCTAGCAAAGAAATTTGCCTGCTTCTCTCAAGATATGATGGTTGCCTGTTGTATATCTGGAGTGGAAGAATGAAAGTAGAGACACAGAAAGAATATGAATAAAAAAACCTTAGTAATTTTCCTTCTGGTCACTACCATAAACATTTTATATAATTATTTGTGTATTTGTATATTCTTCACTGAACCTGTGCACAAACCTTCAGCTTCCTCAATATTTTAGTATTCCCACCTAAATATGTTTTTTCTTTTGCTAATATTTTGTTAGATATGGTTGTCAGTCAAGGGCCTTATGGTAGATTAGAAAACAAATATTTTATCTCTTATGCTATAATGCTACACAGTCCATGAGTTACATATGAAATTGGAAGCAATCCAGACGTCTAGTTCACCTTAATCTGTTGAAATTCAATTTTCTGGTATGTATATGCATTACTCAATAAATTAATAAAAGCAAAATATTAATAAAGTTAGAACTAAAGATTATTGAAGAAATTCAAAAGCAAGTATATTACTGGAATTAAAACAATTTTAAAACTGTATCCTGACACTGCTTAGGACAAAATGAACAATGTTAGACACCGGTTGTCTATTTTTGCTATTTTGCCATTATCATTAATTTATTATAAAGCTGTAGTTTTGAAAAGTTATAGGGGAAAAGGACTATTTTATTTCTGTTTCCTTGGATGATGCTCAAATACAAAGATTTATAATAACAGCCACCAACTTGTGAGACCTTTCTGTATGCCAGACTCTATTTTAAATGCCCAGCACAAATGAACTTATTTAATATTTAAAGCCTCCTTGTACTTTTAGGTGATAAGATGTTCCAGGGCACCTTGAGTAGTACTGCATCAACCAGTAGGGATTCCCATTAGCCATTTTATTTTAGCAATGCTGCTTAATATACCAAAAGAGCTTTTTCCATAAAGCTTCATTTATGCTAACTTAAGGAGAAGGAAAAGCATGATAAAGTTTTCATCTAGATATATTTAAACATGTACATATGAAATTACACAAAGACAAGATGCACACACAGGTAGAAAGACACACACATTGATAATATGTGTTAAAATAGCTTACTCCAATCAGTAAGGGAAATTTATAATGGTATGTTCTCAGAAACAATCACTCTGGTTAAAAGAGAAAGACACACTTCCTTTTATAGAGGAAGGGGAATAAGATGATTGTTTCATAGTCTCCTTTCCATATCTCTGATAAAAAGAACCCACTAAAAGTTACTCTCAGGACAAAGAAGTTTACTTTAGCCCAAATTTCCAGGTTATAGTACATTGTTTTGGTAAAGTGGAAAGTCAGAACTTTATTTAGTCGCATCATATCCACAATCAACAGCAGAGAAATTAATGCATAGATTCTCACCTGATAGTTTGTACTCTGATCAGCTTTTCTATCATGCAGTTCAGAGGTCTCTTTTATCCAGGCATTGGCGCCACTCACAGTGGGATGGATCTTTCTGTATTAATGAAGTTAATTAAGTCAACACTTAATATAAAAGGACACAGTTTTGACTGTCATTGATATTCAGGTGATTCAATTCTCAAGTGTTAATTTGACAATTAAAGCTAAACAATCAAAGTTCACCCACACCAACCTAACACAAAAATACATAAGTTTTAAAAATAACCTTCCACTCCTCCCCAAAATAATGTATTAATTTCATAATGTGAAAAATAATCCAAATACAAAAAGTTAAAATTCTCTTTCAAAATCCAATATATGTTCAAAAATCATGTCTTTTACCTATGTTCTACTATTTTTCTTAAGGTATTTATATACTACCAATGAAAGATGGCGCAGAGTAACAATTTTGTACAAACTGTGATAGTTTGGGTTTTATCTTATTATTTTTTTAATTTTTTATTATTAGTTACATTTTATTAACTCTGTATCCCAGGTGAATCACTCTCCCCCATTCCCTCCCAATCCTACCCTCCCTCCCTCTACTCCTCCCCTTGCATCTGACCCTGGTTTATCAGGTATCCTCAGGACTGGCTGCAAAGTCCTTCTCTGTGGCCTAGGAGGGCTGCTCCTCCCTTGCAGGGTGGGGAGGTCAAAGAGCCCGCCATTGAGTTCATGTCAGAAATAGTCCCTATTTCCCTTACTAGGGTACCCACTGGATACTGAGCTACCATGGGCTACAGGAAAGCAGAGGTTCTAGGTTATATCCATACATGGCCCTTGGTTGGAGAAACAGCCTCATATAAGACCCCTGTGTCTTGATATATTTGGTCCTTGTGGTGCTCCTATCCTTTCTAGATCATATTAACTCCCCCTTCTTTCATATGGTTTCCTGCCATCTGCCGAAGGTTTGGTTATGAGTCTCGTTTCTGCTTTGATACAGTGCTAGAGTCTTTCAGGGGCCCTCTATGGTAGGACCCTGTCCTGCTACTTGTTTTCTCCTACATCCCATGCCCATCCCATTTGTATTTCTAAGTGAGGATTGATCATCTTACCCTGAGTCCTCTTTTTTATCTTCTTTAGGTGTATAGATTTCAGTATGTTTATCATATCTTATAGGTCTAAATAAGTGAGTATATACCATGTGTGTTTTTCTCCTTCTGAGATACCTCACTCAGAATGATGTTTTCTAGATCCCACCATTTGCCTGCAAATTTCATAATGTCCTCATTTTTAATTGCTGAGTAGTATTCCATTGTGTAAAAATACCACAATATCTGTATCCATTCCTCAGTTGATGGACATCTGGGTTGTAAACTGGTACAACCACTTTGGAAATCAATCTGGCGATTTCTCAGACAATTAGGACTAGCACTTCCTCAAAATCCAGCTATACCACCCCTAGGCATATATCCAAAAGTTGCTCAAGTACACAACAAGGACATTTGCTCAACCATGTTTGTAGTAACTTTATTTGTAACAGCCAGAACCTAGAAACAACCCAGATATCTTATTAAATTTTGTTATAATTCATTATTGTCCCTTAGAAGCCTGTTTGTTTTCTAATGATACATGAAAAGAAAATAGATCCAGATGGGGAGGAAGGTGGAGAGAAGCTGAGGGAGAAGAAATAGTAATAAGAATATATTGTATGGGAAATGTATATTGTATGGGCAATGGTCTTCTGATAGCGACAGAAAAATGAAGTGGGAAATATATATAATTGAAATAATGTTTTATGATGTGAAGGAGTTAGGGAATAGCCAAATGAAAATGAATGGGCAGAATCTTACTTGGAAATTTGCTATGGTTAAAGTCCTTATTTGAATCAGGAGCTTCAATTCAGAGGTCATTGGGATATTTTCTGAATTTTAGTTTTTGGAGGATGGCAGAATTGAAGAGGAAAGAGAACATAGTGATGAGTTGTCTTCTGTATTGCTTCACATAGTACATAATGAAAAGGGTCAAAGTCAACTTTTTGGCAAAGATAATAAAGAGAAGGGAAGTATTAGTTTATCTGAGAAAACCAAACATTTAGAAAAAAATAATAAACCTGGTCTCAAGTCATAAGACTCTGCCTGTCACTGCTTCTTTGTCAGCATAGAAGCATTAAGTTCTTCATTTAACTGTTTAGCATTACCTGTGAGAAAAAAGTCATGGTCCAGATTTTGTATTTCTCCAGAGCTGTGCCCAAAATAAAATTTGAGTTAGTCATTATTTTGAGACATGATCTTATAAGTCACCATTAGGAAGGGGAAGAAGCAAGACACGGAAACAAGGGAAGTAATAGGGGTTCACTGCCAACAGAGCATTCACTTGGGAAGACAACAACTCATTCTCCTGAGCAGTGGGGTTCTGGGAGAGGTAGAGAAGCCTTGGGTCTTTGTGTCACCATTGCAGAGTCATAGGAATTCATCAAAGGCAGAACGACTGAGAACTTTACCTTTAATAGAACTCTACCCTCCTTCAGCTGACCTTATTATATTTCTTTCTAATAGCTCTTTGGCTAATTTTAATTTTTATCACTTCCAATTTGGAACTTCTCATTACTGGTGATACTCCTCTGCTTCTTTGAATTGCTGTTACGTGTTTGTGAATGCCAAGCATTTTAATTTTTACCTTGGTGAGGGGCCTTTCTATTGGTGTTTTTCTTCTTACGCTTTCATCTTTGGAACAGTTAGTCACTGGAAACAGTTTGATCTGGGCGAAAAGGGAGCACATGTTAGGAAGGACTAAAGAAAATAGTGTTTATTCTAGGCTTCTATCTTTCTCTCTATGAAGACAAAAGCTTCCTTGTGCTGTACCCAACAAATGTCCCATGAGCCATCCTGTTTCTGGTTTGGCTGCTGGAATGAATACATATCTAGGTCCTATGTGAGTGCCAAGTACTCAGACATCTAATCCTCTTTAGTGGTTGCATTCCCAGTCTGGCATAATCTCCTCACAAGTCAATGCTGATTGGTATTCACTGAATATTCAAGTGGCATGTTCCACAATCCCCAGACTTCTCTTTGTTTCTGTGTATGTGCTATGGTTTGATCCTCATTTGTCAACTGTCAAAGATTCTTTTCATATTGATGGATAATTTACATAACAAATGGCTTTTGCATTTTATGGTTGGAAAACAACAATATTTTAAATAGTTTATGGTATTTAAAGTACAAAAAGTATCATTATAGTTCTTCAAACTTTACAGCAACAAGCTGTACCTGGCTCCTCCATGAACAGCATGCTTCACATGCACACTGTCACCCTCATCTATCACTTTAAAAATAAAGACACTGTGTTCCAACCTTAACCGTTCTCTTCAAGTTTGCATGAAAAACCAATACCCTGGAAAGCTTTCAGTTGCATTCAATCTAGTAATACAAGTTTTGAAAGCTACCGCTGGGCACTTACTCTTATTTCCAGGAACTGTACATATTGAATTAGAAATAGAAAAGTAGTATTAACATTTTGACCATTGTTTTCACCCTAGAATGCAATCATACTGCTTTGTAACAGGTAGCAATGTGACTGCTTGAAATGTACTTCTCTGTTGTTACTCTTCTCAGCTTTGAAGAGATTTTTTTTTTAATTATACATTTAGTCATGGTATCCTTGTAAGGTTAAGAAAGCAAAATTCTTCAAAGTGCTGAAATTAAATATCTCTTTTGTAGCCAATTTTTGTGGGGGACTTTTTCTTGAGAAAAGGTCTCTCAATGTAGCCTTTGTTAACCTGGAACTAAATTGACAGAGCTTCTCTTGCCTCTACCTTCCAAATTACTGAGCATTATAAGCTTGGAAGACTTTCGCTGTCAGTGGGCATGCGTGGAGAAGGGGGAGAGAGAGTGAGATTGGGAGGGGAGGAGAGAGGGAGCTACAGTGGGGATACAGAGTGAATAAAGTGTAATTAATAAAAATTAAAATTAAAAATATTTTTTAAAAAAGCTTATGTCACCCTAACTTGCCATTCTAGCCAACTCTTTATGTATCAAATTATACATGTGTAGAGATCATGAGGAAATGGAATTTCAAAGGCAATACTCTTGTTCTTCTCAGCTGCCCCATGGATGTGATGGCTTTGATGAGACAGCCTTATCAAATGCAAATATTGTTTTGAAGGAAACCATTAGACTTCTGACTCTGGAGAACAAAACCCAAACCAAAGAAAGAAGAAAGGAAGGATGGCTAGACTGCAGGCAGCAGAGAGAGAGAAAGAGAGAGAGAATGACTTTGCTTTTGGAAGCCATGTTTGAAGATGTCTCAATTGTGACATCTAAAAGTGTTCATAGTCAGTAACTGCTAAGATATAGTGAAGGACTCTTCAGTGTTTAATAGTTGTAAGAAGTAAGGAAAGGGATTTTAAAAAACGGAGTGAGTAGCATGATCCTCAGAACTTCAAATTTATTAGACATGTGAAAAGTCTGACTTTACTAAATCTTTGTCTTTACCGCAATCTAGTATATGACTTGCTTTTACGTGGAAACAAACACTTACACACTCAGGCAGACTTGAGAATGGGAAATGGACTTCATGATCCTTTAGCCATCATGTAGATCTATATTGACAACATTTCCAATCTCATAAAAGTTATTTTTAATGTTTATTTATTCATTTTAATTTGTTCATATATTCTTTAATAATAATACATGAATACAATATGTTTAGATTGAATCCACCATGCATTCCCTCAAATCCTCTACTACCTCTGTTATAGCCTTAATTTCCTCCCCACTTCCTGGAAGTGTGCTCTCTCTCCTCTTACACACACACACAAACACAGAGGCAGATAGACAGACAGACAGACAGACAGACACATACACTAGATTAGCTTAGTGCCTGTATGTGTATGGTGTGGGACCATCTACTGGAGCATGGATGGCCTCTCAGGACCACACATCTCTGAAGAAGACTTACTTTCACTCTCCATGTTGCTATCACCTTCTCTAACTTGCCAGGAACACCTCAGATAAGAGTGGACTTCATGAGCCTCTCCCACAAACCATATCTGAAGAAATTTTTGTTCAAATCTTGTTTTTTGAAGCTCCAGCAGCTGTAAGTCCATCTGCCACAATTCAATAGCACTGTCATGTCTAGGGTGTACTATTTGGCTACAGACACCCACCTCTGGGCTTTTAGATTCTTTCTGTTTGTCTTCTGTAATGATCAGTGAGCATGATGAGAAAGGAATATGACTTAGAAATCACATTTAGAGCCACACACCCCATAGTCTTTTATTCTCTGTGCATTGATTGGTGGTGTGACTCGGTATTAATTGCCATCTATTGCAAAAAGAATCATTCGGTATGAGAACTGAAAGTTATTTTAATATAAAAATCTTCACAAAGCAATTTATCATATTATGTGTCAAAGTGTGTCACTTTACATATTTCTTGAGCTTTTTTCAGGAAAACAAAAAATATTTTGCTGTCACAAATGTTATATCTCATCTGAATATTAGATAATTTTGTTGAGATGCAAAATGCATATTATTAATTATAAGAGAACATAGTTTAAGTCTACCTGTCTGAGTACTGAACACTGTTGTCCTCAGAAATATTTAAACAAACTAATGTTTTTCTTCAGGGTCTAACTGATGTTATTGATCATTCACAGAATGTTCCTTCAAGCATAGTTAATTTTTTATTGTTTCCCTGTATTTAAGGTTCCTAAAGAGTAAAGTAATAAGCAGAGGTGTAGAGCAGCAGCAGGACTGAAGGAATCATCTCCTTGATTTCTAGGCTGTTACTAGCCTACTCACTCATAATACCTCTTCAACCTTCTAGCTGGGGTAAACAAAACAAACAAACAAACGAACGAACCAAAACAATAACAACAACCAAATACCCTTAACTTTGACACCATACGACCTTGACACAACTGCTTGGAAATTGAATTTTCTCATTTAATAGCCTTACAAAGTAGGGCCTTACAAAGTAGTTGTAAGTGACAGAACCATTGTGTATCGCAATGTTTTCAAGGAAAATTTAAGGTAAAATTCATCCTCTTCTCCTTTATCCACACTACAAGTTTTACAGTAAACAAGAAACAACACGCAAAAAGTTCTCTTATGTGATTTGTAAAATGAGAAACTATAACCTCATTTGAGAGCATGTGCAAACCAGGGTCATTCAAGTTTGTGATGCTTGTGACTTCTTTTTTTTTGGAATATTTTTAAAAATTTATTTATTTTTATATCAATCACAGGTTAGGTACTTTGAATCCCAGGCGTAGCCCCCCTCCTTCCTTCCCTCCCACCCTTCCTCTCCCTCCCTCATCTCCCTCCTCACCCTCCAAGTCCACCAACAGGGGAGGACCTCCTCCCCTTCCATCCAACCCCAGCTTATCCTGTCTCCTCAGGGCTGGCTGCAATGTCCACCCCTGGGATCTAGCCAGTCTGTCACTCCCCAGCTTGTATGGGGGAGGGTCAAAGAGTCAGCCATCAAGTTCATGACTGAAACAGTTGCTGTTTCCCTCACTAGGGTCTTCAGTCCAAAAACAAGCTATTATGGGCCCCATCTGAGCGGGGGTTCCAGGCCACATCTACACATGGTCCTTGAATGTAGAAACCGTCTCATACAAGACCCCTGTGCCCTGCTCAGTTTGGTCTTTGTGGGGCTCTTGTTCTCCCCAAGTCTCACCAACCTCTCCCATTTCTATCATTACTTCTCGTCCTCTGCCAAAGGCTTGATTGCGAGTCTTAATATATGCTCTGATACATCGCTACATTGACCATCCGCCCACCCCAGAGGTCCTCCTTGACATGCTCCAGTCCTGTTGCTTGTTTTCCCCTCCACTCAATGTCCATCCCATTTGTTCATGCAAATGAGCATTGATCATACCAACCTGGGTCCTCCTTCCTGTATATCTTCCCTCGGTGTGTAGATTTCAGCTTGACCTTCCTATCCTATAGGTTTATATAAGTGAGTATATACCATATGTTTCTTTCTGCTTTTGGGATACCTCACTTAGGATGATCGTTTCCAGCTCCCACCATTTGCCTGCGAATTTCATGATTTCCTCCTTTTTAATTGCTGAGTAGTATTCCATTGTGTAAAAGTACCACAATTTCTGTAACCATTCCTCAACTGAGGGACATCTGGGTTGTTTCCAGGTTCTGGCTATTACAAATAAAGCAGCCACGAACATGGTTGAGCAAATGTCCTTGTTGTGTACTTGAGCATCTTTTGGATATATGCCTATGAGTGGTATAGCTGGGTCTTGAGGAATCACTATTCCTAATTGTCTAAGAAAGC
>CM053765.1:21894351-21904967 GCA_028658305.1 Pachyuromys duprasi
GTGTACCACATGTGAACAGTGTGAGTAGATCTGAGAAGAGGGCATCAGATCCTCTGGAACTGGAGTAATAGATGGTTGTAAGATGTTTTATAGGTGCTGGGACATGTGATGTGCTGAGGAAGCCAGCAGTGAATGAGTAAAGATTACATGAAGTCTAAAGTGAACGTATATTGTTGAAATAGGCAGGGCCATGTCTAGGACTATTACTGAAGACCCACTGAAAGTCTTCCTACTCAGGGTGAGGCTCAGAAAAATGGCAACCACTACTGGTCTGATGAAAATGTTTGCAGTGTATACAGAACTGAAAAACTGAATTCTTCCAGATGTTTACAAGTTGAGAATAATAACCTACAGAGACCTTCTACTAAGTCAGGCTAACTACTTACCGCTGTGCTGTCCTTAATAAAAGTGCTTGAGGTTCCAGGTTGTTGCTACAGAGTTGATGCCACTCCCTTAGAATGCACACAGCCTACCTGACCCCAACTTTTCTGTGTATGTGTCAGTGTTTCTGTTCTTTCTTCCTTACTTTGTCAAGGTTCTAGTGCCTAGCATACCACAGCAGAGATTCAACTTGCTCCAAGAGCAGCAACAGCAGCAGCAACAACAACAAATGCTCTTGACCACTCAGCCACCTCTCCAGCCTTTCAAGTGAATCCTTTAAAAGTTTCAGAGACAACACATACTGGAGAGGATGTGGAGAAAGGGGAGCCCTCCTCCATTGCTGGAGGGAATGTAAACTTATACAACCACTTTGGAAATCAATCTGGCACTTAGAAAATAGGAATAGTGAGACTTCAAGATCCAGCTCTACCACTCCCAGGCATAAAGCCAAAATATGTTCAGCTCTACAAAGACATTTACTCAACTATGTCCATAGCAGCTTTATTTGTAATAGCCAGAATCTGTAAACAACCTAGATGTCCCTCAATGGAGGAATGCATGCAGAAATTGTACATTTACACAATGGAATAGTACTCAGCAATTAAAAACCAGGAAATCATGAAATTTGCAGGCAAATGGTGGGAACTAGAAAATATCGTCCTGAGTGAGGTATCCCTGAAGCAAAAAGACACCCATGGTATAGACTCACTTATAAGTGGATTTTAGCCACAACATATAGGAAAAACATACTAAAATCTGTACACCTAAAGAAGCTAAGCAAGAAGGAGGACTCTAGGGAAGATGCTCAATCCTTATTCGGAAGGGCAAATTTGGATAGACATGAGAAGTGGGAGAAAACAGGGAACAGAACAGGGGCCTACCACAAAGGACCTCTGAAAGACTCTACCCAGCAGGGTATCGAAATATATGCTTTGACTCATAGTCAAATTTTGGACAGAGTGCATGGAATCTTATGAAAGAAGGTGGGGATAGAAAGACCTAGAGGGGACAGGACCTTCACAAGGAGAGCAACCAAACCAAAAAATCTGGACCCAGGCGTCTTTTCAGAGACTGATACTCCAACCAAGGAGCACGCATGGAGATAACCTAGAACCCCTGCACAGATGTAGCCCATGGCAGTTCAGTGTCCAAGTGAGTTCACTAGTAAGGGGAACAAGGGCTGTCTCTGACATGAACTCAGTGGCTGACTCTTTGATCACCTCCCCCCTGAGGTGGGAGCAGCCTTACCAGGCCATAGAGGGAGACAATGCAGCCAGTCCTGCTGAGAGCTTATAGGCTAGGGTCAGATAGAAGGGGAGGAGGACTTTCCCTATCAGTAGACTAGAGGAGGGTCATAGAGGAAGAGGAGGAAGTGAGGGTGGGACTGGGAGGAGACAAGGGAGGGGACTACACCAGGGATACAAAGTGAATACATTTTAATAACTAAAAAATTTTTTAAAAATGGAATGATGAACACAAAAAAAGTGTCAGACTGTTCTTCAGAAGTTAATTGGAGAGCATCATAGGGGGATTTAATTGATAAAAATGCACTTCTAATTTCTAATGATTAACAGAGCTATTGGACATAGAAAGAAACATGATCATCTATGTGGGTGGAAATTTACAAATCAAACCTGTCAGATAGAAGACAGCTTCAGAAATAAACAGATAAAAACACAGAAAGAGTCAGTACCATATATTAGTGAAGCTAAGGGAATGGCCCTCTCAGTTAAAAGGGTTTGTTTCACTTACAAGACTCATACTAAAATATACGCAACAACAACAAAATTTAAACCATATGCTATTGGAATCAAATTCCTTTATTGACTTGACATTTGCTGAGATTCAGCAATTAATTTAGACTGTGCCTCATTTGCCTTCATTCCATCTTTTCCATCACCTGCTTTACTTCTCTGTAGAAAATGTATCACAACCCTAATATTTTGGTTGATGTTACTTTATAATTTCACACTACTAGATTCTGACACTTCCAAATGTATCTGGCACATGAGTACTGTGTTAATTACTTTGCTAATAATTATTACCAGCTAATGATCAGGAAGTTAAAAATATATAGCATCACCAGCACCACTACCACCACCATCATCATCATCATTAAAACCTAAGGGGATTTGAGTTGTTTCACTGGGGCTTGTGTTAGTGGTAGAACTTAAGTGTGGAAGCAGACAGGTCTAGTATTACTTCATTCATGTCTGGCAACTGGTCCCGGCTGTCAAGTAGGATACCTCATTTTTCCTCTTCATGGCCTGTCAACTTCTATTGGGTTAGGTTGTCTTCCTGATAGGACATTCCCCATACTATGCACTAAGATGATAAAGAAATGAAGTATGAAGTTGTTTAAATCCCTGTTTTCCAAGATATACAAAGCACTCCTATTGCCTGTATTAATCAAAATAAGTGATGTCACTAACCCAAAGTGAGGAAGTGATAGGACTGGCTGTACTTAAAAAAACATAGTTCAAATTATTGTGGTGATGTCTTCTAATCAACCATGTTTGAGTCCATAAAGACCCATAATATTACTGAATAAGATGATGTGACTGAAGGCAAAGCTCAGGGTGAGGGTAAACTTGCTTAGTTTATAAGCAAGTTTTTGTCACGTCAACACTAGAAAATGAGAGGATGTGAGCAACATGGAGTTTTGGGAAGATTAATCTACCTATAGCTACAGGAGGAAATAAAGTTGGGAAGAAATAGATGTTAGGAAAGTCATTGGAAGCCTGCCTTGATAAACCAAAGTAATGAATTGAGGAGTGGAGATCTTCATCATAAATTCTACTCTTATTTCCCATTTACTTATTTGGGGTTTATAGCAATGTAGACCTGTAGTACATTGCTAAGTGATTGCTTGCCTCAGGTCAGATGCTTGGAACCTTATAGTGTGTGATGGGAGAATAAATAAAATGTACTTAGAAAAATCTCTGATAACATACCTGAGTGACTCTAGACAGTTGTCCACCTATTTATAAAATTTCTTCAATTTATTGGCAATTCAAGGTAGTTCAAGTAATTCAAGGGAAAATGTGAAATATGTATTTTCTCTAAACCTCCAAACACACCATACTTAAGAGATTGCACTTTGTGTAATAAATTTAAAGCCCCATGGCTGTTTACTTAGAACTAGCTGATAGAAAATAAATAGAAATATTACCACACATAGCATTTCAATTTTCCCTAGAGAGGGCCTAGTTCATTGTCTTATTGTTTTGCTAAAAATAAAAATAAATAAAAAAATCTCATATATCTCAAGGTGTTTTCAGTGGATGGCTTGTCAGGTTTCCTACTTTTCTTTCTATTCAAAAATAGTCTTACAAACACCCCATTTTGAGATATACCCTTCTATTATTTCCTGTGTGAGTAAACCAATAGAGAGATTAACCAAGCTTCACAACCAAGTCATAAATCTAGAAAGTGTTGGTGCTTGCTCTCCACACCAGGAATGACAAATTGATGGAAATATGTCAGAACTTAAGATTCTGAAGAAGTAAATTTATTTAAAACACTCCCTGTGTGAATTTCAAATAATTAAAAATTCAGTTGTAGTACATTGAGAAACAGCATAGAAATGGAAATATATAATAAATTAGTAGCTATTCAAAAACCTAAACTATATCAACTTTTATTCAAAAGGAAGATTTTAAGTTCATTATTCTTCGTGTATAAGTGCCTATGTTTTATGTATTACATACAAATGCCATCAGTTTTCAGTTCTTTGGAGTAAACATTTTTGTTGTAAGAAGAGCTTGAGCTTCTAGAATAACAAGAGGAATTCAGGATTAATCTCATCTCCTTTCTAGGTTTCCAAGTATCATTTACCATCTACTACCTTTCTCACATTATCTGGGTAAGTGGTGGCTCTTCTGTCATTTTGGCATCTTTTATTTATTTATTTATTTTAGTATATAAGACATGTTCATAAGTGTAACCTCTCATAATTCTGCCACAAAGCATCAAGGAAGATCTCAGGGAAGAGCCACCAGTTGGTTGTCTAATACCATGTGTTCAGACCTTAAATGAAATAAATTATATGGACATTATATGTAATATTATATGGATTGATCAGTTCATATTTATATCTGTAGGAATATACAAACACACACATGCACACAAACACACGTTACAACAATGAACAATTTAGTGGTTACCCAGGCATGGTGGTTCATGACTTTAATCTCAACACTCAGGCAGGAAGAAGCAGTTGGAGCTCTGTGAGTTTATGGCCAGACTGATCTACAAAGTGAGTCCAGGATAGCCAAATCTACACAGAGAAACCCTCTCTAAAAAACACAACCAAAAAAAAAAAAAGATTAGAGGTTATTTAGAGGTTATTAAATTGAGACAGAGCAAAGGGTAGAGATATGTGGGAAGGGCTGAAGTGAGAAAGAGAGGGGATTGATTCAATTATATTTTAATCTCAAAAATATATTAAGTAGTGTAATTATAATCTTGAAAATATATTAAGTACTGGTTTCCCCGATATTTAGCAAACTATCCCAGTTTAAATACATGATATAAGAATTTCGAGCAATGAAACTGAGTGAACTTTATAATAAAATATTTAGTTATTTAGGATAATCAAGTTTAGATACGTGCTCTAGATTTAATTTCCAAATACACAAATAGGGAATAATTTCTCATCAATTAATAAAATATTAATTACCTATGTGCTTTACACATGTTAATTAATCAGGCTGTTTCTTTTGCGTTCCTGGGGGAAGCACCACAGGGCCTGTTACATGTAAGGCAAGTGCTCTACATCTAAGCACTATCTCTCCAGTCCCCTTTTCGCTTTTTATTCTGAGCCAGGGTTTCATTAAATACACGTGGATTCACTCTGTAGACCAGGAGGTTACTGAACTTGTGAACCTCTTGCCTCAGGCTTGGAAGTAGCTGAGGAGATAAGCCTGTAACTCAAGATCAGACTGGTGTCCTTTATTTGCACCAAAAAATCTGGAAAAACTATATCATTTTTCTATTTCCATGGTACTGTAGGCCTAGGGATAATGCAGCCATATTACAAGTAGAGAAAGGTCATTGCTGCAATTTGAATATGGAATCATGTATGTTTTAACACTTGACACTTAGCTATTACTGCTGTTTGGAAAGTTGTGGATTAGGACTTCTGCCACCTTTCTTTCCTTGCCATTGTACCTTCTCAAGCTGTAAGCAAAATGAACCCTTCTTTCCTTAACTTTCTTTTTCTAACATATTTGATCAGAGCAAAGGGAAAATTAGGCAATGTGGTCATTTCTAGACAGCTGTCTAAATCTGGCTCCAGGAGTCCCAGACCTTAAAAGATTATGCAGCAGCAGGAGACTTTCTGATAAAGAACAAGGACATAAAGTTGCTCCCTCTGTAAGAATCAGTCCAAATCAGCCTGCCAATCACTGCACAGTGAAATGGCCCTCAGGAAACCTTTTGGTATTAGCCTAAAGCCTATCTAAAATGTAAATCATATTAAGGGTCCCCTTCTGCCTTATATATTTTCATTCCTCAGGTATGCTATTGTACACTCTGCAATAGACTCAGTCTCCTATACAACATTCTGTGCCTTGACTCAATTCCTCTGACAGATCACAAGAACTCTGGAGCTGCGCAGAGCTCACAGCAAGATCCTTGTGTCATCAGAAAATACTCTTATTTTTTTTTAAACTAAGTTCTAAATTATCTCAAGACGATTGGCCATGAAGTGTACTGAACAAGGCTTGGTTTCTATGTTGGATCTGAGCTGATTCATTACCAAACACTAATAATCTGAAGGTATTTAATTTTCTTTCTTCTAATCAGAAGGGAGTTTGGAATTAATAGTTTTTAGATGAGATGATTCTAATTTCCTTTGAGAACCCTAATTCTAAGACATATCAAGGCCTTAGAAAATTCCTTTGAAGCAGGTTGGCAGGTGCCTTAGTCATAGATACCTTGAAATTTTGTAAATAGAAATAACCATCTTTGCTTGTAATATCTCTGCCTGTTTTGCAAGACTATTTGACTGTCTTCAACTGGCTTTTTCTTTTTGCTATATTCAGAGATTAAACATAAGCAAACATTATGATGTATTCAATTGCTTCTTTAGAATTAATAAGCATCATAATACCATAGGGGAGCATATGATTGTAGATTAATTCTCTAATGTAATGTTAATACATATGCCAGGTGCTTGCTTGTGCTAGTGATGCTCGCTGACCATGTAACATTTGTGTAGACTGAAATGAGATTGCTTGCCACAGAATGCCAAACTACTATTGGACAGACTGATATCAACTGTCTTTTCTTCCATAATGATAGAATAAGCAGGCTCTACAGCTTATGTCATGGTTAGACAGTGTCGTGACTGATTACTTGTCCATAGGAACTAACCATAGGAGTTTTATGTCATTATGGTTTATTTTTCAGATACCCTTTGTGCTTGCTTGCTTGTTGCTACTTCCTTCTCTTGCTTTTCAGAATCCTTATTTAGCTAAATCACAATTACACCACGATGATATGTAGGGATACACATCCTCACCTGGTCTGTAAAGAGTCAACCAGAAATAAACCACTTTCCTTCAGCCTTTACACAGGGTTTGTGTGTGTGGCAATATATAGCTTACTTGCACTGATGAGGGCAAGAATATCATCTTATTTTCTTGTTTAGACCAGGAGATTTTTTCATTTCTCTTAAGTCAATAAAATTTCACTAGGATTCAATAGGATTTAATTATGCCATGTAGTGTTGGCTAACCTGAAACTCTTTACGTAGATCAGCCTGGCCACGAGCTCCCAGGGGTCGCCATGTCTCGGATTAAAGGCATGAACTAATACACACAAAACATCTAATCTAGTAGAGTCTCAAATAATACATCCGTTTTAGAAGCAAAGTTAATTTGTGCTTATCATTTCTTGTTTTGTGTTTTTATTCAACATTAATAGAAAATAGCACAATGGGAAACTACCTGTGGAAGAAACAAAGTAAATATTTTCTTCTCTTTTTCCTACATCTAATTTCCTTTTTTACTGTAATCTGCATTTTTATAAATATGGAATTCATTTACAGACTGTCTTCTGTTTAAAAGAAAATAGTCTAAGATAAAACAAGCACTTTAGCCACACATACAATATAAAGAAAATTGGGATACTCAAATCAATTCCATTGTAGATGAAACTTATGTGGTTAACAAGACAGCATTGCATAAATTAAACAAAATCACTATGGGGACCATTTTATGTGAGGATCATATGTGGTATGTAGTGGAATGCTTCCATTTTCCTCTTTCTTAGTACAGTTATGTTTTCCACAATTCAGGTAAGTCCTCTGCAATTATACTCTTTGATTCCTTCCCCCAAAATCAACGACATATAATGGATATTTGGAAAAAGTAAAGGAGAAAAAGGCTGGTGTGTGTCTTTTTCTTAGTTTCGGTAACAGTAGGAACTGACTTTCTAAACCGAAAGCAATATTTGAAATCGTAAAGGACTTTCGTGATGCCAGTCTTGTCCTGACTATTCAGGGTTCTTGAAGAGTGTCCAAAACCTGACTGCACCCATGGTATTTCCTGCTTTCCTTAGTTGAGACCTTCAATAAGCAAGTACCTTTCTTCTCACATTAGTATTATTCAGAAAGCAAGTTGTCAGTAGAAAGAGACAGCCAAAAAACTTCAGGAAATAAAAGACCATTGCAGTTGCTACATCAATAGTCAATGTTTTCTTTTTACTGCTCTGAACAAGCTTGTAGCCTGAGTTTTTAATCCAGGTTATTTTTACCAGGGTTATTTGGAAGAGAGGGCCATTAATGTCTATGATTTACTAATTAAAAATACATTATCCCACATTTTATGAAATGCTCTTAAATAAAGTATAAACTGAATCTGCTACCATTTCTTCACTATGCTCCCACACACTTTTTGTTTCTAGTGATTGGCCAGTGGTTATTATTCAAATGCTTGAGCTATGGAGCAGGTTCTATTATCACATAGAAAAATCTCTCACTTTCCTTGGGCCATTGCTGCATTTCATTACAATGTTTCTTCAAATCCCTGTGCATACATTTATTCACAGAAGGGTGTGAACCCTAGGACAGAATGATCTGTTGATTCTGGAAGTGGTAAGAGAGCCATATTTGCCAGGGTGAGATCACTGGAATAGCTTTTCTGATGTCTACCACATGTTGGCTGATGACTTGAATTCTAGCTTAGCCATTATGTGCAGCCTCTCAGCTCCCACATACACCCAGCAAAGCTCTTATTTTGAAAGGTAGGGTAGTTGCCAAGCATCAGATAATAATCTTCAGTGAAAAAAAATGTTACTTTATCTAAAAGAAAAATGTATCTTAAACAAATCTGATGTCACTTATTATATGTGAAAGGAAAGACACTTGGAACCTTAATATCTTTCCCAGATTTCTGATCACTAAAATGGAGTCCCAAAACATTAAATAAAGCCGAAGATATAAATGATTATATCATCTTTCCTTAGAGAAATAGCTTAATGAAACTCATAAAGCATTAGGAAATATAATTCATAGTTTTAGTTCTATATCTAATTTTGCTCTATCTTTTGTTTCTTTTAGAACATAGCCATTTTTAAATATACACTGTCATTCCTTGGTAATTTTCAATTTCATGGGATTTGTCACAAATTTTATAAACTTAAATCAGTAAAGGTTTGGGGTAGTGTACTGTTCTCAATTGTTGTCATTTTCTGATACACTTTAGAGATGTCCACAACTGGATGGTGTACTTATGTGTGTACTTTAATAATTCTGGCTTAGGATCTTTGTTTTCTGAGTTAACGGTAATACTATACAAGTACATACAGGCTGTGGCTGATTCAATTTAATTTTAAATTTCAATGATATTTGCTGATCTTCTCTGAACTCTACTAAATTTCTTCTTGCCTTATATCCAAACAGTACTGCATTGAACTTTGTAATGTTCTGTTCTTATCTCTAATAAGTAGGTTGTCCTTGGTTGTTTTCGTTGTCCTTTTTGTCTTTATCTAATTAAGTTGTTATATTTGAATGAGTTAACTGGGAGAAAGGACACTATCTGAGGTGATACCGTCCTGAAATTAAAGGATAGCTACCATTCACAACCATATTGTATTGTTTGGTCAGTTGGTTTGTATGGTTACCACCTGTCATTTGAAATAACAATACAGACATTCTGAGCATATGATAAAGCAAAGAAAAATTCACGCCTGATATAGAACTTCAAAACCTTGCAAGGAGCTGTAAAGAATACACCTATTTGACCCTGGAAATCACCATCAACAAGAAAACATTGCCTGTTCCATTAACTTATCAGTTAATTCAAATTATCAGTATTATTCATTAAATACTATTGAAGAAGTAGTTTTTTATGCTCCTGAAGTGATTGTTGTTTCTGAAGCTTACTGCCTCCTTTTGGTAATACAGACATAGTCCTGAAAACTTCTAGCCACTATACAATCTAATGTACGGATAGCATGCTTTCAGCCTCTGAGGCTTACTGCTGAATAAGTTCATCCTTTCTTGTTCTTCCTGAACTCTGGCTCGCTAGTTAAATTCAGGTGTTCTGGCTCATACTCCTCTCCAAGCTGAATGATTCAATCAGGCTTCTCTCAGCTCTGGTTGGCCGTAAACTAACTCTAGCAATATGCTCTAAACTTATGGCCTCTTCTCATTCTCTGGCTCATTCTGTCTTCACCTTTGTCTAGCTTGTCCTTTCTTTCACCTGTCTCTGTGAACTACCCTTCTAAAACTGCCACTGAATTCCAAGAACTGCTAAAAACTCAACTCCACTGCACTGCCTCTCAACTCATTGACTCATCCAAACTGCCAGAAAGTACTGACTAGACCTCAAAGATAGTCATTCTCATCTCACGAGTGCTGGTATAAAGTCATGTACCACCATGCCAGGAACTAAGGTGTTCTTACCTGAAACTTGCTCTGTTCCAGGCTGGCTTTGAATCCAAAGATCTGCTTTCCTCTGTCTCTTTGGATTAAAGGAATGTTTGTATTCCACCCATATCATACAGACCAAGAGGTCTTTGGAGTGATCTCTTGCTTGGCAGCCATATTTTAAATTAAAAGTCCTTTAAACACTATTTATTGAGATCCAAGATGGCTGCCCCAGGAGGACACTGTGTCTGAAGAGCAGGACAATAGTGTAGGCACAGCGACCCAGAGACTGAGATCTGGGACCTAAAACACCAGCGTTTGAGACTGCCAGGTGAGCAGAATTCCTACGGTGGGGAAA
>CM053765.1:21905467-21981749 GCA_028658305.1 Pachyuromys duprasi
AAAACGACTCTGAGATTTCACCTTACACCCACCAGAATGGCTAAGATCAACAACTCTAGTGACAAGGCATGCTGGAGAGGTTGTGGAGAAAGAGGAACCCTCCTCCATTGCTGGTGGGAATGCAAAATAAGAAAATTTTAACTCAAGACAATTCAAAAATATGTTGTTAGGAACATCAGGTAGGTAGGCTAAGACAAAGCACTAAAATCTTTTATAAATCTCGTGCTATCTAGTTAAATTCTTAGCTTTTAGATTGGTGAAAGCAAGTTGCTTGCTAAAAATACATTTTAAAGGTTTTTTTATGATAAGGCACAAGCATATAAGGTTGGTCATCAGGGTAGGCAAGAGGTGACTTTCAGAGGAACTAAAAATAGCCCAAGCTAAATATAGCTTTGATGTGACATTTTAATTTCCATAATCCTGAAATTTAGTCATTTGGCCATGTAGAATCTTCAATATGTATGTGGCCATGGCTACTTTTCTTCCTTAGTAACCTGGGGTCATACTAGCAAAATTTGAACCCAAAGAGGAGGTTCATGGGATACCAAATACATAGCCAGTCAGAAGCATAGACCACATAGCTGGGCCTTGCAGTTAGTATCTGAGATAGAAATAGACTTTGAGGACTGAGTCTTTTTTTAATTAATTATTTTTTTATAAATTACAATTTATTCATTTTGTATCCCCACTGTAGCCCCCTCCCAATCCCATCCTCTCTCACTCATCTCCTCCCATGCTCCTCCCCAAGTCCACTGATAGGGGAGGTCCTCCTCCCTTTCCCTCTGACCCTAGCCCATCAGGTCTCATCAGGATTGGCTGCATTGTCCTCCTCTGTGGCCTGGCAAGGCTGCTCCCCCTTCAGGTGAAGGTGATCAAAGAGCCAGCCACTGAGTTCAAGTCAGAAACAGCCCCTGTTCCCTTTATTAGGGAGACTGAACTGCCATGGGCTACATCTGTGTAGGGATTCTAGGTTATCTCCATTCATGATCCTTGGTTTATTTGCATTTCTTTAATCTTTTTCTTCCTACTGCACCCAAATCTCTTCCAACTCCCAACACCAGGTAGGAGAGAAAAAGGGTTAGTGAGAGAGGGGGTGCAGCTCTTTTAGCTGCTTCCTGATGGTTAGGGTTGTCCTGTTTTTGTTTGTTTGTTTGTTTGTTTGTTTGGAGCAGGTCTAAACCTTGTTTCAGGAGATCTCCAACTTCCTGTCTCACAACAGCAGCAAGAACAGGGTGGGGAAATCAGGAGCAGCCTTGTTCTTTCTCCAGGCTTCACACTCTCTGGGCTCTGGTATCTATTCTCTGTCCAGAGTCCTCAGATTTAAACTATCTACAGCTGTCAAAGAGCTCCTATCAGAGCCTGCAGGAAGCAAATAGTCTGCTGCTATGGACCATCTTAATCAGTTCTACATCCTACACCTGAGACCTAAGCAAAATCATGTTTATATCCACAACTTGCTTGCCGCACACATTCCTTCTGCTTGGCTTTTCATGGGTCAAAAGAACACAGTATAATCATTAGGAAAATGATCCCCAATATTCTTGTAGGTTTTCTAAAAAAAAATGTTAAACCTGATGTGGGACCTTTTGGACTCAGGACTGCTGGGATCAGAAGGAACCCACACTACCATAAACAATTTAAGATTATGGACTGGGTTATAACTCAGCTGGTAGAATACATGCTCAGTATGCATGAAGCCCTGAATTATACCAGTACTACTTAAACCTAGGTGTAGTCACACCTGCTTAGAGAACAGAAGCAGGAGGAATAGAATGAACAAAATCTCCTTAGCTTGCCAAGTATTTTCAAGTGAGGATAGCCTAACAACCTACATGAGACTTTGTATGAGAAACAACAATGAAGACATAACAAAACGAACTAACTGATGAACTTTTAAGAGGTGAAAAGGTTTTATGAGACTGAGTACTTGTCTGTGGAGTCTGGCTTGAATAGCTAGTATCAGTATTAAAATCTAGACACTCAGAAATGGCCCATACACAGAATTGCACTTTAGATATCTAAAAGAAATCTGAACAGTTTTAGGTTATCTTGCTTAAGAAAAACGCCCAGATATTTACATGTAAACTATTGTCAGATAAAACATGTTTCATTTCACACCACCCAAGGAAAGCTTTAGCAGAAACTTTGTACTTTGCAACATTCTTTTCAGACACTTCTGTAGCTTTAACTCTGGGTTGCTACATACTGCACTGTCTGTTCATACCTCTCATACATGTCTCCTCTGGGGACACTGATCTGACAGTATTGAAACTGTGATAATAAAAGCTTAAATAATTATCGCTGATGATGGTCTTTAATAATTTTGCTTTCATGGGGAAAAATTCATGACAGAAATCATCTTGTGGCATTATAATCAGCAAATAATGGACTACAGAAATTTTACATGTGAAAATTTTAAATTATGAGATGAAGCTTTCATAAATGTTTATTTGCATAAGATATGATAATCTCTCTTTGGAAAAAGATTTCAGATAATGTATATTTCTAGAGATTATAAAATATGATAAAAACGGTGTTGCCTGTGCATGCATGGGTGTGTGCCTTTGTCCCTGCGTGTGTGGGAGGGTAGAGAATGGGTAGAAGTATATCAGGGGATTTAAGGAGTCTCAAAATGGGATTTATTGGAAAAGGATAAGCCATTAACATTCAAAATTAAGCCAATTATAAATCCAATCCTGGATTGAAATTTAAGAATTTCCTTGTAAATTAAGTCTTAAATACATTTTTCATATATTCAGGCTCTAATGTTTTTCCATTTATACAGATTAATTCTCTCCCTCCTTCCTTCTCTTCTTCCTCTCTCTCTCCTGTCTCCATCCTAATGATCTTCAAGCATACATAGTGAACAGGGGTCTGATTTAACAGGTACTGATCCGTTTTGCCATGGAAATAAATAAGTGCCAATCAAGAATTTGAAATTTATCTTAATGCTTACAAGCAGCATTAATGGCAACATTAACACTAGGGTCTGCTTAAAAAAAAAGCTATCCTCAGTTTTTTTATAACCATTTTAATTCTAGTCTATGCTGGCCTAGATGTCTGTCTGTCTCTGTGTGTGTTATATGTAAAATTAAACCAACCAATAAGAAGGATATTTCATATTAAATCTGGATCCTTTTGAATGTTCTGCATCATTGTTGACTTAGGAACTACTTTGTATCCAAGTTCCAAGGAGCAAAAAAAACTTAAAGTCAAAGTTTCAGTGAATAATAAATAAATGAGAAAAAAATTTATTTGAGAACATCACAGTTAGGCAGAGGGGAGAAATGAACATCACAGCATTAGGTATCATCAGGTGGCTCTTGCTTTTTTTTTTGTTTTTTCCTCCTCAAACTGAGACAAGTAATGAAACAAAGTTGACAGGATGACAAGGGGACAATAAACATTTTCTGATCTTGGGAAATCAAGCTCTGCCCTACCATGTCATGCCTGAGAAGTGGAGGGTTCCTTCTTAAGTGGAAAAATCTCACAAATCTGGGAATCAAAGGCAAGTCACATCTCTAGATAGATGATGACCTTCACTCCTAGGAAGGTCTTTGTACGGCTGTGAATTTGATGTTCTTTAAGTGACAGCTTGTAACTGCTCAGTGATAGCTGAGACATGTTATGTTCTCTCTCCCTGCACAACTGGCTACAGTTATTTTAACAGAAATAGCTGGTGGAGATTTCCTTAACAAATAAGTTGTTTTAGCTATATTATACTTAAATATATTTGTAGATCCTTATCTTGGATAGACTTGATTGATTTTTAAACTCTTCCTTTTTGAGCAGAATGTCATGGAGAGAATAGCAACTACAACGAGTAACAGACAGTAAATATACTCCCGAAATGGAATAACCTCAGGCCTAGCACTCTGTAGTCACAATGTAAGAAACCCTGAATACATAAACAGAGGGGGAAACAAACTAAACTGAAAAAAAATAAATTTTGTGTGTTTTAATGTTTTCATTAAAATTTTTATAATCTTAACCATTGAATTAAAAAAATATGTAAACCAAATACCTTAAAGTTGATAGAATGACAATGATGAAGAAGATGTAAGTTACAGCATATGGGAAGAATAAACAAACACAAGCAGAAAGACATTCTGTTCTTCAAGGCAGATGTTAAAAAAAAATCAGTAAAATTTTAGAGACAAATTCTGTTTTAATTAGGATTTCTATTTCAGTGAAGAGACACCATGGCCACAGCAATGTTTATAAAGGAAAATTTAATCAGGACTAGTTTATAGTTCAGAGGTTTAGTCCATTACCATTATAGCAGGAAGTATGGCAGAGTGCCAGCAGATCTGGTGCTAGAGAGGCAGATGAAAGTTCTAGATCTTGATCATCAGAAAGCAGGAAGAGAACTGGCTTGAACTTCTGCGAATTCAGAGTCCACACCCTACGGATGGACTTCTTCCAATAAAGCCACACCTACTCTAACAAGGCTGCCAGTCCTCATAGGGCCTCTCCCTCTTGGCCGATAGTGGCCATTTCCATTCAAACCACCACAAATTCTATTTGTTTAATGACAAAAATCAGTCATAAAGAAGATAAAAATGAAGGGAAGGGAAATATTTAATATAAGAGTACTATATGAAAAGAATCTCTGTGGCTGTACAAAAGCATAATTTGTCAATAAAAAGATAATGGCTTATAGCTGAGGCAGGAATAGAGGTCGGGACATCCAACAGACAGAACGGATTCTGGGATTTATTTGGGTGTGGAGATTCATCTGGGAAAATGTGAGAAGGATAGATGCATGGTACCTTAGTACAGGTAACCAGCTACATGCTTGGATGTAGATTAGAATACATGGAATATTAAGTTATGAGCTTGTCAGAGAAGAACCTGGCTATATGACCTATGTATTTGTAAACAATATTTTTAGCCTCACAAGTGTTCATTCCAGGATATTAGGCCAGGAAAAACAACCCCTGCAATAAAACTTAAAGTGTTTGGAGGTACTAAGGCAGGAAACTTAAAAAGGGTGAAAAAAGTTTAACCAAAGTAAAAGATACATGGCAAATCCACATGGTGCTAAACATTTTACAACAGTAGGATTAGAAGGGATAGTAGAACCCAGGTGACATTAAAAGAAATAAAAGAGAAAAGGGTTGGGAGTCTTGTGATTGAAGGTTTAAAGTGGAATAGAGGATTGGGGAAAGGAGAAAATAAGAAGTAAGTTAATCAAAACCAACATGAATGAAGATGTGTAGAAATTCTCTACTTTCTAAGCAAATTAAAATATATGATATATTCAAAAAGAGTTTAGAAAGAAGTATGTACCTTTATGTGTGTGGACATTCCTGACTCCCAGAAAGTTTGAGTTATTAAGTAAAAAAAGTCAGCATCAGGCACTGAATACTTTTCTAAAGGTTATTAGTTATAGTGTCCCCAGAAGAAGGACTGCAAACAATATAGAAAATCACCATTGCTATTGTTCATTCTACTATAATCATATGGCAATATCCTATTGCTAAACAAATCACTTTTTTAAAAAATGCAAAACATAGAACAATCAACCTCTAACTAAACAGAAAACTCTTCCTAGCTGGACAACCTACAGTGTACAAGAAGAGCAGGAGAAAAACACATTATTGTTTTATTGTTTTCTGTTTGTTTGTTTGTTATGTTTCCTTGGAGATGGACCTCTCATGCTACAATACAGACCTGCTAGACTGATGTGCCCACTGGGGCCATGGCATTTGTGGAAATAAACAGTTGCTCTACTGGAGAAAATTTAAACCCGTAAAGCTGATCTAAAGCCTATGACAGTGAAAAACAAAACCTCTGGGTGGGATCCTGCTGTTGGTGTTTTGCTAAATGATAATTTTTTCTAACTATCTTTAAATATTTAGGTTTATATTAGTTGATTTGTGTTGTTGTCAACTTTGCTGAAGGTAGCTGATTTTTGAGTAAGTAGTAGCTAATAAAGAAACTCATGAGTGTTCAAAGTGACACAAACACAAAAGGAAAATTTAATAAATGAAGTTTTTTCTTAGTTTTTTATTAAATTCTTTATTAATTACCCTTTATTCACTTTATATAACCCTGTAGTTCCCTCTGTCCTCCCCCGATAATCCCTCCTTTCCTCCCCTTTCTGCACCCCTGTCCCTCCCCAAGACCACCTATAGGGGAGGTCCTCCTTTCATTCCCTCCAATCCCAGTCCATCAGGTCTCATCAGGAGTGGCTGCACTGTCTTCCTCTGTGGCCCAGCAAGGCTGCTCCCCCCTTAGAGGGAGGTGATCAAAAAGCAGATCAATCAATTCATGTCAGAAACAGTCCCTGTTCCCATTGCTATGGAACCCACATGGATACTGAACTGCCATGGGCCACACCTGTACAGGGGTCCTAAGCTACACCCATGCATGGTACCTGGTTGGACCATCAGTCTCAGGAAGACCCCTGTGCACAGACCACTTGGTTCTGTTGCTCTCCTTGTGTAGTTCCTGTCCTCTCCAGATCCCACTGTTTCCTACTCCCCTCATAAGATTCCCTGCACTCTGCCCAAAGGTTGGACATAAGTCTCAGCATCTGCTTCAATAGTCTGCAGGGCAGAGCCCTTCTAATGCCCACCATGGCAGGCTTCTGAACCATTCCATGCCCTCTCTTTCTTCCAGTGTCCTTCTCCTTTGCCCTTCTGGACAGGGACTGGGCATTTTAGTAACAGTCCTCCCTCTTGATTAGTTTCTTTAGGTGTACAGATATTAGTAGGTTCATCCTATAGTATATGTCTATAAAAGTGAGTATATTCTGTTTATCTCTTTCTGCTTCTGGATAGCTCACTCAGGATGATACTTTCCAATTCCCACCATTTACCTACAAATTTCATGATTTCCTTGTTTTTTATTGCTGAGTAATATTTCATTGTGTAAATGTACCACAATTTCTGTATCCATTCCTCAGTTGAGGGGCATCTGGGTTGTTTCCAGCTTCTGGCTATAACAAATAAAGCTGCTACAAACATGATTGAGCAAATGTCCTTACTTTGTACTTGAGCCTCTGCTAGATATATGCCTAGGAGTGGTATAGCTGCATCTTGAGGAAGCACTATTCCTAGATGTCTGAGGAAGTACCAGATTGATTTCAAGAGTGGATGTACAAGTTTATATTCCCACCAGGAGTGGAAGAGGTTTCAGCTTTTTCCACATCCTCTCCAGCGCGTGTTGTCACTTGAGTTTTTGATCTTGGCCATTCTGATGGGTGTAAGGTGAAATCTCAGGGTTGTTTTGATTTGCATTTCCCTGATGAATAAGGATGCTGAGCATTTCTTTAAGTGTTTCTCTGCCATTCATTATTCTTCTATTAAGAATTCTCTGTTTGTTTAGCTCTGTACCCCATTTTAATTGGATTATTTGATTTGTTGCTGTTTAATATTTTGATTTCTTTAAATATACTAGATATTAGTCCACTGTCAGATACAGGGTTGGTGAAGATCCTTTCCCAATCTGTAGGCAGTTGTTTTGTTCTGACAACAGTGTCCTTTGTTTTATAGAAGCTTTTCAGTTTCATGAGGTCCCATTTATTGATTGTTGCTCTTAGAGTCTGTGCTGTTGGTGTTCTGTTCAGGAAGTTGTCTCCTGTGCCAATGAGTTCAAGGCTTTTCCCCACATTTTCTTCTAAGCAGTTCAGTGTGTCTCCTTTTATATTGAGGTCTTTGATAGTTGAACTTTAGTTTTGTGCAATGTGATAAGTATGGATATATTTGCATTTTTCTACAGGTAGACATCCAGTTTGATCAGCACAATCTGTTGAAGATGCTGTCTTTTTTCCATTGAATGGTTTTGGCATCTTTGTCAAAACCAGATGTCCATACCATGTGAATTTATTTCAGGGTCTTCTATTCAATTCCATTGATCCACTGGTCTATTTCTATGCCAGTACCATGTAGTTTTTAGTATTTTTGCTCTAGTACAGCTTGAGATCAGGGATGGAGATACCTCCAGAAGTTCTGTCATTGTAGAGGATTGTTTTAGCAATTCTGGGTTTCTTGTTGTTCCATATGATGTTGAGAATTTTTCTTTCAAGGTCTGTAAAGCATTGTGTCAGTTATTTGATGGGAATTGCATTGAATCTGTAGATTGCTTTTGGTAAGACGGCCATTTTTACTATATTAATCCTGACAAGCCTTGAGCATGGGAGATCTTTCCATCTTCTGATATTGTCTTCTAATTCTTTCTTTAGAGACTGGAAATTTTTTTCATACAAGTCTTTCACTTGCTTGGTTAGGTTCACACCAAGGTACTTTATGACCTTTGTGGCTGTTGTGAAGGGTGTTGTCTCACCAACTTCTCTCTCAGTCCTTTTGTCTTTGTGTACAGGAAGGCTACTGATTTTTTGCTCCAGTAGATAGCTCTACCTCCATTCAAATGTAGTTAGCAACAGTTCAACAAACAAAAAGAAGAATATGCAGCTGGGGAGGAGGTGGTATGGTGAGAACTAATGAAAAGTTGTTAAGTAATGGTGGGTGGGTATTATCAAATGTATTACATAAATGTATAGTATTTTTAAAGAATAAAATTTTCTATAATCTCTCCTCTATATGTGTGTATCTATGTGTGTGTATATATGATATATTTTTAATATACAGCAAAATATTTGTAATAGAAGATTGATTATTTTCACCCCAGAGGGCATGGATGGCAGACAAGGAAATAAAAATGTGAACGCTCTCAGTTCTCATCTTCTATAAGGCAAATAATGCTAGAACTAAGATTTAAAATTTCCTCTACTGTGGCTCTTTTAAATATGGTTTAATGCATACCGTTGAGTTGACTTGTAAAATTCCATTTATTAAAATTGCCCTGGAAGGAGAGAGGAGATTAATAGGATGAGAAAGAGCACATAAGGTCCTCACAGTCCCTCTTCCTTCTGAATTTATAGAAAAAATAAACAACTGACTGGAGGAAATCTCCACGTGCATCTGCTTGAAAGTCATCCTGAGGATTTCTTAATGGGATAGGTGATTCAGCCATGATAATATAAGAAACATTATTAAAATCATTGGTTCACTAAGCTCATCTTGGATGGAGTTCTTTGTTTGGTCTTTTTGTGCCATCTCCATCTACACAAATGAGCACTTCTTTATATCTTCCATGGAAAATCATGCAGCATATGCCAACACCAAATAAAAAAGAAATCATTATTTACAAGTAACATAAACATTAATTTATTGCCTCAGCACTAAAACTTTTTTCTAAGTAGTATTTAAAACTCAGAAGCAATAAATATAGAGTAATGGATAAATATATCACAAAATAAAATGGTAAAATGACATCTATACGACATGTTTGGTAAGTATGGAAATAAATTTAATTAATAAAATAGGTACTTTCAAAAGTAAGAACACGGGAATATGTCACTAATTCAGTTTATAAAATGTTCAGAAAGTGATGAGAAATGAACCACTTAAAATAAAAATACAGTGTGAGAGAATAAATCAAAAAATTCTTAATGCTACATGCAATTTTGTTCCCAGTAAGAGAAAAATAAGATAAAAACAAATGAGATGCTAATGAGAAAGATAGACCAATGAAAAGTGATATAGGATTTAAAGTAGCATAATAATGTTAGCATCTAGATATTAGTCATATATCTACTTATTTAAAATTATTTCGGGTATTGTTTGAAAATAGCATAGTTCTAGTGTTCTATTGCACAATAGGGTGTGCTGACATATGTGGTAAATTATTTAGGAAGAAAATGGTAAAAAAAGAATTGTAAATATTTTTACCATGAAAATGATAAACATTAATGAGATAGATAGAATTAGATTAGTTTGAATATGTTTTAAACCATTACAAGTTTTATATGACCATGTCTATGCATAACTGTATAAATCTTATGTTTTTAATATGAATGTAAAGTTTACAATAAAATATTAAAATAGAACATATGAGGACATTTCACTGTTTATCAATTTGAAAAAACAATGACATCTTTCAAAAGTATATTCAATTATTTGGGGAAATATTTACTCATCTGTAACAATCCTCAAAAAATTTGTAAGAATGATAAAGGATGTGTGAGCTTTTACAAATTACAAGCAACACATGTAAATGAAAATTTAAAATTATATGCATATAAATAAACATAATTTCAATTATCTTCAATAGGTATAAAATGGTCAACCAGTAGTCCCACCAAGTGAAATGTGAAGAGTGACTACTCTTGCCTAGCTTTGTGAGGTGATCATTGTTTGGATGTCAAAAAGAAGTTGCAAAAAGAAAAATCAAACTGGAGTTCAAGAGTTTATACCTTTAATTTTTGGTGAATTATTACATATTCAAAATTAATGGTCCACAAAATTATAGTTTTAGCTCATACTGTTATTAACCAAGATTTTAAACCAAAACAAAACTTATTACATTGTGAGAGTCAAAAATACTGTGATTTAGTCCAAGTAAATCTTCATAAATTGTTATATGTAATTTATTGTTAGTTCTTTTTCAGGCTTAATTAAAAAATACCATTGAGAATATTTTAGTCATAGTTCAACTATGAACAAAAAAGATGTGTTTTAATATTCACGCATAATTCTGGGGTTTTCAGAGAAAGAATAAGAACAAATACTTGTGCCACAGTAAATTAAAGTTAATATATAATTTAAAAAGTACACAAAAGAGAAGCATTTACTTTAAATGAGACAAGATTATACACATTGAAATTCAGTGTTTAAAATTGGTAACATCACAAACATTTAAACTAGAAACTGTACTGTTACTTGTTTCCTCCTACTTCCCCTGTCCATCCATTTGTCTTTCTAAGTGAGGATTTATCATCTTACCCCGGATCCTCTTTCTTGTTTATTTCTTTAGGTACACATATTTTAGTATGTTTATCCTATCTGATAGATCTTATGGGTCTATGTAAGTGACAAATAACAGGACAGGAGCCTAAGGCAGAGGGCCACTGAAAGACTCTACCTAGCAGTGTATCAGAACAGATGCGGAGACTCATAACCAACCTTCCGCAGAGTGCAGGGTATCATAAGATAAAAGGGGGAGTTAGTATGACCAGAAGAGGACAGGAGCTCCATAAGGACAAAATATATCAGGGCACGGGGGTCCTCTATGAAAGTGTTTCTCTAACTAAGGACCATGTATGGATATAACCTAGAACCCCTGCTCAATGTACCCCATGGTAGCTCAGTATTCAAGTGGGTACCCTAGTAAGGGGAACAGGAACTATTTTTGACATGAACTTAATCACTGGCTCCCCCCCCCCCCACTCCCCAGGGAGGAACAGCCTTGCTAGGCCACAGAGGAAGACATTGCAGCCAGTCCTGAAGATACCTGATAAGCTAGGGTCAGATGGAAGGGGAGGAGGATCTCCCCTATCAGTGGACTTGGAAAAGGGCAGGAAGGAGATGAGGGAGTGAGGGAGGGTTTGGGAGGGAATGAGGGAGGGGCTCTGGCTAGGATACAAAGTAAGTAACTTGTGATTAATATAAAAAATAGAATAATAAAAAAGACTATTAAGGCACAGGGAAATTCTTCATCAATGTTGCTCTATGTAACCATTCCTCTTATCGTTAAATACTGTTTGCATAAAAAAAAAAAAAAAAAAAGCCTAGAAACTCCAGCCAGGCCTGGTGGTACAAACCTTTAATCCAAGCACTCAGAAAGACAAAGGCATTTGATTGCTATGAATTCAAGGCCAGCCAGGTCTATAAATGGAGTATAGGAAAACCAATGCTATACAGAGAAACCTTGTCTAAAAAACAAAACAAAAACAAATAAAAATAAAAAAGAAACACCATGCTCACACCCTAATATAATTGTTATCAGCTATTAATTAACATGTACCTTTCTAATGTTCTCATTCTTGTGTTTTCAGTTCTCCCAATATAATTTCATAATATTTTTGTAATTACATAAAAAGATCATGCAATCCTTATAGTTACATGAATAATCAACTTTTTACACCATTTTTTAAAATGAACCATTACTTTTGAAGTTCTCAGTTCTCCAAAACTCCACCTATAAATCTTCACTAGAAATAGGCTAACCAAAGAAAACTCTAAAAATGGGTTTTTTAAATCACTTTTTAATGTACTATTGACGGCTTTCTTGAAGTTATTTTCTCTTTTATTTTTAATTTTAAAAATAGGTTTGTTTATTTTATGTTATGTATGTGGTTTTTTGTTGTTTTTGTTTTGCCTGAATATATGTATGTGTACTATGTGTGTGTTCCTAGTAGCTGTAGATATTTGAAAAGAGCAATAGATCCCTGAGAACTGGAATGATGAATTGCTATAAGCCACCTTATACATGATGGGAACCTATCCTGTTTCCTATGTTAAGTATAATAGAAATCATTGGAAGTCACAAGAATCATTTACTCCCTCAAGAAACCACACTCTATTGATGTTTGCACATCTTTTTCTCTCTAACCTTCATCAGTTTGAAATCCACTAAATGTGAATTCTTCAGCCTGATGTCTACAAAGACATTTCAGAAAATTAACAGGGAGTGGTGTACTTATTTTTCAAAACACATGAGAGTAAGATTTATGTAACTGGTGGATAGATTATCAAGGGAAGAAAGAAAAAGATTTACTGGAAGAGATGAATAATCTTAGTCCTTATGGACTAATATAATGGTTACCAGAAAATCAGGTGATATAACAAGAAAACGCCTTTATCACAGTTTAGAAGCTTGAAAGTCCAAGGTCAAGGCAGGTACATTATGTGTGTTAAAGGCTCTCTTTCTGGTACACAGATGGCATTTTCTTCAGGTTTTACCCTCCTAAATCAATTGCCTCCTAAAGAACTTCTTGATACCATCATCCTGTATGAAAGAATTAGATCAAGTGAGTGGGTACATAGCATAAATTTTTGAGCCATAACAAGCAGAGATTAAAAGCAAAATTCTATTTTTAAGTATTATAATTTTATTATTTAAAAAATTTTAAGTTTAAATAAATTTTGATTATGTTCTTCACCTCCCCCAAGTCTTTTCAGATACTCTCTGCCACCCTGCCCACCCAACTTAAAGTTCTTTTTCAAAAAACAAAAACTTGATACAACAAAAAACCTTCCAAAGCAGGAAAACAAAATACCACCCCAAAAAGGAAAGAAAACAAAACAAAAACTAACCAGCCAACCAACCAACCAAACAAACAAACAAAAAAACAACAACAACAACAAAACACTAAATGTAATCAAATAAAGACACACACACGAACACACAATTGTGAGGCAAATGTAATAACCGCTAGGCCTGGAAGAGACAACTGAAATTGGGGTGTGGAACATTTCAGAGATAAGGTAGAAAACTGGAACTCTCCAGGAATTTACAAAGGTGACCCTAATGAACACAGACTCCTACAAATTGGCGATATGGAGCCTAAGCGGGCAGCTTCCCTTGGAGAGACTGGGACATCAACACTTCCATAAAACCTTTGACCTACTGTTTGTCCAGCCTAAAATTTGTGCTGGGTTAAAGGTGATTTAGAACTTGTAGGAGTATCCAACAAATAAATGGTCCGATTTGAGGCCCGTGCCAAAAGAGGGAAGCCCATGCCTGACACTGCCTGGAGAGCCAGGCTAAATGGCTCAGAAACATAGGATAGAACAAAACAGGACTGGAAAAAAAAAATCAGTGAAGTGATTCTTCATAATACAGTGTTGTATTTGTAGACAAGCGCCTAGTATAATCTTCATCTGAGAAGCTTCATCCAGCAACTGCTGTGAGCACATGCAGAGAAGCAGAGCCAATTACTAGGTGGAGCTTAGAGAATACTGTGTAAGAGAGGGAGGAAGGACTGTAGGAGCCAGAGGAAACAAAGACACAAGAAAATGATCCATGGAATCAACTAACTAGGATGCAAAGGGGCTCACTGAGACTGAGGAGACAATCAGAGAGCCTCTGTGGTTCATAGCAGTGTCACTTGGGTTTTTTGTGAGATTCCGAACAGTAGGAGTGTGTGCTATATTTGAGTCTTTTGCCTGCTTTGGGGACCGTTTTCCTCCTACTGGATTGCCTCATCTGGCCCTTATATGAGGGGATATTTCTAGTCTTATTGCAAGCTGACATGCCAGGTTTGACTGATATTCCTGGGAGGTCTGCCCTGGAAAACAGAGGAGGAATTTGTCTCAAGGAGAGGGGAGGTGGTAGGTTGTGGAAGGCTATGGGGAGAGGATGGGAAGGAAAATGGTCTGGTTGTAATATATGAGAGAAAAAATTTTAAAAATGGAGTCCATTACATGTTGGTCACCTATTTCTGAACGTAAAGCTTGCCCTGAAAAGAACTCTATCACAGAAAACTGATTTTCCCTTTCCCAACAAGTATGACAGTTCACATGTTAACCTTTACCCTAGTAGCTAGGATTTCCTTCTTTCCTTGTTTTAGAAATGTAACAAAATAAAATATAATAAGAAAAATAATTATCATCATCATAAAACCAACCAAGAGAAAAAAAGCCTACAAGTAGACTTGTTTGCACACTTTGGAATCTCATAAAAAACACTAAACTGGAATACATAATATATACACAAAAGATCTGTAGGGTAAAAAGAGAGAAAAAAAAGTAAATATATATTAAAATAAAACAAAAATGAGATAAAATTAAAAGAAAAACCCAGACAAGATAAGGAGCATCCATGGTGAAGTTTAGGTCAGAAGTTCAATTTCAAAGACAGTGTGATATTTTCAACTGTATTTTGCAGTAAACATGTAAATAATATTTAACAAACTTAGAGTAGAAAGCCATTTTCAGAATAACTAATACCGGATCTTGCAGAGTGGCTGGGATCCACTGAGGAAGGAAACATGACATATAGAGACTGGATCCGCGAAGACTAGCTTCTTTTTTGTTACAATGGTAAGCTCTGTGGCAGAAGCAATTCAAGGCCAAAGGGCTTATTTTAACTCACAGGTAAATGTACATTCCACTATGGCAAGGAAGTCAAAGCAAAATGACCATAAAGCAGCTGGTCACATAGTTCATTCAATTACAATGAAAGCATGCATGTTTAGTGTCTCTCTCTTCATTTTTTTCGTGTATTTTTTCTTCCTCAATTTAATTATTTATTTAATCACGTTACATCCTGACCTCAATCCCTTCCCCTTTTTCCTCCCAATCTCATCCCCAGACACTTCCTCTCACCCCTCCTCTCCTCTCTACCAGAAAAGGCAGGTCCTCAGTTGGTCTCAGTGTGCCTTGGTACCTCAAGTCACATCCTCTCCCACCACGGAGTGACAAGGCAGCCCATGGGCCCAGGTTAGATTACTCTTAGGTTTTCTTGTGGTGTCCGTTTACCTACAGGCTCTCTCTAAACTTCCTCCCTACACATGTGGAGAAAATGTGTAGCTTGGTCATTATGTGGGTCCCCTAACAATAGGAGTGGGAGTGTGTCTTTTTGTGCCAATAGCATATTTAAGAAATTCCCCAAAGACATGCCTATAAAGTAATTGAATCTAGGCTCCCTCTTACTGAACTCTCTTTTGAGGAGATTCAAGTTTCTTAGTTTGAATTGAAATTAAACATTGCATGGAGGGTCAATGTCATTAATACCAAGCTAAAAATACTGAATTCTCCTCAAAGCTGAAAAGCAGTTATTAACAATGTCTAGATAGTCATGTATGAGGTTATAACATCTTTCACTTTCTGACTTTGTGGAGTACAGTTTCACTTGTAAATGCGGAAGTAACATGTTGTTATAACCACACGTCTCTTTCTGACCAGTGATTAACACTAAAGGGAATGACTTGAATTGCATGTTTTGTCACCCATCAAAGACGTAATGAAAAATTAAAAAAAATAGTGGTGTCATTTTATTAATAATTTTCTATAAGTGTCAACAAGTATGTTCAAATTAATTCGAACAGTCACCTTTCAGGATTTGTGAGTACTTAGAAGACAATAGTTTGAAGAGGAAGAATGTCATCTAAAAAAAAAAGTGTTGCTTTTGCAATATGTAAAAAAGTATTTTTGTTCTTTTATCTTCCTTAACTTCTGGTGTCTGTGTAACTACAATGAGTTATTTAACATTGACATTGCAAAGTATGAAAGAGGACAACTATTAATAAAACTATCTTGAGCTCTGAGCGCTCAGTGTTACTCTCTCAAATGCAAGCTCCTCAACTTGAGCACAATAGGGATTTAAACATAACCTGTTAATTTTATTTACAGTATATTTTGACACTAAGCATACATATTATTTTATTTCAAAAATAAAAAATGTATGAGTGTAAAGGTAATAGATTACTCAACATTTTTTTCAAATACTGACATTATTTTGTAGTAAAATTATAGTTGGATAGCATTAATGAGAAAAGTTTTTACCTTATTTAATTTTAGAAAATGGGGTTTGCTAATGACAACTGAGTGTCTTTGGTTTGTTTTGATTCTTATTTTTTATGTCCTGATAGGTAAGATTGAAGTAGGGTACACAATCCTCGGTGTGCTTTTCTCCTTTGGACAAATACTTATCATATATACAGCTTATAATCCAACTGGAAAGAACAAGTCTTTCACTTTTTTGAAGGTTAAACATAGTCCCTTTTAGTGGGGTTCAGATTAAACAGACTACTTTTTTCATTATATTTTTATAATGAAATTTATGTTTGGTTTATAAATTATATCAAAAAATGGTCCAGACATTATCTCACTTTAGGAACTAATATTTCTTTGTAACATAAATGAGAGTTATGTCACCATAACTGAGCTAAAAAGCAACTGTGTTTAGAGACCAGTGATTTTCTAACAGAGACTGTGTGGAAAGATGCAATTCTGATTAGTTTCAATGTGGGATTCCTTAGATGAGCAGAAACAGGAAAGAGGACAGGGCTGGATACACAATATGCCAGTCACAACATTGAAGGTAGAATTATGTTCTTCCATTTTCTCCTCCAACTGATGTACAAACTTCACACTCCCACTCTGGATAGGCAGTATATTTTTATATTGTTTATGATAAACATTATGATTCAAATTGTATCTCTGCCAATAATGTGGAAGAATCTCAGTATTGACTCTTATTGAAATTAAAGTATTCTTTGATTTAACCAAGTTAAATTTGTTTATTAAGATATGCCTTACTTAGACATGGCTGGCTTTTATTTTTGTATGAGAGATAGGAGTTATGACATAGTGAAGGTTAGCACAGAGAAGACAATTTGATTGGATCCATGAGGTAACAGATAACAAACCTGGACAGATACAGGTATAAGCCAGAAAATGACTGATTGCTGAGTAGCATCAGAAAGGGACAATGAAGGAGAATACAGTGATTCTATTGGCAGCCTGAGTTTGGATTTCTGGCCTATTAAATGATAAATTCCTATTTTTTTAAGTCATGCAGCTTATGATAATTTATTATCACAGCTGTAAACGGTAAATCTGTCCTGGTCCATTTGGGCTGTTATAACAAAATATTTTAGCCCATTTGGCTAATTAACAGTGAAGACATTTCTCGCCATTCTAGAAGCTTGAGAGCCCAAGATGAGGGTGCTAGTATATTCTGTACCTAGAGAAGATCTGCTTTCTCTTCAAGTCCTTTACCCCAACTTCTTATGTGGTTGAAGAATGAATTGAATGAGCCTGCTTCAAAGTGACACTGAGCCAATCCATGAGGGCTCCACCCTCAAGAATACATGCCTCAGATACACCTAATACCATCACCTAAGGGATATGGAATTACACACAGGACTTTGTAACAGGCATACATTCATTCAACACAGAATGCTCAGTTTTAGTTTAGTATTTTTTTAATGGGGAAAACCAATGAATTAGAAAAATGAGAGTAAGCTAGATAATAGCCCAATCAAAGTTCCTTTTGATGGTTCATGTTAATACTTAATCGGGAAGATTGGAAACCCTCTAAGGGACAAACCTCTGGTATAGCTAGGAGGCAGTTATGAAACTGGGTGAATTGGGGTGGAAAAAAAATCCATTATACATGTGGGTGGCACCATTGCATAGGCTTGAGTACCAGAAGCTGAGCATCAGTACACATCTGCTTCTGCTTCCTCACTACAGATAACAATCAATTTGAACAACTGCCTCACATTCCCACTACTATACTGTCCCTTCATGATGGACTGTACCCAGAAGCTGTAAGCAAAAGTAAACCTTTCACTTCAATATGTTGCCTTTGGTGACCATTTTCTGTTAGTGCAAGTAAAGCAACAAGCACATCCAGAGCTTGGGAAGCAGAGATAAGAAAGCTGCCAATGGTTTGAGAGTGTTTGGTCCAAATAGTGAGTTCAATGCCAACCAGGAATTCACAGTGGGACCCTGAATCAAAGATAAATAAATAAATTAAATAAATAAATAAATAAATAAATAAATAAATAAATAAACAAATAAAAAAGTGAGGAAGAACTGTGGCTGACTTGAAAATGTACAAAATTGCTGGGGCTGAGGCATTCTTTTCGGTAAGTAAATATATTCGTCATAGGCCAGTAGACCAGTACATTGTGAGGTATGGTTTTCTTTATTTCCACAACCTACATTGTGGCACAAGGATAGTGCTCCCTTTGTCATGGTTTCTCAATGACTGTGAAAAAGAGCTATCATGAAATTATATTTCTTTACTGATCTTAGATTACTTTGGGACTGAATAAATATATACTACTCAGTATTTTTCTGTAGACATTACGGTATTCATACAGTGTTGTATTTTTTCTATGCATTAAACTGTTAAAAATGTCTTATTATTCCTCTTAGAAGAAGATACAAAATGAAATGTCGAATAAATCATGAATGTTTGTTTTATTAGTAGGAAAAAGTGAGTATGGGTTATTAAATTGTATTTTATTAAAAGAACACTAGCAGCAAGAAATAAATCTATAGCAGAGGAAAGACTGGGCTGGGGAGGGGGTTGGGACCTCTTAGTCATTTTAGTAAAACAGCATAGTGATGGGTTGAAAATCAATCTTTTCATTTTTGTAATAAACTATAAAGAAGTCTCCATTGATATTTTACCATTTTCTTTAAGTACATTGTACCTATACTCATTTGTTATGATTCTGAAATATAAGATTCAAGTTTATATTTAACTTGAATTTATCACTCTACTCAGTTATAATAAAGCCTCCTTAGCACATTTTATATTTTATTGAGCTAAACAGAAAGAATAGAAAACAAAACAAAACAAAATAAAATGTTCTTCAATTTGGAGACTCAAATTATAATCTAGCTTAGCATATTTCCTAAATTGTTTCAGCTTTAAAAATTGCATTACCTTTATGGTGCTTCAGTACCTTCACATATATTAGAAAGATAAAATGTGAAGTATAGACAATTGAGTAAAGACATTAATGAAAATTAAAAAGGAAAAGAGCCATGTATTAATCACTTTTATTAAATTCTTTATTAATTACACTTTATTCACCTTATATACTTCTGTAGTTCCCTCCCTCCTCCCATCCTAATCCCCCATTCTCCGCCCCCCTGCACCTGTAACCCTCCCAAAGACCACCTATAGGGGAGGTCCTCCTTTCATTCCCTCCAATCCCAGTCCATCAGGTCTTATCAGGAGTGGCTGCATTGTGGCCCAGCAAGGCTGCTCCCCACTCAGGGGGAGGTGATCAAAAAGCAGGCCAATCAGTTCATGTCAGAGACAGTCCTTGTTCCCATTACTATGGAACCCACTTGGCCACTGAACTGCCATGGGCCACACCTGTGCAGGGATCCTAGGCTACATACATGCATGGTACCTGGTTGGATCATCAGTCTCAGGAAAGACCCCTGTGCACAGACCACTTGGTTCTGTTGCTCTCCTTGTGGAGTTCCTGTCCTCTCCAGATCCCACTATTTCCCACTCCCCTCATAAGATTCCCTGCACTTTGCCCAGGTGTTGACCATAAGTCTCAGCATTTGCTTCGATAGTCTGCAAGGCATAGCCTTTCCAAGGCCCTCCGTGGCAGGCTTCTGACCTGTTCCCTGCCCTCTCCTTCTTCCGATGTCCATATCCTTTGTCCTCTGGACAGAGACTGGGCATTTTAGCAAGAATCCTCCATCTTGATTAGTTTCTTTAGATTTTAGTAGGTTCATCCTATAGTATATGTCTATATGAGTGAGTATATACCATGTGTGTCTTTCTGCTTCTGGGATAGCTCACTCAGGATGATCCTTTCCAGTTCCTACCATTTACCTACAAATTTTGTGATATCCTTGTTGTGGTTGTTTGTTTTTGTTTTGCTGAGTAATATTCCATTGTGTAGATGTACCACAATTTCTGTATCCATTCCTCAGTTGAGGGGTATCTGGGTTGTTTCCAGCTTCAGTCTATTACAAATAAAGCTGCTACAAACATGGTTGAGCTAATGTCCTTATTGTGTACTTGAGCCTCTTTTGGATATATGCCTAGGAATGGTATAGCTGGATCTTGAGGAAGTGCTGTTCCTACTTGTCTGAGGATGTGCCAGAGTGGTTGTACAAGTTCACATTCCCACCAACAGTGAAGGAGGGTTCCTCTTTCTCCACATCCTTGCCAGCATATATTGTCACTTGAGTTTTTGATCGTGGCCATTCTGATGGGTATAAGGTGAAATCTCATGGTTGTTTTGATTTGCATTTCCCTGATGAGTAAGGATGTTGAGCATTTCTTTAAGTGTTTCCCTGCCATTCAGTATTCCTCTATTGAGAATTCTCTGCTTAGTTCTGTACCCCATTTTTAAATTGGATTATTTGATTTGTTGCTGTTTAATTTTGTGAGTTCTTTATAAATACTGGATATTAGTCCTCTGTCAGATATAGGGTTGATGAAGATCCTTTCCCAATCTGTAGGCAGTCTTTTTTTTCTGACAACAGTGTCCTTTGCTTTACAGAAACTTTTCAGTTCCATGAGGTTCCATTTATTGATTGTTGCTCTTAGAGCCCGTGCAGTTGGTGTTCTGTTCAGAAAGTTGTCTCCTGTGCCAATGAGTTCAAGGCTTTTCCCCACTTTTTCTTCTAAGCAGTTTAGTGTGTCTGGTTTTATATTGAGGTCTCTGATCCACTTGGACTTTAGTTTTGTGCAGGGTGATAAGTATGGATCTATTTGCATGTTTCTACATGTAGACATCCAGTTAGACCAGCACCACTTGTTCAAGACGCTGTCTTTTTTCTGTTGAATGGTTCTGGAGAAAACCACATTGTCATCTCGTTAGATGCCAAAAATGCATTTGACAAAATCCAACATCCATTCATGTTTAAAGTCTTGGAGAGAGAAGGGATACAAGGCACAAACTTGAACATAGTAAAGGCGATATACAGCAAGCCTATAGCCAACATCAAATTAAATGGAAACTTAAGTCAATCCCACTGAAATCAGGAACAAGGCAAGACTACCCACTTTCTCCATATCTCTTCAACATAGTTCCTGAAGTCCTGGTAGAGTAATAAGACAATTAAAGAAGATTAAGGGGATACAAATTGGAAAGGAAGACGTCAAAGTATCACTATTTGCAGATGATATGATAGTATACCTGAGTGACCCCAAAAATTCTACCAGGCAACTCCTACAGATGATTAACACCTTCAGCAAAGTGGCTGGATACAAAATTAACTCAAAAAAATGAGTAGCCCTCTTGTATACAAAAGACAAAAGGACTGAGAGAGAAATTGGCAAGACAACACCCTTAACAACAGCCACAGAGGTCATAAAGTATCTTGGTGTGAACCACACCAAGCAAGTCAAAGACTTGTATGAAAAAAATTTCTAGTCTTTAAAGAAAGAATTAGAAGAAGATATCAGAAGATGGAAAGATCTCCCATGCTCATGGCTTGGCAGGATTAATATAGTAAAAATGGCCATCTTACCAAAAGCAATCTACAGATTCAATGCAATTCCTGTCAAATAACTGACACAATTCTTTGGAGACCTTGAAAGAAAATTATCAACCTTATATAGAAAAACAAGAAACCCAGAATTGCTAAAATAATCCTCTACAGTAAAAGATCTTCTGGAGGTATCTCCATCCCTGATCTCAAGCTATACTATAGAGCAACAGTAATAAAAACTCTATGGTACTGGCATAGAAACAGACTGTGTGATCAATGGAATCAAATAGAAGACCCAGAAATAAATCCACACACTTATGGACAGCTGATTTTTGACAATGATGAATTAATCACTTTGTTCCCAGTGAAAACACACCTTCATTTTCAAGGTCACATTCCTGAGGAACTATTTTGATTCTTCCAAAAGCAAAATATATGTTTTAAAAATATGGTGTTATGCTCATCTTTTGAACACTGCAGATTTCTGAAATTAACAGTATGAGTTGAAGGAACACTTTTTAAAATACTGGACTGGTGAAGGTGTATAGGGGAGAAGAAAGAGGGTATGTGGGACTGGGAAGAGATGGAGAGGGCTATAGCCAGGATACAAAGTAAATGAGTTTAAATAAATAAATAAATACATAAATAAATAAATAGACTTTAAAAAATATTGTACTTCTGGCCGCCTCTTATTTAACTCCAATTTCTTCTGCATAGTTGTTATTACATAGAGTATTTGGTAAAGATAGGGGAAAATTCATGGCTAATCATATCCAACAGCATGAAAACCTTCCCGTTATTTAATCTACATTTTCTTTTCCCACAAAAGCTCCCATTACCTCATGCTGTAGCCACTTTTTGGGCAGCACCCTCAGTTTACAAAAGTGCTTTTTCCACATGCTATTGGCGTAAACATTGTCCTGTACTTGATAAAACTTTCATGAGTGTATTGTTTTAATCTATGGATTTCAATTCAGGAATCACTGTCTTTCTTTCATTCGTTTGTTTGTTTTTTCTTTCTTCCTTTCTTTCTTATTTTTTTCTTGCTTGCTTGCTTGCTATCAGTACCAGAGAATTTTGTCAGGCTCTTCTGCATGATGTGATGACATAGAAGGAGAAAAGGAGGAGTCACTTCACATCCCTGTGGCTGTTTGTCTCTGGAGACCTGGGGGAAAATGTAGTCGTGTTAGCACAATAATCAGAACGTTCTCATAAGGAGCACCAGAGGAAATAGTCTTAAGCTATCTGTCACCATCACTAGGTCAAGTATTACTTCCTTTAAACTTGCAGGCTAAGGCATGTCAGCAAGGCCGTATTTTACAAATATGACTCTGTATCACACTCTCTGTAATAAGAAGGAATGCTTTGCATTCTTCAGATTTGGGCAAAACTCCAGGACTTCTAGTGGCTTCCCTGCAGGCTGTAAAATCTCAAGAAGATGAGAGTGTCAAATGCCAGCCTGTCACCTCTTTGAAGAAGATGGATGAAACTATCAATAAACCAATAAAGCAAAGGCAGGCTGATGCAAGGCAAGGGTTCCCGTGACAAGAATCTAGCTGCAGGAGTGACAGGGCAGAGAAGTCAATACGGCAGCTTATTATAGCCAGTGCTGATAAGTGATATCATCATCAATACAGAGAGATTGAGCCACCAGAGAGAATTCACAGCCTTCACTCAGGAAACACCGAGAGGGTGGCAGATGCAGTTTTGTGTCTCATCCTAGAAAGCTATCCATTTACTCTCCATTCACTACAGACCTGTGACCAGGGACAGGAGGGTCCAGTGTGCACTCCATGAGTGATACTTTTCTGACATTGTTGCATGGGAGGTGTGCATATCTGGTGGCATTTGGGAGAGACTATTCTCTATTATCAAAATCTTGACAATTGTTTTAGCTTATTATCGAGGCATGATACGTTATTGTTCGTACATGAGTATTTTTCAAGAGATCCTTACTTAACATACCAAAGCAGGTATGCTTAATCCGAAGACTCCTATTACATATGTACTTGTAAAAACTCATTAGCCATTCCATGTATTGAATAATGATTCATCAAAAGTTATGGAGATTTATTTCACAGAGGGCAGTGTGAATATATCTCTCTATGTATGTAAAGATCAGAGTAATATCAGCAATTTTCTGTAATTTCTATGATAGTCTGAAGCAGAATTTTTGTTTTTAGTTTTGCTCTTTTTGGGCTTGCCTTTCACAGAGCATTTTCTAGGACTCTTTGATCTTGGGATCTTCTTGCCTTCTGCCAACAGAAGCTGCCAGCAGCTCCAGGTCGCCTCAGTCTTGACTGTCCAGGCTTAATTTAAGCTTCAAGCTACAGTGTTACATTTGTTCAGTTGTTCTTTTTCTGTGATGTAAATCATTCTTTGGCACGTAGCTCAGAGCGATTTCAGGTAAATCTATATATGAATATAATCCAAGATTTGATCAGTTATTCTCATAGTTATTTCTTGATTTTTCTCCTAAAACTGCTGTGATAGGGATACAATACAAAGCCCCCACGACATGTGAGAACAGCACAGTAATAACAGGAAAAACATCCATCCAATATTCTCCCATTACAATGATAGGATGAGGTTATCCAAAGTGTAACTGTTAGTGGGATGTTTCTATTTTCAGCAGCCGACACCCACACTTTATGATGTCAGCCAGAACTCACTGCAAGTGTGTGTGGCTCTACTCACTTCTTCCCCCTCACTTTTCTCTTCCCACCCAGAACTGCCAAAGCTCAGTCTAGCAACTAAAGCTATTCATCATGACTAGAACTGGTGACCTAAATTACTCCACAAAGCAAGACTCCATACCAAAATGCATCCCAAACTTATGGTTCTCCCTTACCTCCCTAAGACTGGAAGAGGTTCCTTACTTATTTTCTAATACTTTCCAAGAAAACTACTGTTGGTCATAATTTAATCATCTGAAACATCATTCAAGTAGATACTTTTTTCTTTTCCTTTCCTTTCTTTCTTTCTTTCTTTCTTTCTTTCTTTCTTTCTTTTTTTCTTTCTTTCTCTATTTATTTATTTAATCACTTTACAGCCTGATCACAGCTCCTTCACTCCTCCAAGTTTCACTCTCACACTCCTCTCTCCCACTCTCCCTACCCTTCTCCTCAGAGAAGGGATGCCCCACCCATTAGGATACCAATCCACGTGATGTATCAAGCTGCAGCAAGATGAAGTTCATCCACTCCTACCGAGGCCAGGCAAGGCAGCCCAGCTATGGGAAAGGGATCCAAGGAAGGCAACAAAGTCAAAGACAGCTACTGCTTCCATTGTTGGGGAACTCACATGAACTCTACCCTTCAGATAGAACTGTCAATCTGTTCTGACTTGGAGATAAACCAAGGAAACCTCTGTGAGTGGAAGTATATAAACATTTGTCTTCTAGAGTAGCCTGTGCTCTTCTTCTGAGATTTCCTCTGACCTTCCCCAAGGGTATTTCAGGAACAGAGTAGCATTACAGTTAACAGCGTTTTATGAATTACAAATTTTGAGGTGAGTATTTCAATACTGAGATACAAAAAGGAGAAAAACTATACCAAAGGCTGTTAAGTGAAATTCGATTATTTTTATTTTTTTCTTTTTTCTCAAGTTGCATCATATAAGATGTTGATCAGGGAATTGAAGAGAGTAAAGAAGTATTGAATATTGACTTTCTGACATTACAAGTAGAAGGCTAGGAAAAGGTTCCCAGAGACCAGAGATTGTGCAGTGAATCTATTCAAGGTAGAAAAGGATCCCATTACTGTATACTATAAGGTTATTAAGTGGTTAAATGGAGGACTTTGAAGGTTGATTTGAAGATGGATAGGGGAAAACAAACACAAAAACAAACAATCAAGAAAAAATAACCAAAATGGAAGTGGCCTAGCAAAGATTTGAAAATAGCTGAAGTATTGGAATGACAAACATCTGAAATAAAGTTAAATGTCACCTACAAAGAGGAAGGGAAAAAATCACTGTTTAAGCTTATCCAAGTTGATATTATAAAAGAAAAACAACATTCTATAAAGGGCTACTAAAAGATATAGAAGTCCTCCTCTTATGCACACATATATATACATATATACATATATACATATATATAAATGAGTCTGTGTATGAGAAAGAAATTCAGTATTACTCAATGTGCAAAGCCAAATCTGATATGGCTCAGAAATTTTTAGTAAAATGCTTCAGCATAACTATAAAATTATGTTCTGTTAGGTAAAATGAACATTCCTGAAATAAACAAGACCACAGTCACATTTTTTTGGCAGAGAAACAGAAAAAAATTATGAGAAGAACTAGATATAAATATTAGAAATAAGAATTACAATAACTAAAATAAAGAGACATAAAAATAATGAAACCATGGCCAAACTTTGGACAGAGTGCAAGGAATCTTATGAAAGAAGCAGAGTGGACAGGAACTCCACAAGAAAACTAACAGAGCCAAAAAAACAAAACAAAACAAAACAAAACAAAAAAGAAACCTCTGGGCTCAGGGGGTCCTGCAGAAACTGATGAATCAACAAATGACCATGCAGGGAGAGGACCTAGACCTGCTGCTCAGATGTAGCCTATGGGCATCTCAGTTTCCATATAGGTTCCCTAGAAAGGGGAGCAGGAGCTGTCTCTGACATGTACTCAGTGATCACCTTCCCCCTGAGGTAGCCTAACTAGACCACAGAAAAAGAGGATTCAGACAGTCCTGACGATTCAAACCCTTACAGGATAGGGTTAGATAGCAGGGGACCAGGGCCTCCCTTATCAGTGGACTACAGGAGGGACATAAGGAGGAGATGAGGAAGAGATGAGGGAGGGGGCTTCATCTGGGATACAAAGTGAATAAATTGTAGTAGATAATAAATAAATAATTTTTCAAAAAGAAAATAAGAAGAGTACAATAAAAAGATTAGAAAAAAATGAAATCACTCAGAAGTGTCTCAGTAGTCAAATTCAGCAAGTAAATAAATGAAAGACAAAATATTTTGTTTAAATAATGACTTTATAGCCTATATACTAATTATAAAAAGTACATATGTCTCTATTAATATCCAACAAAGTGGACTTCAGAACAATAACAACAACAAAAAAGAAGTCAGAGAAGGCGTATATGTTTACCAGGGTTGCTTAGAATGATAAAAAGATCAATTTTACAAAAAAGCACAATAGAGAAATATGTATATATGAACATTTAATGGCAGAGCTTCAATATATTGTTACAGAATTTTACCAAATTTAGATGAGAAAACTTTAAATCTACAATTCTTATATAATCACACTATTTCTCAAAAATTCTTAGAATATTAAATCCAAAAATGTGTGAGACTATTGATGATCTAAGGAATACTATCCACTATTCACAAACCTACAACATGTTTTTCTAAACGTGTGATAAACCTAATATACAATTCTGATCCTACACTTCTTTTACTCATTTGTTCAATACAAATTCAAAGGCGTGATTATAAATATTGGTTTTTTTTTTAATTTCTAAATGCTGAAAACAATGCTACTTTCAAACCACATATTTGAAGGGAGGATCTGTAGACATTTTGGTGTGAGTACTGGGGGAAGACCAGAAAAAGATAGCAGTTTTTGTCTGTTCCACTGCAGGGCTTAGTTATGTTGCCCATGCCTTGCCCAGATCTCACAGGCTTGTGGGACAGCAAACATGGCTGCATGAAATAAAAATGGTAAAGACTAGACTTTCTCCTCGTTTGTCTCCACTTTATACTTTTGGATTGCTTTCTTTCTTTTCTATCTTTTTTTTTTTTTTGACAGGGTTTCTCTGTGTAGCATTGGCTGTCCTGGAACTTGCTCTGTAGACCAGGCCGGTCTAGAACTCACTGACAGCTGCCTGCCTTTGCCTGTGTGAGTGCTGGGATTATAGGCATATGCCATCATTCCCAACTTGGATTAAATTCTTATCTGGAATAGATTTACTTATTACATGATAATGTTTGCAATAAAACATTAACAGAAAGAATAAATCATTGATTTTGGTAATTCAGTATTTAAAAGTCAACGATTTTGTTTACTGACGTAATGAATAACTTAATATATCAAAAAATTGCCTTTGGCTTTAGGATAAATGAGATATGAGTCTTAAATTTGTTTTTTAATTTCAGATATTAATTACTTTTGTCTTTTTCTGAGGCTCTGAGTGGTTTATTGTTATAGTAACATTTCAGGCAAGTGTGCTGTTTCCTGACAATTTTAAGTTTTATAAAGATATATCATTGTGCTCTGTGAATAGTTAAATGAGAAAGAAAGGAGAAACAGGTTAATAACTAACACACATAGACACAGAAATGTACATATCCATACATACACATATTCACACATAAAAATATCCCTACACACATACACATTCACACACATACACATACACACTCATGTACCTGGACATACTAAAACACTCTGATTAGAATCACAAAAGCCAATTACTTTTCTTCTTTTTGTGACATTTTACTGTTAACTCAAAATTTGAGTCTTGTGTTAATGTTTTGTTATCTCCTTGCTATCTTATTTTTAAAATATTTTTAATTTTTATTAAAAATTTAAAAACATGAACTTATAACATATTAATGAAAGACCATTTGATGTTTTAATATAGATAAAAGTTATGCAATATTAGATGAGAATAAATCTATTTCTCCTAGGCATTTGTTATCTTGAAAACAATATCATTTTTTCTATCTACTTCAAATATTCTGTATGTTATTTATCTACTGCTATTTTGTTGAGCAAATACACAACAGAACTTTTGACTACTAACTATAACTGAAAACCTAATTAGCAACTTTCTTTCGTTTACTTGTTAATATTCTCATACGTTAGGAATAGTTTGAGATGGGATATATGTCTATGCATATATATTTACATATATATAATTTGTTTGAAAATTGCTTTTTACATTTTCATTTTGTTAATTACAGTTTATTCACCTTATAACCCTTCTGTAGCCCCCTCTGCCATTCCCTCCCAATCCCACCCTCCCTCCCTCTTTTTTTCCTTTGTCCCTCCTCCAGTCCACTGATAGGGGAGGTCTTCCTCTCCTTCCATCTGACCATAGTCTATCAGGTTTCATCAGGACTGGCTTCTTCCTCCGTGGCCTAGCAATGCTGCTCCCCACTCAGGTGGAGGTGATCCAAGAGGCAGCCCATGAGTTCATGTCAGAGATGATCCCTGGTCCTATTACTGGGGAACTCTCTTGGATACTGAGCTGCCTTAGGCTACTTCTGTGCAGGGATTCTAAGTTATCTCCATGCATGGTCCTTGTTTGGAGTCCCTGTCTTATAAAAGATCCCTGTGCCAAAAAAAATCTGTTTGAATAATTTGAGTAAGAATTTAAGATACACAATGAAAGGTCTGTGAAAATTACACTAATTTAAAAATGAAGAGGATCTTAGTAGTAAAAGACATTAAAAACACGACAAGATGACTGTACTCTTGCACTACTCTATGGCCTATAAGTCTATAGGAAAAGATAAAGTCACTATATCTCTCATCTCTTTCTCAGTCAAACAGACACACACCACCACCACCATCACCACCACCACCACAATCACAATTGTCTTAAGTAAAAATGGTTAATTCAGGGTGAAAATGTATTGGAATTAACCATTTGTTATGGAATGAGTATTTTGCTTGCTAGAACTGAGTCTTAAAGTCACAATCTGGACCAAGAAAGGGTCTTTACCAACCCTTTGTCTTTAGTGTAATTTCAGATTTAAAGACAGTAAGAAACAAAGTTTGGTAAGGTACAGTAAAAATTATGCCTTTCTTAAAACAAAACATTTAAATAATATAGGCTTGTTTCTATAATGTTTATTGGCTATTTTTAATCCAAATTAGGTAAAAGAAAAAATAAAATTTTAATTCAGTGGTTTTAACATATTAGCATAGTGAACAGAAATTATTATTCAAGAAGGACTCAGAAAGTAAAACATTTGTTAGTAAACGAAGCAACTATGAGATGGCATTTTTACACTTTTGTTAATCAAACACTCAATTAAGATTTCAAACAAAGGAAAATAAAGCCATGAAGAAAAATAGGCCCCCTGTAAAGATGTAGCAGATGTGCAGCTTAGGCTTCAAGTGGGTCCTCTAGTAAGGGAAGTGGGGATTGCATCAGCCACAGACTCTCTTGCCAGCTTTTAGATCACTTTCTTCTGGTGGGACTGCCTTAACAGGCCACCGTGGAAAAGGATATGTTCAGTCCTGATGCAACTTGATGAGCTGAGGTGGATGGGAAAGGAAGAACAGAGGTAAAGACGGTGGGGCTGGGAGGGTAGGAGGGATGGGGCTACAAGGATGTAAAGTGAACAAAATAAATGAATGAGAAAAAACATAAAATGATATAGAGGCTGAAACAAAAGCATAGTACTGATGTTTGTATTGCAAAATTGTCCTCTTAATGCTTGCATCTCTCTAAAGAACAGACAGCCGCTAAAGAAACAATTACACAGCAACCTCAGAGGAGACTAAACTAAAATTTGCTATTGCTATCTGCATTGCTAGAGAGTCTACTAAATTATCTGGGTAAAATTATTTAAAGCTATGAAAATTTGTTGACTGAACTAACTCATTGATAAGACATGAAAGCGAAAATAAATGCATGTTTAGCGCATATTTATGGCAATTTATAAGTAGGAAAGTTGTAATATTTACAGACCTAAACAATTTGACTTGCCTTTAGTATCCTAAGTTTAAGCCTTTTAACTTAACCATAATATTAATGACCTAAGGTTAATATTTTGAACTATAGTATAAAACATTTCTAAGGCTTGATTTTTAAAGTGAGCATGGATGACAAGCAATAACAGAGTGTTTCTTTGTTTTAGTGATATAATTGGCAGTTTGCTTTATACCTGTGCTTTTAATGGGGAAAAAGCATGAATGAAAGAAATATGAGCAATTGATTGTCTCACAATACTCCGAACTTATCATGGCCTCAATATGCACCCTCCAAAAGCCAAGTATTGACACTATGGAAATATGATGTTATTAAAATCGTAGTTTGATTAAGTTGTGGCTCCTCCTTTCTTACGAATGGTACATAACATAAGAGCTTGATAGAGGATTTATTCTCTTCATGCCTCTCTGTGCTGTGAGGTCACAGCATCCCCACACAAGACAAGGCCTGGGTTACTTAAAGCAATTTGCTTCTACCTACATCTGGAAATATACAGCTTCTCCATCTATTAAAAATCATTATTTACCATAGAGAAATAACTATATTTTGTAATTTTTGGCACAATAGAATAAGATAGAGTATAAACGAAATTGAGAAAGGCCTACTCCAACATTTCACTGTGTAGGAAGTATTTGAGAACAAAATAGAAAAACTCTAATAAAGTTAAGCCTATGTAAAAAGTTCTGCTGATTGGCAAATTTATTCAAAATATCATAATGGAAACTTGTGCCATGGGAAATGATGATAATGAGACATACGTTTTGTTTACGGACTTCTAAGAGGTGTGCCTGGTAGACTGACAGATGCGACGCACATTTGTCAATTTGTATATTTTAGAAGATTTGTAGCATTCAAAGCTGACCGTAGATTTATTGGTTTTAAAAACAATAGATTTGAAGTTATGAAAAATAGCCATCTTTTATGAAATTGCATCTTGGTGAATACCTAGGTAATTCAGTGATTTTTCATTTCTGCAGAGTATAAAAGACTTAATTTTATAACCTATTAGTTCAGAAGTGAAGGAAGAATTTTTCTTCTGGCAATCTAAATATTATGGATAAAATTCTTACATAAAATGCACATTCTATTGTGGGCTAAAGACAGTTGGTTTTACAAGATGTTTTACTCATTTCTAATGGCCAAAGAAGCCAGGGTACTTTATAACGTATGGTTGTATAAATGACTGCCTGTTCTGTCTTCCTTCTTCATGTCTTTATTTATATAGATGGCAGCCTCCTTTTCCTTTTCATTCCATTATAAATGTTGTACTCACTATGTCATTATTACTCTTTGGTGAAAGAGTAAAGCCACCTTTAAATGGAAAACAAAACAAGGCAATTTTCTTCTTTTTTAGTTATTTAGTATCCAAATGAGTACAAAACAATACAACCTTATTCTTAATCCTCAGTAATTATTTTCCATTAATGTGTTACAATGGCTAGAATAAACACAGTTTCCTAAATAAATATATATTGTCTCCCACAGCTTCAAGAAAATGGTTTCTTCTCTGGTAGAATGATTTTTCTGGTGTGAAATTTAGAATAAGAGAGATTAGATGTTTGTTTATCAAGCATTCTTATGGTTGTAAAGCCTCTCAAAGGAGCTCATTATATATCTACAAACATGATTTAATGAATAGTGAAGCCTTTAGATAAGGCTTCCTTTGTTCACATTTCAGAGCTACACATAATGCTGAGTATTTTGTTATTTCATGAAGAGATTACTGTTTCACAGGACGGTTTAGAATCACCAGGAACACTAAGCATTTATGGACTTTACACAAGCTATTGACTACCACTTTAGACACTCAGATGCCTGTAGGACAGGGACACATGTTAGCTGATGTCCATAAACTGATCTGAAAAGGAGAACAATCACTATCAAGATGCTGATAAGCATCTCAAGGCTCCTTTCCAGCAGAGAGGCAGATGATTCTTCTCTATCCAGGAATCAGATTCACTCAAGATAATTCCCATTAGCAGTGCTTTTCATTAAGTTGCATGGACAAGCAATCAATGAGAGCCTTCCTGTGGCTACAATTGTTGATAATGAGACCTTCACAGTGTTGTTCCAGGTATAAGTTATATTCTACAGAGACAGTATTTTGCTGGAACACCTGTGTCAATCCAAATAAGAGAAACACAAATGTGCTTGGTAAATTTTTCATCAATATAACGTGCTTGTCAAATGTTTCATCGTTGTGGGTTATTTTCTGCCGTGATTTGCCTCAGATATAGTTTCAATGATAGACCAAAGAAAGAAATCCATGAAAGTCTGGCTTAGTGAGTCAGTGAATCTACTGCAATTACCTGTAGGAGCATGTGTGACTCAGAGTCAACCATATCATCAACATGCCCATCACATCATGAGTGCTGACTCACAAAAGCTTCATCCCCAGAGATTCCTTCATGACTTGTCATTGATACAGCTGTGGTTTGAATCTAAGTTAAAGAAATGTCCTCTATTTTGCATCACACTGAGTAACAAAGGTGTAGTTTAAGGAGCCATGTTTCTCAGCAGAGGACTCACAGTAGACACATTACTCAGAATGTAGACCAGCATAATATGTCTATCTGTATAAGATTCTCTCTGTGAATAAATATTGTGAATATAAATTCTCTAGGTATTTTCTCCACAAATTACTTTGAAAACACTTTTAAAAATCCCATTTTCCTGTAATTACAAAATATACATCATGTATTAGAACTATATCTGACATGAACATATATCATCAGGGTTGAGCAATTGCCTATAACCCCATCAAGTTGTCCCAATAGTCAATGACAAAGTAGACATTTTGCATGTATGTCAAGTCTAAACTTTGACCTATTTCAAGGACATTCTCTGTGCCTTCCATGGTAAGGAACATAATTATCAGCCATGTGCCATAAGCCATTAACATTCTTCTTTCTTGTCCTTTATACCCATTTATTAGCACAAGTGACTACCTCTTACTATGCTCTGAGTGGGTTGAGTTTGAAAGACAGCAAAAAAAAAAAGGCACAAAAGACATAGGGGAGAAATTAATCATTTGGAAATGGCAGCACTGAGACTGAGTTAGTGAGAGGGCCATATATTCATATCTCTAATATTCTGTATGCAATACAAGCACTTGCTGTTTTCAGTAATAATCCAATCTAAGTAAAATATAAGTTATTCTATAGCTCACTCTTTTTTACTTTTTCTTTTGCCTGAGCATTTGTATTGGAATGTGTGCAGGTAAATAAGTACATGCATAGATTGCTCTTCATTTCATTGCCTATTTCTTATCCCTTCATAATTTCAGAGTTTATTTAAAAAGCTGTCCCCCATTTTTTAATTGGATTACTTGATTCATTGCTTTTCAACTTCTTTAGGTCTTTATATATACTGGATATTAGCCCTCTATCAGATAAAGAGTTGGTGAAGATGGAGTGGGAAATTGTAAGATCTGGAGAGGACAGGAAATCCACAAGGAGAGCAACAGAACCAAAAAATCTGAGCACAGGGGTCTTTCCTGAGACTGATACTCCAACCAAGGACCATACATGGAGATAACCTAGAACCCCTACACAGATGTAGCCCATGACAGTTCAGTGTCCAGGTGGCTTCCATAGTAATGGGAACAGGGACTGCCTCTGACATAAACTGATTGGCCTGCTTTTTAGTCACTTCCCCCTGAGGTGGGGAGCAACATTACCAGGCCACAGAGGAAGACAATGTAACCAGACCTGATGAGACCTAATAGACTAGGATCAGAAGGAAGGAAAAGGAGACCTCCCTTATCAGTGGACTTGGGGAGGTGCATTCCTGGAGAGGGGGGAGGAGGGCTTGGGAAGGGAGGGGAAGCTACAGGGGGGATTCAAAGTGAATAAAGTGTAATTAATAAAAAATATTTTAAAAAGCTGTCTAAATGGACTCCTTGTTTGTAAATTCTAGCTATCATATTTATTTTCTGTAAAATCGCTAGACTAAATTTTCTAAAACATAAGTAAACAATGCCATGTTTTTTCTGTGATTACTATCTTTCATTTTATGAATTGGAAGACTACAAACTATTTTCATATCACTAAAGTGTGAAAGCTATTTGCTATCTACTCTAGTTTGCATTTCTACCAACTGGTGGTATCTCAGACTTTCTCATGGAGTGTCACTATCTTACTATCTGCCATAATTACCCTTACTGATTACCTTTTTTACCCTTGGAAAAGATGCACAGTATTAGTTTCTCTAGTGCTTTTTCTCATTTCATCTACTTATGATGATTCCTTTGTACTCCTGTGTAGATCCTTTAACTCCTTCCCACTCTTGACTGAGGGCCTTTGGCATACCTTGGTTAGGATATAGAAATGACTCTTCTGCCAACTGGGCATGGCCAATGAAAGCAGTGAGGAGTAAAGGATGGAAAGAAACTAATGCCAAACCATTATTTGAGTTCTTGACAGCAGGTCTGTAGTCTATAAGTATTATTTTTAAATTAAGTATTCCTTTAACTTTTCTTTTTGTCCATCTAACCCACCTGTTCTTTGATCTTGAACAACACAACTGGCATCTCCACTCATCGTGAATTGTTTATTAGCTAACCTTTCTGAATCTCTGGTAATTACGTGCAGTATTAACGTTATTCTGCAAAGCAGTTTTCTCCTACTCTAATTCTGGATTAATCTCTCCTCCTTCATTGTACATTTAATTATGTGTCATGTCCTCCTCATATACATATGTATATGTGCCAGGCCATATTTATTTTTTATTATTAGTTTTCTCCCTTTTCTGAGCATATTAGAAATAATTCTTAATTACTCAAGCATGGCTCCTCACAATAAAAATTGTCCTTGTGCATTGTGAGGCAGCAAAGGAAGAGTCAGATTGGATACAAGTTCAAACCTCATCTTTACCTCTTCTTTGTTGTTCACACCCTGTCTAGCATCATTGTCTTTGATTTCATGATCTTTAGGGTAAGAGTAATTTGCTGTGTAATGAGAATGAAGGAAGTAGCCCACCAGTCTACGTACAGACAAGAAGATCTGATAAATTAATTATAGATGTTTGGAATTAACATTAAGTAGTGCTTTATGAACAATTGCTAAAATAAGATAATATGATATTGCATTTCATACCCTTTTTCTTTTTCATTTTCTATGATTTCAAAAACATCTGAATCAAATTTTCTATTTAGTCTAAGAAAAAGTGATATACTGAAAAAAGAAATTCTAGGCCATTATTTTTCATTCACAAATTTCAGTAAGTTAAATAAACATATTTGTCTTAGTATATTACATTATCTTAAAAAAAGCACTGGTAAGCAAAACAGAGTTTCAAAATTTAAAAATTCTAATTAATTTGCCACAGTCTCTATAAAAATTTAACTTTCCTGAACTCAAAATAGGATAAGTTCCCTACAGAAATAATGTGGATTACACTAGCCAAATAATAGATACACTCTCACAGAGAAAAAAAAAATATACTAGACCACATCTATGCACATGGTATTTAAGGTGAGTTCAGTCTCCCCCTTCTGAAGTTTCCTACTGAATTAATCATGGTATATCCTGGAAATTTGCTACTGTCTTAAGCCAGTTGCTATTTAGAGTTTAGTCCATTTAACCTGACTATTCAACTTTATTTCAAAGGAAAATAATAAAAAAAGTTACCTAGGTGTCTGAAAGTGACAACCAGAGGTAGTCAGACATTACTATGTTATTTTTCTGAGAGGGGACAGCAAGTTTTGAAATGGAAAAGAAAATATTAAGAGTAATGTTTGCATGTATGACAACTACAGTGATTTTATTTATAATCCAAGCAGTTGACCCAGATTGGTGCTTCTTCTATTACATGAGCTAAAGAGAAACTGACTAGATGATATACACGAATTATTTTGTTCTATATTCAATTTGCATATAAAAAACAATGCTTACTAAAAAATGAACTCCAATATCAATCACTCTAACTACCAACTGGAGCCTGAATTCAAGTCTAATTAATTGTCCTTAGAATGTTCAGTATGACTAAATTTCTCTGGAATTGTTTCCTGTAGGAGTAAAAACCCATGGATGTATCATCTTTATCAAATGCAGAGAGAGTGGCATCGAAGCTTTGCTTTTCTTGAAGGAATTGCCCAATGAAAATAATCACAGGCAAATGGACAGAACTAGAAAAGATCATCCTGAGTGAGGTATTCCTGAAGTAGACATACATGGTATGTATTCAATTATAAGTTGATATTAGACATATAATATAGGAAAAACAAACTAAAATCTGTAGACCTAAAGAAGCTAAGCAAGAAGGAGGACCCTGGGTAAGATTCTCAATCCTCACTCAGAAAGGCAAATGGGATGGACACTGAAGAGGGAGAAAACAGGGAACAGGACAGGAGCTACCACAGAGGGCCTCTGAAAGACTCTACCCTGCAGGGTATTGAAGCAGATGCTGAGACTCATAGCCAAACTTTGGGCAGAGTGCAGGGAACCTTACGAAAGAAGGGGAAGATGAAAGATCTGGAAGGGACAGAGAGCAAGGAGTGCAACAGAACCAAAAATGAATTCTAATTCCTTCTTGTACCTGGAGGTTTCTTTTGGTATTAAGGCTACTGAAAAGCACTTCTTTCAGCTAAAAATTATCAGATTCTGTCAATATGTTCATACCTATCCTCCAAATAAAATTTTGGCTTTAACCCATCCTAAATCACTGTGTCAATATTGAATGTTTTCTTAAGTTGAAACTAAGCTGATCCAAAGTTTGTAGTGAAAACTCAAATACCAGCTATATGTAGACATAAACACACATGGATATATATATATATATAAACACATATATATGGATATATAAATACATATATCCATATATATATATATATATATATATATATATATATATATAAACAGTGAATATACATAATTCTTGCTTTGCTACTAGTTTCCTCTTCCCTAACCATGTGTGGATTCTGCAGTCATGCTTCCATGCCATAGATCTCTTGCATCGGAATTAAGTGTGTAACAAATGGATACAATTAATTTCCTCTAAAGTAATGTTGGACTTTTAAAAGGAATTTGAATTGATTAATTACGTCTCAATATATTTTATGTGCTTAGCTTTGGAAGTTATGCATGGAGAGGACCTAGACCCTCTGTTCAGATGTAGCCCATAGGCTGCTTAGTCTCTAAGTGGAAATTCCTAGTAAGGGGAGCAGAAGTTATCTGTGACATGAACTCAGTGGCAGGCTCTTTGATCACCTCCCCCTGGGTAGTGCAGCCTTGCCAAGCCACAGTGGAAGAGGATTTGACCAGTCCTCATGAGACCTGATAGGCTAGGGTCTGGGAGAAGAAGAGGAGGTCCTTCCCTATCAACAAACTAAGGGAGAAGCAATGTGGGAGAAGAGGGAGAGAGGGTGGGACTGGGAGGAGACAAGGGAATGGGCTACAGCAGGAATACCAAACAAATGGGATGGACATTGGAAGGAGAAAACAGGAAACAAGACAGGAGGCTACCACAGAGGGCCTCTGAAAGACTCTACCTAGCAATGTATCAAAGCAGATGCTGAGACTCTTAACCAAACTTTGGGCAGAGTGCATGGAATCCTATGAAAGAAGGGGGAGATAGTGGTACCTGGAGAGGACAGGAGCTCCACAAGGAGAGCAACAGAACCAAAAACTCTGGACACAGGGGTCTTTTCTGAGACTGATACTTCAACCAAGGACCATTCATGGATATAACCTAGAACCCCTGCTCAGATGTAGCCCATGGTAGTTGAGTCTCCAAGTGAGTACTCTAGTAAGGGGAAAAGAGACTGTCTCTGATATGAGCTCAGTGTCTGGCTCTTTCACCCCACCCCCTGAGGAAGGAGCAGCCTTGCCAGGCCACAGAGGAGGGCAATACAGCCAGTCCTGATGAGACCCGATAAGCTAGGGTCAGATGAAAGGGGAGGAAAACTTTCCCTCTCAGAGGATTTGGAGAGTGGAATGGGAGGAGATGAGGGAAGGAAGGTAGGATTGGGAGTGAATGAATGAGGAGGTTACAGCTGGGATACAAAATGAATAAACTGTAATTATTATAAAAAATAAAAATTTAATGAAAAAAAGAAAAAAAACAACAAGGTGGCTGTTTGGACCATACTGTATTTTGGTTTTAATAGTAAGTGAGTGCTGTTAAATTAAAGGAAATGCTGCAAAATTTAAAAAATAATAAACTACAATAAATAATAAACAAATTTTAAAAAAGAAAAAAAAACAGAATTGTTCATAGCTAGCAATGGTGATATATGCATATGATTTATATAGTAGAACTCTTAGCATGAGCCAGTATAGATATACTATGTTATATTTTACTGGGGTTAATGATATATGTAATATGTAAGCCTGGTTAAAAAGAAGTATAGTGCTTCCAATATTATTTAAATCCTCTCAACCCAAATCTGTGGTGATATATATGTATACATAATTATATATGTAATATATGTTACATGTAATTACTTAACTTATGGGAAAATGTAAAGGACTCAATCAGTGCATTCAGAAAACAGTGAACAAAGCTTTCCCTCTAACTTGTTTAAAATAGGAACCAAGTAAGAATAATTTCCAGAACTGTGAAAAAGAATCTTTTTCAAGATTTGAGATCATACTGTTCTCTGATGATATAGTCGTACGAGTACTAGCTTATTTATTTATAGTTTGAAAACATTTCTTTCTTATATAAGGAGATGAGTGAGGGTATGAAAAGCACTAATGACAAGGTGAATATGAAACTTAGCTTTTATTTCACTTGCGTAAAAAACAAGAACTAGGATGTCTGGGATATTTACTAAAATTTCCAAGGAAAAGCCAATCTGTCTAATTATTGTCAATACTATTTTGCAAGCCTATGTGCAACAAGCAAGTTCCCCTGCTTTCTCAGAAACACTAGCAATGGCAGACTTTTAACTTTTCATTTCTTTCCTTGCTCCCTTCCCTCTTCTTAGTCCCTCTTTCCCTTCTTCTCTGCCTTCCTTCTTCCCTCCTTTTCTTTCTGAATACTTCACTTCCTCTTTTATTTCTTTATTTTCTTCCTCTTTTCCTTTTCTCTGTCTATTTATCTACATACATATCCATCTATCATCTTTTTATTTCTCATAGATTATCTTTCTATATAAGTTTCTCGATTTCTTTTGTTTGTTGATTCTGTGATATTTGTCTGTTATTATCTTGTATTTATCCAAAGAACATGAATACCAAAATTTTGCTATCCATGTGTGTTGTTTAACATATATGGTCAAATATCTAGCTCATCACTTGATAGTCTGATTTCTAGGTTTATTCAAGAGGTAAGTTACTTATCAATGAATAACTGTAGTTTACAACATTGAACCTCTGCTCGGATGTAGCCCATGGTAGCTCAGTAACCAAGTGGGTTTCCCTAGTAAGGGGAACAGGGACTATTTCTGACATGAACTCAATGGCAGGCTCTTTGACCTCTCCATCCTCCAAGGGAGAAGCAGCCCTGCTAGGCCACAGAGGAGAACTTTGCAGCCAGTCTTGAAGATACCTGATAAAACAGGGACAGATGAAAGGGGAGGAGGTCCTCCCCTATCAGTGAACTTGGAAAAGGGCAGGGAGGAGATGAGAGAGGGAGAGTGGGATTGGGCTGGAATAAGGGAGCAGGATACACCTGGGATATGGAGTTAATATAATGTAACTAATAATAAAAATTTTAAAAAGGAAAAAAATAATATTGGTATTTTAAAGTAGATTTACTGAGATGTAGCTGTCATACATTAAACTCACATAATTAAAGTGTACAAATTTACATGTTTTGACATTTGCATGCACCTCTACAATGATAATTACAATCAGGATAATGACCTAACTATCACCTGAAGTCAATTTTCTTCTTTCTATTATCTCTCTTTCCTGGTCCTTCCCAACACTCTTACAATTCATCAGACAATCACTAGCCTGTCTCTACTGTATATTCTTTTTTTAATGTAATTTATTTATTTTTATATCAATCACAGGTTAGGTACTTTGCATCCCAGGCTTAACCCCCTCCCTCATTCCCTCCCACTCTCCCCATCCCTCCTTCATCTCCTCCCCACCCCCTCCAAGTCCACCTACGGGGTAGGTAGGATCTCCTCCCCTTCCATCTGACCCCAGTTCATCTACTGTATATTCTAAATCTCCTTGTTTGTAAGTAAAAAATACAAATGCTAACTTCAATTCATCACTAAATTCAAGGTTTCTTAATTCTTAAAAACATGTGACTAAGAACGTTGCTTTGAGTAAAAGTAAATAACAGCTCTGTTTTACAGACCAGCAGAAAAATTTCAAGTATGGTGTCTATAGCATGGACTTAAGAAACTGCAGTAACTTGAATATCCTTTCCTTCAAGTCAGAAATATGTGACCTCAAGCAAGCATTGTCTTTGTTTCGTTTTGGTTTGTTTGTTTTTAAAACTAGGTAAGGCCTAATTACAAGTGAAAACCAACACTTCTGTAATACATACACTTTACACACATCTTGGAATTAATTAATTAATTAATCCCTAAGTACAAATTTACATAGAATTTGATGAGCCAACCCTGAAGAGAGATGATAAGCTAGGGTCAGATGGAAGGGGAGGAGGTCCTCCCCTATCAATGGACGTAGAAAGGGGCAGGGAGGAGATAAGGGAGGGAGGGTGGGATTGAGAGGGGAGAAGGGAGGGGGCTATGGCTGGGATACAAAGTACATAACCTGTGATTAATATAAAAATAAATGAATTACTTAAAAAATTTCTGTATAAGCTAAAAAGTAAGTTTTTGATCTGAGTTTATCTAGTCACCCAAAGAATGAACAGTGGGATTGAGACACTGAATGATTGTTCAGAAAATGTCTGATTTACGAAATAGTATCCATTCTTCCCTTGAGGGGCATCTGGGTTGTTTCTAGGTTCTGGCTATTATGAATAAAGCTGCTACAAACATGGTTGAGCAAATGTCCTTGTTGTGTACTTGAACATCTTTTGGATATATGCCCTAGGAGTGGTATAGCTGGATCTTGAGGAAGCTCTATTCCTAATTGTCTGAGAAAACATCAGATTTATTTCCAAAGTGGTTGTACAAGTTTGCATTCCCACCAGCAATGGAGGAGGGTTCCCTTTTCTCCACAACCTCTCCAGCATGTGTTGTCACTTGAGTTTTTGATCTTAGACATTCTGATGGGTGTAAGGTGAAATCTCAGGGTCCTTTTGATTTGCATCTCCCTGATGGCTAAGGAAGTTGAGCATTTCTTAAGTGTTTCTCTGCCATTCTATATTCCTCTACAGAGAATTCTCTGTTTAGCTCCATATCAAAAGACTTCTACTGTGTTTTTTGAAGGAAAAAAAAAGAACAAAATACACAAAGAAACAAACAAAACCCTTCTATATAAAATTGAAACTGTGTTTCCTTTTAATCCACAATACAACCTTGTTAAACTTCTACCTAACACATTTCTTTGCAAAGTCTTCTCTTGGGAGTCTCTTGTACCAATTAATGAATAAAGATTTCTGTGAAAAAGTAATAGAATCTATGGGCGCAATGATACTTCTTGTAGGACTACAAATCTGTTTTTGTTTTGTTTTGTTTTCTGTTGCCCATTGAGCGTGGACCACCTTTGTAAAAGCCTACTTAATTCTCTTTTACTACTTTTAATCTCTTGCATTATATACTATTAAATTAGATTTAAATAAACAAGTCTAAAAACTAAGACTAAAGGACAAACATTCTTGGTTTCGACATAGAATTCCAAATGTTAGGAGCACTGTCTGGTACCACAGAAAAATGCAATTCTTTAGAAAGTTTAAAAGACAAACATGTTCTATATTTGATTTTTAAAAAGGCAGATAATCTGTCAATAAAAGCAAGAGGGGTGATGAAACCTGGAAGACTGTCTAATGTCAGCACCACCGTAATGATACAGGAACACCCTGCTGAGATTAGTTTCTACATCTGTGAAATGGGCATACAGACCTACTCAATGAGAATTACATGATCTCAGAAACAAAAAGAATCCATAAAAAATAAATACAAATATTCATGGTATCGTAAGAGTTGAGATTGTTGAGAAAAATAAAAGCTACAGCAGAGAAAACTTTTTAAGTATTTCGTTGTGTTATGCTATGTAGAATTTATTTCATTGCAAAGCTATATAATCTTCATATGTGATAACCATATACAAAAATGGTGTCAAAATATTCCAAAATATAACTAGTTCATTTAAATCTTCTTATGGAACATAATTGTGCTCCATAAAATTAATTTTAATACTCATCATTTGTAAGGCAATTTTAATGAGTTAGTATTTAAGGATGACTACAGAATTCATGTAACACTTCATATAAATTTATTAAATAATACAGTTATTTATAGTATATACAATAAATTACAAGGAAATAGCCATAATAATCATTTTTTTCAATAGATAGATTGATGGACTTTAAAGCAGAAATTTACCATCAGTATCTACCTGTATTGATGAAAGGAATCACCTTGTATACATGAAAATTGGAGTATAAATTAAATATAAAAAGGGTACCTCCCTTTTAGATTATCAAAATTAGTAAGTATTCCTATTAAAGCTTTTGAGCATGTTCCAGTGAAAATAACTGATGTACAATAAGAGATATTTTTAGCACCATTAAAGTTTTATGCCCAAAACAACTGTTATTTTGACAACCAAGTCTTCCAAGGTAAAATGTATTCTAACTTTTGTATCCATTCTTTAGTTGAGGGACATCTAGGTTGTTTCCAGATACAGAAATTATGTTACATTTACATGATGGAATACTACTCAGCTATTAAAAACAAGGAAATAATGAAATTTGTAGGTGAATGGATGGAGCTAGGAAAGATCTTCCTAAGTAAGGAAACCCAGAGGCAGAAAGATGCTATATATTCACCTATAAGTGATATTAGTCATATAATATAGGATAAACATACTAAAATCTACAGACCTAAAAAAGCTAAACAACAAGGAGGATCCTAAGGAAGATGTTTAATTCTCTTTCAGAAGGGAAAACAGGATAGACACTGAAAGTGGTAGAAGAGAGGGAACGGGACAAGTGCTTACCACAGTTGTCTCTAAGACTCTACCCTGCAGGGGATCAAAGCAGATGCTGAGACTCACAACCAAACTTTGGACAGAGTGCAGGGAGTCTTACAGAAGAAAGGAGATATAGAAGGACACAGAGAGGACAGGAGCCCCACAAGGAGACCAACAAAGCCAAAAATTCTGGGCCCACGGGGAACTGCAGAGAATGATGAGTCAACCATACATAGAGAGGACCTAGACCCCCTGCTCAGCTGTAGCCCATAGACAGCACAGTCTCCATGTGGATTCCCTAGAAAGAGGAGAAGAAACAGTCTCTGACATGAACTCGGTTGTCAGCCCCTTAATCACTTCTCCTTGGTGGGGCAACCTAGACAGCCCACAGAAGAAGAGGATTCAGACAGTCTTGATGGGACCTGATAGGGTAGAGTCAAACAGTAGGAGAAAAGGACTTCTCCTACCAGTGTACTAGGGGAAAGGGATAGGGAAGGAAAAAGGAGGGAGGGTGGGACTGGGAGGATATGAGGAAGGTGGATATAATCAGGATACAAAGTGAATAAATTGCAACCAAAAAGTAATAATAATGATAATAATATATTATTCTTCTTGTAATAAGGAAAATAAGATTAAAATTAGTTTAAATGTTAAAAAAAGAAAAAGTATTCTAACTGATAAAAATTTTCAATAGCTTTTAAAACTTTTACAAAAAAATAGTTATAAGAACTAGGAGATGCTTCTACATCTGTCTGTTTTATATCCAGCATACTGCTTGTCTTGATATTCCATCTTATGAAAAAGTATATTTTTACTGCTGAAGAGAATTTTTATATATAACTCTAAGGAAATGCTGCATTTCTGGAGTTTGTTTAGAAAGTATTTCCCAGCTGGCTCCATTTTCTTAGTCCTACAATATTATTCTGTTGCTTCCATTCCAACCAGGTGTTTTCTTTTCTTTTCTTTTTTCTCTTTTTCAATTTGTAAAAGAATCCTACCGAAATAGTGTTTGTATGCATATGTTTGGTTATTTGTTTTTGCTATTTTTAACAGTACCGTGTCCATATACTAGTACAAAAATGCATTCTCAGTGTTTCAAGATAATATTTTGTAAAACAACAAAATACTGCTTAAACTATCTTCAGAAGATATAAGTTGTTTAACAGACAGATGGGCATAATTAAGCATTCTTTACATGGTAAGCTATGTATTGCCATACAGCAAGATGCGTATTGCAATTTCTTTTTATATAAGAATCCTATAATTCACTTATTCTTGTCTGGAGCTCCACGAAAAGTTCTTTTACTTGTTCACTTTCTTATACAACTTTCTGCCAGATCTTGAATGCCATATAAACAGCCGCATGCTATTAATAATCACATTTAGAACTCCTTGAAAATAGAGTGCTGGTTACATATGAACATAACTTATGCTTTGAGAAATGGATGTATTTTACCTTTTTATTTTGGTTTCAAACACTAAATCAGTCTTCAAATGTGTCACTCGTCTGCCAGGTCATGGAAGCACACATCCATAATGCTAGCAACTGGAAAGGCTGAAACAGGACTGTGAGTTTGAGAATAGCCTGGGCTACAGCTTCAAAAGTGCTGTCATAATGCTGATTCTTTCTCTTCTAATAGGAATACTTTTACAAATGAGTTACCCTTTCCACATTGCTACTTTCTGACTTTATGTCAGACACTTGATGAATATAATCATTTTTAATTGCCTAATGGGAAGAGAGTTTTAAGCTACAGAGTGCTGGGTGACAAATGTTAATAATGATGACCTTAACAATAAGCAACCTAGTTTGAAATGTGTTCACAACAGTCTACTTCATCCATTGTCCGACTCTTTCTCCAACTTAATAATTAGGGTTTTTAACAAAAATACAAGTTTATATTCAGCACAAAAGTTCCAGACTTCAGGCTCAGCACTTTTCTTTACTTTCCTGCTATATCAGTACAGAAAAAAAATTGAGATTTATTGAGACTCAAACATGACAGGTTACCTCAGGCACACTTCCCTCTCTTGTCTCCCATTTGGTAATTTCTTGAATTGTTCTTACTCTTTCTTCACAGAGGGATTCTATTTTGTGTGGACAATAGCTAAGAAGTAATTCATTATAGTTCCAGTCTTCTGAATAAAAGCTATTCTCCTGCCTCAGACATTCTCATGTAGACCAGGACAGAGGGTTTCCAAACACTTCCTGTAAAACACCCAGTCAGTGCTTTATCAAAAAAGTTCCTTCAGATTGATCCTACAACATCACAATCCTATGTGTATTATTTTGTCTTTCGGTTGCTGAACAAATACTGAACAAAAGTAATGGTTCTCTGAACCCCATTAATGTTCTATGGAAGAGCAGCAAGTGCTCTTACTTGCTTAGTCACTTCACCAGTCCCTGCATATATTGATATTAGAAACAACTGGCAATTTTGATAAACTATCATAAATATGCAGAATTGTTTTCTATATAGTTTTTAGGCTAAAGAAAGTGAAGAGAGTTAGTTTTTTTCAGCTTAACCCATAATTTTTTTCTAATTTTTATTTATTTATTTATTTATCTATTTATTTATTATTTATTGCAATTTATTCATTTTGTATCCTGCTGTAGCCCTCTCCTTATCTCTTCCCAATCCTACTCACCTTCCCTCTTCTCCACCTATGCCCCTTCCCTAGTCTATTGATAGGGGAGGTCCTCCTCCATTTCTCTCTGGTCGTAGCCTATCAGGTCTCATCAGGGCTGGCTGCATCATCTTCCTCTGTGACCTGGTAAGGCTGCACCCCACAGGGAGAGGTGATCAAAGAACCAGCCACTGAGTCCATGGCAGAGACAGCCTCTTCCCCTTACTAGGGAACTCACTCAGAAACTGAGCAGAATATGGGCTACAACTGAGCAGGAAGTCTAGGTTTCATCCATGCATGGTCCTTGGTTGGAGTATCAGTCTCTGCAGGCCTCCCTGGGCTCAGGTTTTGAGTAAATTGATAATTTCTAAGTCATTTTATCTATGGCTGAAAAACCCTTTAAGGAGAAAAATACCTAGTCAGACTTACGTTTTATCTCAGGGTCTGATTAAATTGTTGTGACTTCTTCAGAGCTTGTCTAACTAATGACATGAAAATATAACAGCAACGTTATATAAGACTAGTTTAGAAACCACCAGTCTTTTAGAAGATAACTCAGATGCTGTATAATTTACTCTTAATTGCCCAGGGCCTGCTTTCTCTGTGAGATCTCCTTTGGGGAATAAGAATAGAGCAATGTCTCCCTTCTTATGTCCTTTTAACATTGCTGTCAAACCTTTGTTATTTAAAATATACCCCAATTCAACATTTGCACGTTAATATCTGTGAAGGCAGAAATTTCCATTTTATTCAGAGATATCAAGTGGGTGATAGAAAGAAGCAGGAAGATTGTATCAATTTATCAGTTCCTGAGAGTCCCTAAGGGGGGGGGGGAAAGGTGATGGAGACATGATAGTCTCAATTATGTTTTTTCTGATTTGGTTTCTATTCCTGTGACAAACATCAAGACCAAAAACAATTTGGGAAAAAATGGTTTATTTGGTTTACAGATAACAGTCTATCACTGAGGGAAGCCTAGTCAGGAGCTCAAGCTATGAACTTTCAGGAAAGAATTGAAATAGACACAATGGAAGAATGGTACTTACTGGCTTGCTACCCATGGCTTGGTCATATACAGTCCAAGCCCTCTGGCCTAGGGATGACATTATCTGTGCAGGTTGTCATCAGTCAGCAACCATGAAAATGACCCATAGATATTACCATAGGTGAATCTGATAGAATTTTGAGACAGTCCCTCAATTGAGATTGCCTCTTCCACTGTATGTCTAAATTTGTGTCTAGCAGACACAAATTGAGCAGCATATGCTTCATACATGAGCATATAGATTCCAAGTTGAAGCCAATAGCCTACAATTCCAAGTTGAGCACATACCAGATGATTCAGAAAGCTTAGATCTTGCAAAGACAGATACAAAGGGAAAAGATAAAAATGAATAAGGGAGAGAAAGGGAAGGGTTGAGGGAAATCCCCAGGAAATAATGTAGAATGCTGCTTTTCTATATGGAAGAGATCTATCAGTTAATTAGAAAGGTGGAAAATATGTTAAGATTTGTGCAAATGCCTTTTCTCTGAATCTTGAAACAATGATCGACCTAAAGAAGTAAGGCAGTTACCCAGCACCGGCAGAACTTACAAATGGAAGATCTGGGTAAACACAAGGTGGGACTACTGGGGATGGTGTTAGAAAGGAGAGACTAGGATATTAATATGCAATTCAAAATACCTCAGAAATAAATCTAGGAAAAGAAAAAGTAAGTAGACTAAGTCTATAGAAAAGGAGTATGAGAAAATGAGGGGTTAGCTTAGTAGTACCTAGTGATAAAGAGTAAGCAAAACATTCTTTTAAGATCAATATAAGTAACTAAATGGTAATTTATAGCACAAATATTCATGGCATTTACACATTAGGTATACATAAATGTGTGTGTGTGTGAATATTTGGCATTATGGTGAAAGTACAACAAAAATGCCAAACTGATTTATAAAGTTCAAGAGTAAATAAAAATGTATTGCTATAAGTAGTTGGTTTAGATGTATGATTTAAACTAGATATGATGGAAGGAGTAGTAATACGAATTAATATTTTTCTTAATAAGATCATGTGTACTACTTATACCGGAAATACCAACAAAGACAACCTTCAAGCTACCCCATCCCATGTAAGAATTTTCTTCTCTGTAACAAAAAAACAACAACAAAAAAAAACCATTTCATTTGAGGGCAAAGCATTATAAACGTTCTACTGTACCTTTGTCAGATTTCTCACATATTCTAAGAATTACATAAAATGTTTGGATTTAAATGGTAATAAAACAATCAACAGCTTGTGACCCAGCATTGAATCAAATCTCTCATTGCTCCGGAATATTTGTGCTATCCTCCTTCAATAAACAACAAAGAAATAGGAGGATACATTTAAGTGCTCTTACCCTTTAATATTCTTACCACTGTTTTTTTTTCTTCTTTTCTGAAAATGAACTTTCAAAGTCAAAACCAATGCAAATTGTTGGCCCATCTACTGAATGTTCCTTATGTGTAAAAAGAATGATGCTGTAATCTGTGAATTACAGGAATATGTTTCATTCATAGATAATCCAGACCTACAAGAGAAAAGTCTACATTGGCTTACCAATTAAAAGCATAGCCTGAACTCAGTTATCAGCACTGTTGTCAGATAAGTCACAACTCTTGCAACTTCAGTTGTTGGAGTTCTGTTGTTTTGGCATCTGTTGCAAGCCTCCCACCACCACCTCAACACACACACACACACACACACAAATGCACAATTCCACACAATGACACACATATCTCTACATACCTAAACAAAAATGTAAATCCTAAAACAATACAGAAAGTCCATATATCTCTCAAGAGGAAAGAATTTTTTTGAAATTAAAAATAAGAATGTTTCTAGTATGGGTGTGTACCTGTGAGATAGAACATTTGCCTAGCATTTATAAGCCTCTGGGTTTGATAATCTCCAGGGCCAATGGATGGGTGGATAGATAGATAGATGATAGATTGATAGATAGATAGATAGATAGATAGATAGATAGATAGATAGATAGATAGATAGATAGGTAGGTAGATAGATACATGATAGATAGATTGATTGATGGATAGATAGAAGATATTTAAGAAACTATACTTGTAACATTTTAAAATGTTAATATTAGTTTATTACAACCCAAAAACTTAAGTTTTGCTATGAAATGGGAAATAGAAATTAATATCTACTTACATTGGTAGTTTGAAGATTAAATAAATGTATGTAACATGTATACAAGAATGTCTGTGATGCCTTAGTACTTAAGTAGTTCAGTGTTGTAAAGCTTTCATTCCAAATCCCACTAAATACTTAATGCTAACAACTGACTTTTGGAAGGGACACATTCACACCATAACGTTGTATCCCCCATATTTCCCTTTATGCCACTCTTACAAGTTACATTCATTCAATCTCAGTAGCATTAAAATTCTTAATTCACTCCAGTACAGACCTCAATATCTATGTCCACAGTCTTATTTAAGTCAAGGATCACTGAGACACCAGACAATTTCCTCTACATCTTTGGACTGTGAAATTATATGGCATAGGTTTCTATTATACAATGAAGCACGACACAGACTTTATATATCAAAAGAAAGAAAAGGAATAAAAGTGCTCAGTAGGACTAACCTTTGTTAAGACAAACGACATTAAACTTTAAGGCAGGAGAATATCTTTTGTTGATTCTATGTTGTTGTGTCATCTCTAGGCACATAAGGATAGAGTTGTGTCCCCAAAGCACTTGGAGATGTTAGCTGCATAATTTCTGCTTGAAGCCCATGAAACATCTGTTATGGAATGAATTTGGATGCCTCGAGTTATATCATGATGGATTTGAATTCTAATAGCTATACAGATCTCAAGAAATGGATGGGTGATGCTCCCATGATTTAATTGTTGAGTTTGGGTCCAGATGCAGTACTCTTAATCCGTGTCATTTTTGGGCACTCCATAAAAATTTTTAAAAAAAGAGTTATTAAGGTGTCCTTCTTTTTGTGGTGGCTATCTCCTTAGGCTCTGATTCTTTAAGACAGCCTTTGAGATAAAAATGGAGGGAATGAAAATGATCATCCTGAGTGAGGTATCCCAAAAGCAGAAAGAAACATATGGTATATACTCACTTATATAGACCTATAGGATAGGAAGGTCAAGCTGAAATCTACACACCTAGAGAGGATAGACAGGAAGGAGGACCCAGGTTGGTATGATCAATGCTTGTTTGAATGAACAAATGGGATGGACATTGAGTGGAGGAGAAAACAAGCAACAGGACAGGAGCATGCCAAAGAGGTCCTCTGGGGGGGTCAATGTAGCCATGTATCAGAGAAGATATTAAGAATCGCGATCAAGACTTTGGCAGAGGGCGAGAAGTAATGATAGATCTGGGGGAGGTTGGTGAGACTTGGGGAGAACAAGAGCTCCACAAAGACCAAACTGAGCAGGGCACAGGAGTCTTGTATGAGACGGTTTCTACAATCAAGGACCATGTGTGGACGTGGCCTGGAACCCCCGCTCAGATGGGGCCCATGATAGCTCGGTGTAGGACTGAAGACCCTAGTGAGGGAAACAGGGACTGTTTCAGTCATGATCTTGATGGCTGACTCTTTGACCCTCCCCCATACAAGCGGGGGAATGACAGACTGGCTAGATCCCAGAGGAGGACATTGCAGCCTGCCCTGAGGAGACAGGATGAGCTGGGTTTGGATGGAAGGGGAGGAGGTCGTCCCCTGTTGTTGGACTTGGAGGGGGCAGGGAGGAGGGAGATGAGGGAGGGAGTGGGATGGTGGGAGGGAATGAGGGAGGGAGCTACGCCTGGGTTGCAAAATACCTAACCTGTGATTGATATAAAAATAAAAAAATAAAAAAATAAAAATAAAAAAATAAATGAAAATTCAAAAAAATGGAGGGAATGAGGTAATTACTGTTTACACTGAATATTTACAGTGTTATGAACTGTGTGTATCACCAACACTCAGTACACTGCCATCTCAAATGTCCTCAGAAGTTCATCTTATGCTTGAGACTATGCTAGGACACATAAGGAACACTGTGCTGGAATTGGCACCCTAGCTGCCTTTAGAGACATCTTTTCATTGTCTTTATGAATGGCACCGTTCCCTTTTATTGTTTAAGCCTATCCAATAGTGTCTTAGGATTTTTATTCCTGTGAAGAGACACTACCACAGAGGGGCAGGCTTAGAGTTTCAGAGATTTACACCATTATCATCATGTTGGGAAACATGGCAGCATGCAGGCAGACATAGTGCTGAAGAACAAACTGAGAGTTCTACATCTTGATTTACAGGCAGCAGAAAGGGACTGTGTGCCACACTGGACATAGCTAGAGTATAATAAACCTTAAAGCCCTCCACATAGTGACACACTTCCTCCAGCAAGGCCACACCTACTCCAACGATGCCACATCTGCTCATAGTGCCATTCCCTGTGGGCAAAGCATCCAAACATGAGTCTACAGGGGCCAAACCTATTGAAACCACCACAAATGGCAATTGTAACACATATTTAATTTTCTTTCAGAAATACATGATATTTAACTCTTCTTTTCCTTTCTCCATTTTTATTAATTACATTTTGTTAATTCTGTATCCCAGGTGAATCCCACTCCCTCATTCCCTCCCAATTCCACCCTCCCTCCTTCATCTACTCCCTGCCCCTTTCCAAGTCCACTGATTAGGGAGGACCTCCTCCCCTTTCATCTGGCCCTGGTTTATTAGGTCTCTTCAGGACTGGCTGCAAAGTACTCTGTGGCCTAGGAGGGCTGTTCCTCCCTTGCTGGGTGGGGAGGTCAAAGAGTCCACCATTGAATTCATGTCAGGAATAGTCCCTATTTCCCTTACTAGGGTACCCACTTGAATAATGAGCTACCATGGGCTACAGGTAAGCAAAGGTTCTAGGTTATATCCACCCATGGTCTTTGGTTGGAGAAACAGTTTCATATAGGACCCCTGTGCCCAGATATATTTGGTCCTTGTGGAGCTCCTGTCCTCTCCAGATCATATTAACTCCCCCTTCTTTCATATGATTCCCTGCCATCTGCCGAAGGTTTGGTTGTGAATCTCAGTTTCTACTTTGATACACTGCTAGGTAGAGTCTTTCAGGAGTCCTCTGTGGTAGGACCCTGTCCTGTTACTTGTTTTGTCCTACATCCCCTTTGTCTTTCTAAGTAAGGATTGATCACCTTACCACGGGTCCTCTTTTTTGTTTATCTTCTTTAGGTGTATAGATTTCATTATGTTTATCATATCTTGTAGGTCTAAATAAGTGAGCATATACCACATGTGTCTTTGTTTTTCTGGGATACCTCATTCAGAATGATATTTTCTAGGTCCCACCATTTGCCTGCAAATTTCATGATTTCCTCATTTAATTGCTGAGTAGTCCATTATGTAAAAATACCACAATTTCTGTACCACCAACCCTATATCTGACAGAGGGCTAATCTACAGGATATATAAAGAGCTAAAGAAGTTAAAAAGCAATAAATCAAGCAATCCAATTAAAAAATGTGGTATGGAGCTAAACAAAGAATTCTCTGTAGAGGAATATAGAATGGCAGAGAAACACTTAAGGAGATGCTCAACATCCTTAGCCATCAGAGAGATGCGACTCAAAATGACCCTGAGATTTTACCTTATACCCATCAAAATGGCTAAGATCAAAATCTCAAGTGACAACACATGCTGGAGAGGTTGTGGAGAAAGGGGAACCCTCCTCCATTGCTGGTGGGAATGTAAACTGGTACAACCACTTTGGAAATCAATCTGGCACTTCCTCAGACAACTAGGAATAGTGCTTCCTCAAGACCCAGCTATACCACTCCTGGGCACATATCCAAAAGAGGCTCAAGTACACAAGGACATTTGATCAACCATGTTTGTAGCAGCTTTATTTGTGATATTGAAGTCTTGACATGATCAAACAAAGACCATTCCAAATGTTTATATCCTATTTTCTTTTAATTATAAATTATTTCTTAAAGTTCCTTTTCTTTTCTTGCATTTTACTGTAAGCAATTAGTGAAAGTATTGAAACAATATGAACATATCACTTATTATAGACTTCTTTTGCTAAATTCCCTGTTTCGTTCAGCTTAGAAATTTGTGGAAAAATTTCTAGGCCATGGGATTGATTCTGACAACTTCTTTGCTCCTTTAGGACAAGTATGGAGTTCCTTTATTTTCCGGTAATATTTTGTTCTGGGCCTTCCAAAACAGCCTGCAGTGTTCTGGACACAGTATCTGGGAAAAACATTATATTTTTTCTTATTCTTTTTTTTCTGAGTTTTTACTTGCTTGCCATTTTGAAATTCTTACTTTCAAAAGAGAGATGGAAGAGAGCACCTTGAAATCATATTCTAGACGTAAATAAAATAAATAAAAATAATCTAAAGCTCATATATATGTATATTTTTCTCAAAAATAGTAGAAGGATAGATATATAGATGCTCATAACTCATCTATATTTCTGCACATTTTTATGATGATTTATAAATTATCCATAAATGGAATTACAAAATACTTATCAAGGAGAATATGCAGGTCTATAGTTTATTACAGATTTAAACCTGTAAAAGTCCTATGTGGCTACAGAGATCAACAATAAACTCTACTATGTTTATGTTGCAGTATTATTAAAAAGTCACTGGATGGCAAGATAGATAGCATGGCTCTTGTCAAGAAACCATTGCCACTTATGGATGGCAGCAGACATTCTTCTCTGCTGTTCAAATGTTCTTGATCCTAAGAGTGGTATTGTCATTGTGTGGGAGGCCAAACAGGTACAAGGTACAGCTTGGAATTTCTCTTTTCAAATACCACACTAATTTATTATTTGCGTCTGAAAAGAGCAACTCACTCTAGCAAGAGATAAAATAAATTACTAAACCTGGGAAATACTAGTACTTGCCCAAACACCGAATAAAAGGGAACAATGAAAAGTTTCAAGCCAGTTCTAAGATATATAGGGCAAAGTATGTGTTAGAGATACAGAGGAGTGTTCCAAGGGTGAAAACGCTTGCTGAAAACCTGAATTACATATTGCTATAGAAGACAGATATGAACAGCCTCTAGCAGGTAAAGAGAAACAGGACTATGTCTCCTTCATTGATTATAGGAGATATACTTGTATTCCAGAATCATAGCCTCATAACAGGGCATGAAGGTATTGCATCAAGATGGTAAGTCTTTATTATGCATACATCTGTTTCCTTCACTGGGTAGGATAACATTGTCCCTGTGTAAATATGTTTAATCTTCCTGGGTCCAATAACATAGACTAGTATCCTGAGACTGAAATGTCCCCTCTGAGTGATGTGATTGGCTCAACGCTATGAGTCACATGAGGAAAAACAACTGCTTTTACACAGCCATTCAGTGAACTTTAAATTACAAGCCTCAGCCTAAGAAGTAGATAACAAATGGCAGCAACCTTTTAAAAGGTCCTAACAAGGGAATGGATGATTTGTCAGAGTTATCGTTTGGATCTGAAACATCCCTCAGAGACTCATCTGTTGAAGGTTTGGTTCCCAACACACCACTCTATTGGAAGATGGAGAAAACTGAAGTTGGTTCAGTGTGGCTGTGACCTTACAGGGAATATGGAGATACCACTCTCTTCCTGTTTTCTTCTTCTTCTTCTTCTTCTTCTTCTTCTTCTTCTTCTTCTTCTTCTTCTTCTTCTTCTTCTTCCTGAAATAAAGCATCTTCTGACATAAGTCATCATAACAATGCTGTGCTTCACCACAGGCCCCAAAGCAATTATAGAGAAAAAAAAAACCTGAGATGAAAAATCCCCTAATGAGCCAAACTAAACTTCTTTTTAAGCTGCTGTTCTAAAGTATTTTATCACAGTTATGAAAACCTAATAAGATACAACAGAAAAAGGCTGAATTAACAAGGGTTAAAAAAACAGATTAAAATTGAACTATAATAATAATAGCAGGCTTCAGACCACCAAGGACAGACATTTTTGCTTTCATAAAATATCATCAGATACTGTTACAATTATATTAATTTATATTATAATCAATAGAACTTGGAAATTCTGCTGAAATGACTCATTTGATAAGGCATTTGTTGCCAAGTCCAAAGGACAAAGTTCTGTTCCTGGGAACATATCTATACCCTAGAAGTAAGAAGAAAGACAAATTCATTCAGGTTGTCTAACCCAAACTTTCAGGAGACTGATGTTTGTCCACATCAAACTGCTTTTGTATGCATAAGAGGTGCATGATTGATAAACTTATGAAGTTTTGTATCATGGTAGAAAACAGCTCCTTGGTCAAGGGTGATGTGAATCTGAATGTTCCCCACAGGTTCATGTTTTGAATACTTATACCCTGGTGGATGGTATCACTTTTGGAAGATTTGGAATCTTCAGTAGAAATGGCCTGGATGCTGGATTTAAGTCACTAGGAACAGGCCGTCGGAGGGTGTAGTCTCTCTCTTGGTTTCCACATTTCTCTGGTATACCATAATATGAACATTTTATTAATCAGCCACCTGTCTCAATAGAATGGCTTTCCCACTGTACTGAACTGAAAACTTCAAAGGCCATGAGGCGTCATAAATCTCTCCTCCTGTAAGTTGTTCCTGTCAAGTGCTTTATCACAGTGATGCAGAAATAACTAATGCACACTTATTGCAGACAAATTGTTGGCATGGTTGGCTAGTAATTTAGTTTCTCAAAATGCAGAGTTACTGGCAATATGAACTTGATGCTAATCAATCATGAAAAATTAATTGTAAGTCTGAATATCAAAAATATTGGGGAATCTTTTTACTTATTTTGCCTACTGTTTCATCTACATAAAATATATTTGGGTAACAAACTGGAAATTTTCAATTTTGAGTTCACATCTGGGATATTTTGAAAGTAATATGGAATTATACAGTGCTGATATTTCCCAGTGGGAACAAAAGCATTGACATTTGATTTTGAAATGCACTGAGCCAAATAAAATCTTGCCTAAGTTTTTACCATCATCATCGCTGTTAACATCAGTGTCATCTTCCTTCTTCCCCTTGTTGTTAACATTGCTAAGGAACTCAGTGAATAAAATGTCCAATAGCAACTAAATTGCAAGACTCCCTTCCCTTCAATTTTTTCAGCTTGCAGAATTTTGCAAGCATACTATCAACCTTTTCAACACTAATTCTTTTTCTAGCTCCTTTATGCCCTAGCACCTTCAAACTACCATAATCTTGACAAAATTGTATTTGCAATTTGCACAGCTTTGAATATAACCCAGGGTTTATACAGCCCCACTAGTCATTCCGCCACAGGGAAATTTTGATTATTAAATTCTAGGAATAAGTCCAAAAGAAGATTACCAAGAGGCAGATCCCAACAGGATTGGAGTTTCCTTCTGGAAAAGTGTCCAGTTTTTATCTGATTTGGTGCAAGACAGTATTTAAAAATAGTTTGAATTGTATGGCTGTCTTTCCAATGGCAATTTTTATAAGCATCCTATGAATTAAAAATCTGGTATGAATATCAAGGGAAATTTTATCTCTATATCTGTGATTAATTCTTACTAGAGCCATCAAAATCCAGTCACATGAGAGTCATTTGATGTTCAAATGCCTTTTCATGAGATATTTCAGTCCTTACTCTTCAATCAAGATCCTCTTTTTAAAATCCAACAATAAATAGACTCAATCTCTAAAACACTTTGAAATTGCTCTGAAATTCAAAGCCTTATGAAATCAGGGAATCTCAAGCATGTTCATTCTATCAATAATTTTGATTATTCTCTGAAATATAATTTGTTGCTCTTAAGATTATAAAATGGGATCATTTATCTTGAGGCTAAGCGAATTAATGAGGTGATACTTGGCCAAGCAATTTCAATTCAGAGGCAGAGCCTAACAGTGTGATTCATAATTGTCATTATTGCTGGTTGTTGCATTTACCTTTCTCGGTATGATGAATCTGGTTTTAATTTACTGTAGTTGCATTTAACTACATTGCTCTGCTGAATCACCTGGACAGATATTGCGATATGATTCACATATAACTGAAGTCTTACTATTTTATTGATCAAAGCATGGTATAAATCTAAATGCCTTTTACAGTTTTCATGAGGAATCACTCCATAATTAATTTTTATTAGTTGCAGTTATTGAGACAATATGGCAATCACCACACTAAATATTTTAAGATCACATTTCCTTTTGTTTTTAAACTAACCCCATATGCTAGAGTCTATACTTAGGGAACCATTAATTAATGATAACATTTGAATAGAATACCGGGACGATTTTGATTTGTTTCTACCATTTGCTTTGAATTGCTCAGTTAGGGGATCAAAATCATATATCAAGCATTCCTACAGATTATACCTTTGGTTCTATTTTCTATATCTTTGATTTTCGTATTATTGTGTTTGTTGTAGTGACCTCCTTCCTCTTCTACCTTTACCTAATATATTTCTGATAATAATTGAAAATCCTCAAGTTTTATATGAATACTATGTAATTCCTACCCACTTTTGATTTCAGTATATCATGGGCGGTTTGTAAAGAGCCAGAAAGTATTATGAGTCCTTACTATGCTTTTCCGAGTGTCTCAAAAGGCAAAATTATTTGCATATGATCAACTTACCAAATAGGAATGCTGAAGTGTAAATCAGGATTTAGGATGTTTAGACAATTACCATGCAGTCATATTGCACAACCTGGTGAACCAAAATATTTAACACTACGCTTAATATCAAAAAGGTTTTAGTAATCAGTCGATACAATGTGTCTTTCTACTCACAAACCAATGTACATATATTGCATAGAGGATACCATGTAGATTCAGTGCTTTCCTGTATTAAATAAGAAGCTTCATACAAAATAAGTGCATTGATAATTGTCTATATCTATTTACCTCATAAGATTCTTATGAATACATAGCAAATTTCATGAAATACCATTAAATATTTGGGAAAAGCACACTTGAGAGTATTGCCCGAGGCCACTAGAAATTTAAGATGGACTTTTATCATAGATATATTTCTTCGATATAGAAACAGTTACTATATCCTGAAAATTTGTTTTATAGAATTTCTACCTTTTAAAGAAAGCGTGCTAAAAATCTTTCATTTTAGACGGGATATTTGTTACAGAGAGAACAGATAAAACCTCTTTTGCCTAAATTTGCAGAAATCATCTGTCAAGTAACAATTGAGTGTCTCTTTCTCTCTTCTCCTAAAGGACCTGTATTTCCATTGACTTTTAATTATAATCTCTTACTGTGCTTCAAAGTAATTAGACTCAGTATAAACCAGTATCATTTGCCCAGTGTTAAATATCTTGGAAATCTTGAGAACAATGGGCTGAATATAACGACTCTGTTCACTCTGCATGAGGTCCATCCCACCTGCATATGGTCTTCTCCCTACAAACACATATTCAGCTATGTCATGAGTCTCTCAATAGAGGAGATAATATTTATTTTCTTATTTATTCTGGGTACAGATACACTATCAGTTGAACTGGCCATAAAATAACCTTGATTTTCAGTGTTTGCAAATTATTTATAGCTATTAAACATTCAAGTTCCATAATTTGACTCTTACAGTAAAAGTCTTCCCAGGCAAGAAATTTAGAAATCTTTCTAAAAAAATAAATTTAATTTTCTGCCTCTCGCTTTTAAAATCATCTTGGTATTCTAGTATATATTGTATTATGACCAGGACTGCCCATCACTCTCTACATCCAAATCCTTCCATGCCCTATCACATCTCACTCTAAGTTTTACCTATTTCTATAATTGATTAAGTGAGTGAGTGCGTGAGTGAGTGAGTGAGTGAGTGGAATTAACTGAGACTAACTAGTGCTGCTCATTTGCACATGTCTTTGAAATCACACAAAGAATTTAAGAGTCATAGGATGAGGAGTACTATGAAGTGGTGTCATGGCTGATGTACACAGCTATAGTTACCTGCACAAAAAAGAAGTCCACCATGGATGGATGCCCCATCCATAGCTCACAACTATCTTTAACTCCAGCTCAGGGAGAATGTGACACCCCCAGATCCTGTGTAAACCTGCACTCATGTGCAAATGCTTCCCCAAGCCTATATACCAAATTAAAAATAATAAACATAAATCTTGGGGAACAAAGCAAAAACCAATTTCAAGACAAAAAGACATCAAAATGAATAGGAGAATATCAAAGATACACTCTACTTAAGCTCACAGAGGTCAGAAGACTAGTAAGAGAAACTATAGATTTTTGTGGCGGGCTCTTTGACTTCTCCCCAACCCCTGAGGGAGGAGCAGCCCTGCCAGGCCAAAGAGGAGGCCTTTGCAGCCAGTCCTGAAGACACCTGAAAAACCAGGGTCAGATGAAAGGGGAGGAGATCCTCCCCCATCAGTGGACTTGGAAAGGAGCAGGGAGGAGATTAGGGAGGGAGGGTGAGATGGGAAGGGAATGAGGGAGTGGGATACATCAGGGATACAAAGTTAATAAATTACAATATAAAAAATTAAAAAAATATATACATTTTTGATCTGTCTGATTCATTTGCTGGAACTCTCCTCACTCAGTAAATAACACTGAAACAAACAGGAAATACAGTATCTAGTCTATTGCCAATGCCTCTAATTGTATTGAGCAAACTAAAACACAGTGCAAGAACATAAATGACTAAGGTCCTTGTTACAGTAAGAAGTTGTGGGATCTATGCTTATCTTTAAACTTCATTGCCATAAAAGTATCTAAATTCGACTGGTCCTCTGACTATCAGAATCTCTTTGAAGGGCTCAATATTACTCAGTAACCTGCCAAGAATTATAATCAGTGGGAGGCATACGTTGAAAAAGGGAGAGATGTAGAAGTTTTTTGATAAACTTATTTTATAACTGTTTTTCCAGACACTCTTTTGACCCTCTAGAAATAAGAAATTGGGGGAAAATCCTGCTGGTTTGATAAACAGGCAAGAATGATATTCTGTCATGTTTTAGTGAGGTAAAAAGAATTATTTTTTGAGACAATCACTGCATCAATGTAAAAAGTTTCAGCGCATCTAAATAAGTATAAATTCTGAGTGATTTCTAACCCTCTGTACATTTCAGTAAGGAGTTTCCATGTACACAAAACTGTGGGTGGGATTTTATTGCCTCTATCAGCAGTATCAGAGATAATTTTCCTACTTCATATTGTCTTCTTGTTTATCATGTGCTTCCGTCTGTCTTATTTATCACTTTGCATTTCCCAGAAAGAACAAAGAAACACTATCTGGAATCTGAACACTAAAAGCCTATTTTTTTTTTATTTCCAATTCTGCTGAAGTGTTCTTCAGTTCTCATGTTTTTCTTCTAAAAGTGATATAACTAAAGAGAAACATGAGACTTCATTGCAGATATCATTAAGGCGGTTTCTCTGGCAAATCAGAGACTCATAAAGATATAAATCTTGTTATTCTGGGGCCATGAAGGAGAAGGTCACTGGGAAGTCTGATCATTCTACTCAGCCATTTGGAATTAAGCTTGAGCCTAAAACTTTGAGATGTGTTTAAGAAACAGACTAGCAAGTGTTATTGTCATTGACCTTAATCTGTGGGAACAGTGAGAGTTTAAAAAAAAAAAGAACACTTTGAAAGACACCAAGGCACAGAGGATATACAATGAGCATTCATATATTAAAGAGAGACTAATAAAGTCCCCATAATGAAATGAGTTACAGTCTAGCCAGAGACTTCAGATAATAAAGAATTGAAAATGAACGAAGAGTATACTCAGACAATGTTATGAAATTGAAATATTTCTAAATTAATGTTTAAGTTGGGGTGCCATATGACAAGATTTGTAATACTTCTGAATCAGCTTTCAAAGTACAAGATGATAAAGTCAAACAAAATGAGAATGAAAATCTCCTATCCACAAAAGTATTTCATAGTTTTAATCTTATTACTAGATGATTATATTTTTAATTGTATAAGATTAAACATCCTTCAAAGTAAATTAAGACTTTATAAAAAATGAAAAATAACATCATGTGGCAATATAGAGTTAAAAGTCAGGAAGGGTATCAATATTTAAGACCCCAGAACATGTAAAATTAAAAGTTGTTAATATCTGTGGGACAATTTCACTCCTAAAATGTTTATATGTAAGAGAAATTAATGGATATAAATGCTGAGAGCTTAATTTCAGAATGTGTTCACTTAGCCCAGGACAAGGAATAGTTCAAATTTGCATTAACAGGATAACAGAAACAGTTATGGTATATTTATTTGGGGAGATTATAGTAAAAAGAAATAAACTTCCAGTATACAGAGTATCATAAATATTTTGTAGCATAAAAAGAGACAGGAAAATATTGTATACCACCAAATTCTATTTATATATAGCTAGAATTATCATTTATTGAGAGAATAATAGGCTACATCTGTAGGCTAAATGGCTATTCAGTGGAAAGAAAGAACAAAGAGAAAGGTTTCTAGATACCCATTTGCTTATCTGTTTTGGAAAAGTAGTAACACTAATGTAAAGAAATGCAAACAAAACAAAACAAAATAAAAACAAGAACAACATGAAAACATGCCACCAAGTGATGTTTTCATTATTCTATTCATTCATGTTCCAAGTTTTAAAACTCAGATCCAAGACGGTGAAGCTGGCCACCCAGGGTGTCTGAACAGGAGCTCAGCAGTGAGAGCAGGGTGGATCACCAGGCTGTACTGTGTAGATGTCTGTGTTTCTCAGGGGAGAGGAGACTCCTCTGGTATACTTGAAGGCCCATCTTCAGGCCACCCGCCCAGCTAATACTGGGGAAAATTCCCAGGCTCCAGCCTGGCACTGCCACAGCCCAATACCTTCCTGAGACCAGGGGCAGCTCTCTGGGCTCTGACCCTGCAGCCCTAGGCCACTCACCCAACTCACCATCTGTGGATATATTCCTGGGATCTGCAGTGGTGGCGCAGCCCAGAGGAGGGAGGAAGAGGCTCCTACCCTGCAACCTTAGACCACCAACCCCACTGCCTGAACCCGCCTGACCAGCAGCAGGGGCAGCTCACTAGGCCCTGACCCTACAGCCTTAGGAAGCTAAACACAAAGGAGGACCCTAGGGAACACGTTTAATTCTCATTCAGAAGAGCAAACAAGATAGACATCAGAAATAGGGGAAGACTACGAATAGGACAGGATCCTTCCATAGAGGGCCTCTGAAAGACTCTAACCATCAGGGTATCAAAGGAGATACTGAGACTCATGGCCCAACTTTGGGCAGAGTGCCGGAATCCTTATGGAAGAAGGGAGAGATAGAAAGACCTGGAGGGAACAGGGACTCCACAAGGAGAACTACAGAGCCAATATACCGGGACGATGGGGACCTGCAGAGACAGATACTCCAACCAAGGACCATGCATAGAGAGGACGCAGACCCACTGTTTAAAGGAAGCCCATGGGCTGCTCAGTTTCCAAGTGTTTTCTCTGGTATAAGGGCTGTCTCTGAAATGAACTCAGTGGCTGGCTCCTCCTCCTTTGATCACCTCTTCCTGCCTTGCCAGATCACAAAGGAAGATGATGCAGTCAGCCTTGATGAGACCTGATAAGCTAGGGTCAGATAGAAGGGGAGGGCCTCCCCTCTCAGAGGACTAGAGAAAGCACATAGGAGGAGAAGAGGGAGAGTAGGTGGGATAAGGAGTAGGCAAGGAAGAGGGTTACAGCAGAGATACAAAGTGAATAAATTGTAATAAATAAGTAAATCTATAAATAAAATTTTAAAAACTCAAGGATTAGTATATTGGCATGCTAAAATGAAATATCACAAAGGTCTTTATTCCCATAAGACAATTAAACTCCAAGAAAATAAAAAAGGAAAGCAAGAGAGGAAGGGCATATCTTTAAACTGCTATGCCTCTCTGGCCAGGATCAAGACCAGTGATCTTTGATGGACCATCAAAGCATTTTATTGTTTTTAGGCAACACATTCCTTTAGGTTGCATATTGTACCTATATATTTTAATCCTTCCAAGGGCACAGATTGGATTTTTTGCCAATGTTAGATCTAATACACACAAACACACACACACACACACACATATTTAACATCAAATGATGATGTCAAGATAGAATTACACCTGAGTTGACAATCAAATAAGATGTACTAATTCATTTACTTTCGTTTAGCACACAAAAAGTTAGGAGGAATGGTTGAATTTTGATATTAACTTGGCTAGGTTATTAAATAGCTACGAAGTAGCTGAGTGAGCTGATGATGCTTCCAGAAGAAACACTGTTAGGTGAACACGGGCTGAAGGGAATATAGTGATGCTACATGGCTCCCTTTTCTAAACACCTCAGAGATGCCTCTGGTACCTTGGATATAAGATCTCCATACTTGCCAGACATGGGGCTATAAAATTTTCATCAGCAGTTCCTGGTTTTTCAGATGATTTTGATCTCAAACTAAGCATTACACCACCAGACTCTCATATGAGCTTTCACACTGCAGTGAGATAGATGACTAGAATACCAAGTTCTGAAGTCTACAGACAGGCTGCCATGGACACTCTTAGAGAATTCTCCCAGTGAATCCTCTTTCCTTTTTCTGTATGCAGTTTGCTGTGTGTGTCCAGAGAATTTTGACTAATGCAGAAGATACAGGCTTATTTAATCAGATAGCCTTAGAGTGATGAGCAGAGTGAAGTACTCAAGGCAGTATGTATGCTCTTTATCATGCGATGCTGCTTCAGTTTTAAGAAAACTAATGAAAAAATCAGATCTGCAATTTTCAAAGGGTTCACTTTGAGTGATGTAATCTGTGTCTTAGTTATGACAAACAGAGCCTAGGAGAAATATAGAAACCCAAACCCCTGAGTGATGAGAGTCTTCATTCTAGCACTGGCAGAATGAACTTGAGGAAATACCACTTACAAATACAAATAGTTAAAACTACAAATACCAAAAAAAAGGAGAATGTATATTGGAATCTAATAATTTTGGCACAAGGCACATGAAGCTAAAAAATTAGTAAGGTGCTTTTTAATCCCTGGTTAATCCGAAACCATTTAATTTTACAGAGATTAAATCTTTGACTGCCCAATTAACCCTATGAATAAAGTGTGATTCTCATCCTCACATGTTGGGAGATAGTGCTGAGGCACTGGAAGCTGGAATCACTTAGGAAATCACAGCAGAAAGTGTCAGTGTAATGTTTTTACATTGTATGGCCCTCCTGGGTGCATTCTATAGCTTTGCATGTAAAACAACTATCTCCAGACAGATCCATATAAGAATGAGAAATCTCTGACATTGAGCAATAACATAGGGATAATGTCACTATAAATCTTACCTCCACTAAACATTTCTGTGTTTTTGGACACTTTGCTATTTATAATCAACACTTATTTACTCTGTGGTCAGTCAAATAACAGGCAGCATCAACAATTCATAAATGCTATGTTGACCTCAGAAACAATGTGGACTTCAAAACTTATAGTCTGGTAGAAAATATCACACAAAACAACAAAGTCATTTAATGATCTAGTCCATCCCAACTTCTGGTTGAATTTAAAGACAGCTTCCACAGGAAAAAGCAAACATCCAAGTGGGTTGCCTAGTAAGGGAATCAGGGGCTGTATCTGACATGAACTCAGTGGCTGGCTCTTTGACATCCCCCCCCCCCCAAGGGAGGAGCAGCCTTGCCAGGCCACAGAGGAGGACATTGTAGCCAGTCCTGATGAGTTCCGATAAACTAGGGTCAAATGGAAGGTGAGGAGGAACTCCCCTATCAGTGGACTTAGAAAGGGGCAGGGAGGAGATGAGGGAAGGAGGGTGGGGTTGGGAGGTAATGAGGTAGGGGGCTACAGCTGGGATACAAAGTGAATAAAATGTAATTAATGTAAAAAAAAAAACCTACATCCAGTACTAAAACTCTAGCCAAGAACAAATACTTGGGGAGCTCACAGCCTTAGGGTATGGAAATTCTGATTGACAATATTTTTTCCAAATACAGCAGATCATGTTGAAAAATAAATAAGGTAAGTAAGAGAAGAGCTCTTCATCGTCACTTACATTGTTTAGAAAAAGCCCAAGCATTCCTTTAAGCCGGGTACAAATTGTAGCCCTCTTTTACTGCATATTTCACTGATTTTTCAAATCTGTCTCTGGAAGGGCTTTACATGGCAATTCATTAGGTAAATGATACAACAATGGCTCACATTAATCAATTTCTTCTTTTACATAAGAAGATTTAATTTGTGCCCATCCAGGTATGCAAAAAAAAAATGTACAATGCATGGAGAAAGGATGCTCACAGAACAATGGCTAGAGGTCAGCTTAGTAAATAACAACAAGCATCTTTGGACATGGAGTTTCCTCCAGGAGGTTTAAAATAAATGGATCATCACAATCAAAGAAGGACAATCTGACCCTTCATGGAGAATAAACTAGGTTTGTCTACTCTGTACCACCTTGCCTGCAGTACCTGAAAGCTATTAGACACTGGTGTTAGGCAGTGTCCTGGTTAGGCTCCTGGCTCTTGGGGCATAGTCTTGGTGGAACAGGTGTGAATAGTGAGGTTAAAAAATGTAAATGGCAAGGCATTGTTTTTCTAATATTTGTGTACGCTCCTGTACATTGGCCAAATGAACATCTTGATAGCAGAAATATGGAATGGACCGGATCATAACGTTGCATAAGTGTCAAAAGCTAACTTAAACAGGTCTGGGTAGACTGAGGAGTTGTGAATAGAGTCAGCAAATCATCACCTGGCAGGCTTTTTCTGAGGTTACAAAGCTTGATTCTCTGACCTGGAACTACTTGTAGCCAGCAATGAAAAAGAAATAAAGGGAGAAAAATCATACATACACACACACACGATGGATGAAGCAAGACAAACTTCAATGAGCAAGTTCCAACAAACTTCAACAAACTCATACATATGCATACATACACACATACATACTTACTTACTTACACATTGGGCTGATAGAGCAAAGTTTCTATAGGCTTCAGCCAACTTTACATACATACACATGTACACACAGTATATTGAGTGGATGGAGAATATCAAACAGGCTCCAACCATTTTAGGTTCACACGTATACAAATTAGGTGGATGGTGCAAACTCTGAAGAGCAAGCTCCAATACTATATTTTTTTTTCCTCACCCAACTTCTGTATCCCAATGAAGTCTTTCAAATGATACAAAAATCACAATATAGTTACATCCTATTTTTTTACATGAAGGACTATAGTGAGTATTTGTAAGAAAAACATGCTCTCCAATACTCTCACATGATCAAATGTTTTATGTATTATGAGTGAGAAACAAATATGAAAAGCAAATTATTCCCAAGAACTCACATGTATTTTTAACTAAGCAACTTGTTATAGATTAGCAAAGCATCAAACAATCAAGGTAATTTTTTTCAGCCAGTTTCTCTTTACTGGCAGGCTGCAATTTTTAGTTACAAAGAAAGAATCAATTATCTTACAAAGCAATCTTATAAAAATCTTTAAAGAATCACAAGTCTAGATTTTATATAAAAACAACCATCCACATTTACTTTAAATCCTCATGTGCACATCTGCTCATTAATAATTTGTATTAAATAAGAGCAGGAAGCTGAGGGCAAAATGGATATAAGAAATTTATCACCTGATCCCCAGCCCAGCTTCAGTGAGAGAGTCATGTCAGGCAATGTTATTTTGGGCTATTGTTCTTCCTTGCCAGCCTCAAAACGTTTCTAACTCAACAATTAAGAGTCTACTTTTCTGGTTGAATTTTTGGGGTCGCTCATATATACTAACATATCATCTGCAAATAGGGATACTTTGACCTCTTCCGTTACAATTTGTATCCCCTTGATGTCTTTTAGTTATCTTTTTGCTCTCACTAGGACTTCAAGTACTATGTTGAAGAGACATGGAGACAGTGGGCAGCCTTTCCTTGTCCCTGATTGCAGTGGGATTGCTTTAAGTTTCTCTCCATTAAGTTTGATGTTGGCTATAGGCTTGCTGCATATTGCATTTACTATGTTTAGGTATGTGCTTTGTATCCTTGATCTCTCCAAGACTTTAAACATGAATGGATGTTAGACTATGTAGAAAGCTTTTTCAGCATCTAAGGAGATGACCATGTTTTTCTCCTTCAGTTTGTTTATATGGTGGATCACACTGATGGATTTCCATATATTGAACCCCCCTGCATGCCTGGGATGAAGCCTACTTGATCATGGTGGATGATATCTTTTATGTGTTCTTGGATTCGGGTTTGCAAATACTAATAAACACCTTCAGCAAAGTGGCTGGATACAAAATCAACTCAAAAAATCAGAAGCCCTCCTATACACTAAAGATGAAAGGGCCAAGAAAGAAATTAGGGAAACAACACCCTTCACAATAGCCATTAATAATAACATAAACTACCTTGGGGTGACTCTAACCAAGCAAGTCAAAGATCTGTTTGAGAAAAACTTCAAGTCTCTGAAAAAAGAAATTGAAGAAGGTATCAGAAGATGGAAAGATCTCCCGTGCTTATGGATTGGTAGGATTAACATAGTGAAAATGGCTATTCTGCCAAATCTACAGATTCAATGCAATTCCCATTAAAATACTAACATGATTCTTTACAGACCTTTAAAGAAAAATTCTCAACTTCAATTGGAGAAACAAAAAACCCAGAATTTCCAAAACAATCTTGTACAACAACAGATCATCTGGACGTATCTCCATCCCTGATCTCAAGCTGTACTACAGAGCAATAGTTATAAAAACTGCATGGTATTGGCATAGAAACAGAATAGTGGATCAATGGAACCAAATAGAAGACCCAGAAATGAACCCACACACCTATGGAAACTTGATTTTTGATAAAAAAGCCAAAACCATCCAATGGAAAAAAGACAGCATCTTCAACAATTGGTGATTTTTCTATATGTAGAAAAATCAAAATAGATCCATATTTATCACCCTGTAAAAAACTAAAGTCCAAGTGGATCAAAGACCTCAACACAACACCAGACACATTAAATCGGTTAGAAGAAAAGTAGGAAAGACACTAGAACTCATCTCATTGGCACATGAGACTATTTCCTGAACAAAACACCAATAGCACAGGCTCTAAGAGCAACAATCAATAAATGGGACCTCATGAAACAGAAAAGCTTCTGTAAAGAAAAAGACACTGTCATCAAAACAAAAAGAAAGAGTACAGACTGGAAAAGGATCTTCACCAACCCTATATCTGACAAAAGGCTAATATATATATATATATATATATATATATATATATATATATATTCCAATAATATCCTATATATATGTATATGTATATATATATATATATATATATATAACTCAAGAAGTTAAAAAGCAACAAATCAACTAATCCAATTAAAAAATGGGGTATGAAGCTCAACAGAGAGCTCTATGTAGAGAACTATAGAGTGGCAGAAAAACACCTAAAGAAATGCTTGACATCCTTAGCCATCAGGGAGATGCAAATCAAAACTACCCTGAGATTTCACCTCACACCGGTCAGAATGGCTAAGATCAAAAACTCAAGTGACAACACATGCTGGAGAGGATGTAGAAGAAAGAGGAATCCTCCTCCATTGCTGGTGGGAATGTAAACTTGTACAACCACTCTGGAAATCAATTTGGCATTTTCTTAGACAATTAAGAATAGTGATTACTCAAGATCCGGCTATACCACTCCTAGGCATATATCCAAAAGATGCTCATGTACACAAGGACATTTGCTCAACTATGTTCATAGCTGTTTTATTCCTAATAGCCAGAACCTGAAAACAACCCAGATGTCCCTCAGTTGAGGAATGGATACAGAAATTGTGTACTTTTGAGGAAATCATGATATTTCCAGGCAAATTGTGGGACCTGGAAACGATCATTCTGAGTGAGGTATCCCAAAAGCAGAAAGACACACATGGTATATATTCACTAATATAGACTTATAAAATAGGATAAACATACTGAAATCTATACACCTAAAGAAGATAAACAAGAAAGAGGACCTGGGTTAAGAGGATTAATCCTCACTTTGAAAGATAAATGGGATGGACATTGGATATAGGACTAAACTAGTAGCAGGACAAGAGCTTACAGCAGAGGGCCTCGGAAAAACTCTACCTAGCAGTGTATCAAATCAAATATTAAGACACATAACCAGCCCTTTGGCAGAGTGCAGGGAATCATATGAAAGAAGGGGTAGTTAGTATGACCTGGAGAGGACAGGAACTCTGCAAGGACCAGATTTAGCAGGGCACAGACATCTTTTATGAGACTGTTTCTCCAACCAAGGACCATGTATGGATATAACCTAGGACCCCTGCTTGAATGTAGCAAATGGTAGCTCAATATCCAAGTGGGTACCCTAGTAAGGGGAACAGGGACTATTTTGGACATAAACACAATGGCTCAGCCTTGCTAGGCCATAGAAGAGGACATTACAGCCAGTCCTGAAGAGACCTGATAAGCTAAAGTTAGAAGGAAGGGGAGGAGGACCTCCCCTATCCATGGACTTGGAAAGGGGCAGGGAAGAGATGAGGGAGGGATGTTTCTCAGCATCCATCGTTTTGATCATTGCTGGGTGGCAGCAATCAGGAGACAGTTATGCTAGGCTCCTGTATGAAAGCATAGCAGAGTATCATTAATAGTGTCAGGAGTTGGCTCTTTGCCATGGGATAGGTATCAAGTTGGGCCAGTCATGGATTGGTCCTTCCCTTAATCTTTGCTCCATCTTTATACCTCTACATTTTAGTAGACAGGATAAATTTTGGGTTGAAGATTTTGTAGGTGGGTTTCTGTCCCCCTCCCTCCACTGGAAATCTTGCTTTGCCAGGATCACTTCAGTTTCCATGGTGTCCCCTGCTGCTAAGAGTCTAAGCTAGAGTGACCCTCATATTCTCCCAGAGCTTATTCAGGCAGGTATCCAGTTTGTCTCATAGGTGACCCCCCCCTCTCACAACACTCTCACCTCCCACCCCTGCTTTCCTCTTACCCCTCATTCTAATCTCCACCCTCATTCTCATCCCCACATCCTTTCCCATACAGTTACTTCTGTTCATCCACTTCCAATGTCTATTCTATTTCTCTTCTGTGTGAGATTCAAGCAACCACCTTTGGCCCCTCCTTGTTACTTAGCTTCGCTGGGTCTGTGGATTGTAGTATGATTATCCATTGCTACGTGGCTAACATCCACTTATAAGTGGGCACACACCATGTGTGTCTTTCTAAGGGTAGTGTTCATTGCTAACAATTTATATCTCTAGACTCTTTCCAAGGATGGTTGCTGAATCATGACTCTGCTCTGCTCCAGCAGTAATGCTTGTAAAAGATGAAGTACATTGTTGTTTGTACTGATTATACTGCCCTGTGAGAGGCTGGAAGCCCCTTTAGAGTTTCCATACAACTCACATATTGTAGAGGATGTGGTAACCATGAGGGCAACAAGCAGAGTGTTGCTCCATGACAGCATGAAATCCTCAGGACATGTAGCCATCAGGCCTCTGCCTCCCAAAGCACACTCATCATGATTGTGCTAACCAGTGGAAAATTTTCCATGAGTTCCAAAACTGCACAGCCCCTAAAACACTGTTATTTTGTTACATGAAATTTTTTTTAATTATACAAGATTGGATTTAAAAAAAAACTTTCACCTATCAAATAGACCCTGCCTATACACATCAGGGGAGCAAATGAACTGAATATCATATAGGCAGTTTGAATATCTTCAAGCCATACTGTCTGCAGCAGCTGAATTAGACAAGCAGGAAACACAGTTCAAAGACAACCATTTCTTTAAATCCTAGAATGAGTGTCCCTTAATTATTAAATTACTGAGTATTAAACTGTTCCCATGTCTGATCAGCAGATTATGTAAAACCCCCTCTTTATTTTCTCTCTGCACGTTTTCTGGCAAACTCCTCTCCCTCTGTTTTGTTTCTCCCTTCCTTCATCAGAAGAAAAGGGAAGGTGGAGACTGTGATGTTTATTTGAAAACACCAAAATGATTGATGATTTCATTCGTCTAATTTTAACATGACATTTTGCCTACCGTAATCCTAGACAGTTCCATAAGATTCTAGGTATTTAAATGGGAGGTTCTCAACCTGTGAGTAACAAACCCTTTCAGGTCAAACAAAATTATCTCAGGGATCACCTAAGACCATCAGAAAAACATGTATACTTACATTATGATTTATAACAATAACAAAATTACAGATATGAAGCAGTAATGAATATAATTTTATTCTTGGTGCAGGGATCACCACAAACACACTGACTGTATTAAATGGCCATAGCATTAGGAAGTTTGAAAATCAAGGAGTTTAGTCAATGTTATTAATTTCTGTGACACGTTTGTAACATAAAAACATAAAAATCATTTCAGAGTAACATAGAAATTAATCATGTTAATAGTTATAAGGAGTATTATTCTTGCATAGTGAAAAATAAGATTGTTTCTATATTCTATTGGTTTGATTAGCTCATGGCCTCAGCCTTATTTGGCAGGATAAATCTCCTTGAATCCACTTTCTGAGTTCTGAATCCTCTGTGAATTCTATAACTTATACCTCTACCTTAGGCCTAGATACTGATAGAGGGGGCACAGATATATTTCTTCTTTACTACAGTTAAGCTAACAATTCATTAACACCTTAGTGTAGTGATAGAACTACATTAAATGTGTTTATTGGAAACTTCCTTAAATAATAACAGCAGTGTCTTCAAGGCTTCACACAATTAAGGAATGGAGCTCTGCAGGCAACAGACAATTAGACCTAAGGCACTTTAACTTCAGAGTCATATGGGCATTTCAGATTGAGACATTAATACCATTCTTCAAGATTTAATGTAAAACATCTGTTATTTATAAGAGTTTATCTCTGTAGAATTTTTCGAATTTCATGAAATCTAGGGAAAAAACTACTTTAGACATGTATTTTCTTAGTGCAAAATGCACAGTGATGCCAAGTGTGGCAATAAGATTAAAATAAAAATATTAAAACAAACTAAAAACAAAACATGAATATATCTTGTTAATTGTGGTTTAAATAATGATTTATAAAACTACATGATGCACAAACACATACAAATTTTTTTTTCTCTCTGAACAAATCCAAATTTAAGAATAAGAAATTTCTAACATTGATGAACAATCATAGGGATAATTCCAAGACAACTCAGGATCCACTAAACTCTTCTGTGATTCTGGACACATCACCATTTATGACAAGCATTTATTTACTTTGTGGTCAGTCAAATAAAAGGCAACATCACCAATTCAGACATGTTGTGCTGATCTCAGAAACCAAGTGAATTTCAAAACCTAAAGCCTCTTAGAAAATATTATGTAAGAGAAAAAAAAAAGCCATGAAATAATTTAGTTTGTCCCACCTTCTGGTTGAATTTAAAGACAGCTTCCACGGGAAAAATAATATCTTAATAACTGGGAGCTCAAAGTTCACAGGACCTAGAAGCAACCCTATATTATTCAGCTAAAGGTATACAGTGTCCAAAGGCCTTCTAAATTTACATTTATACATTTACCCAGAAAAATTTCTTTGTTCAGAAACTCACAACATATCAAGAGTACAAAGAATAAGTGTCAATGGAAACAGTGACAGATAGATTATCAGTGCCAGAGATTAGAAACAATCAGTGTGAAACATTGTCTCCTGGATATAACAGGACTGATGCATGCATGAACTTAGAGTAGCAGTGATTGCATGCAAAAGACCTTCACAAAATCAAACCTGTCAGTAATCTAACATGAAAAGGGATGGAGTTTACAAATTTCCATTCCTAACTGATGACTATTGAAAGTTGACACCTAGGGGTGGTATAGCTGAATCTTGAGGTAACACGTTTCCTAATTGTCTAAGAAAGTGCCAGATTGATTTCCAGAGTGGTTGTACAAGTTTACATTCCTACCAGCAATGAAGGAGGGTTCCCCTTTCTCCACAACCTCTCTATCATGTGTTGTCACTTGAGTTTTTGATCTTAGCCATTCTGATGAGTGTAAGGTAAAAACTCAGAGCCATTTTGATTCACATTTCCCTGATGACTAATGACATTGAATATTCTTTAAGTGTTTCTCTGACATTCGATATTCCTCTATTGATAATTCTCTTCTTAGATCTGTACCCAATTTTTTAAATTGGATTACTTGATTTGTTGCTGTTTAACTCCTTGAGGCCTTTATATATTCTGGATATTAGCCCTCTGTCAGATATAGGGTTGGTGAAGATCCTTTCCCAGTATGTAGGTTGTTGCTTAGTCTACTCCTAGGCATATATCCAAAATATACTCAAGTATACAACAAGGACATTTGCTCAACCATGTCCATAGCAATTTTATTTGTAATAACCAGATTCTGGAAACAACCCAGATGTCCCTCAATTGAAGAATGGACATAGAAATTGTGGTACATTTGCAAAATGAAATACTACAGAAGCAATTAAAAACAAAGAAATCATGAAATTTGCAGGCAAATGGATGGAACTAGAGAAGATTTTCCTGAGTGAGGTAACTAAGAAGCAAAAAGACACATGGTATATAGTCACGTATAAGTGGATTTTTATTCATAGTATAAACATACTAAAATCTGTACTACTTAAGAAGCTCAGCAAGAAGGAGGACACTAGGGAAGATGCTCAATCCTCATTCAGAAGGCAAAGGGGATAAGATATTGGAAGCAGGAGAAAACAGGGAACAGGACAGGCACCTATAACAGAGGACCTCTGAAAAACTCTACTGATCAGGGTATCGAAGCAGACGCTGAGACTCATAGCCAAACTTTGGGCAGAGTACAAGGAATCTTGTGAAAGAAGGGAGATATAGAAAGACCTAGAGGGGACAGTAGCTCCACAAGGAGACCAAGAGAGCCAAAATCTGTGGGCCCAGAGGTCTTTGCAGAGACCAATACTCCAACCAAGGATCATACACACAGAGGACCTAAAACCCCTCCTCAGATATATTGACCATGGCAGCTTATTTTCCAAGTGGATTCCCTAGTAAGAGTAGCAGGGGCTGTCTCAGACATGAACTCAGTTCTGGCTCTTTGATGACCTCTCCCTGGGGTGTGCAGCCTTACCAAGACACAGAGGATGATAATGCAGCCAGCCCTAATGAGACCTGATAGGTTAGGGTCAGATAGAAGGGGAGGAGGTCCTGCCCTATCAGTAGACTGGTGGGGGGGTTATAGAGTGAGAAGAAGGATAGGAGGAAGGGTGGGACAGAGAGGAGACAAGGGAGTGTGCTGCAGTGGGGATACAAAGTGAATAAATTATAATAAATAAATTAATATAATATAATAAACTATAAAAATAGAAAGTTGACATCTTCTGGAAGACTTTTCCTTTGTTATGTTTATTTTTGAGATTATATTACAATTTCATCATTTATGCCATTCCATTTCTCTCTCGACTATCCCATATATTCCTCTTACTCTCATTCAAGTTATTGGTCTATTTTCATTAATTTTTGTCATATGTGCAGATATGTGAATGAGTGTGTGTGAGAGTGTGTGTGTGTGATGCTCAGGTAAGTTATTAAAGGTGTGGATTTTGTTATAAGCCCACCAGTTTCCAGTGAATAACCCCAACTTATGAGTATTTGGACCTCACGAATTGCACTTAATCAGTTACTAAATGTTTTGTTTTAAAATGAGGACAGAAAGATAAAAGTTGGGAGAGGGTGGAATCTGGGAAGAGTTAAGGAGAAGAATAGAGGGTGAATAATATAAAAAATATTACATTTTCAGAGTACTAACAATGTATTCTGTTAATGAAAGAATAACATTTTATCCTTTTGCTGAACTATAGTTCTAACGTATCTCAACCCTTTTCAGTGAACCTTGAGAGACACTTGTAAAAGACAATGCAATATTATTCAGAGACTCAGTTTTTCCAAGTCTCCTGCCATAGAAGTCTATGCAGACAAAAGATATAAAGCTATCTAAACATAAATAATAAATAAAATAATCATATGTTTTATAAAAGAACATGCTAATTAGTACAAGGATTTTCTCTTCCCACCTGTATATACCCTATTTTTAGAATCAGAACTAGTATTTTCAGAAAATCTACACAGTCACTATTTTAATTCAGTGTTTTTTCAAATGCTAAGGAAGGAGTCACCTCATGATTAATGTAGACCACTCAGAGAATCTTTAGTGATGATATTTATGACAATTGAATTGTTTTGTTGCATTTTATGTTTTTTTTGTTATTGTCAATGTGACAAAAATAATTGCTTCATAGTGTAATGAAAATTCAAGACTGTCAAGAAGCCAAATAACTATGACATTGGGTTAGGATACAATACTGACATAAAATGAAGTTTTTGAGATTAAATGGATTCAAGCAAAACAACATAACAGAATTAGTTGTGTTTGCCTTTTTGTTGGAAGTATGTTGGTTGTTCCTTCATTTTTCACATATATAAAACAATTATGCAATATATAAGACACTTTCTTTGATATGAGAATCAAAGAAAGATCTAGGGAACCCAAAATATAAGCCCTAGGTTTCTTTAATTATAAATATATATGTACGTAAAAATAATGTATCAAGTTTTGGAAAACTTTCGTGGATAGTATACATTACTTAGTGAGATACCAGTGTTACTGCTGAACATAGTCGCAGGCAACAACAAATCCCCAAAACACACACACCCCCACACACACCATATTTGAGGACAAACAAAAGTCAGAAAAATGAAATATGAAATACTTCGGATGGGAATAAACCTGAAGAAGCTGACTGTAACACGCATCTCAGGAACCTCACTGTATCTCATGTGCACCCACTTTTTCTGTAAGGGCATTTCTGTGTCTGTGTGTGTCCAACAAGTTAATAATTTATTTTTGAGGTCTCCTGTGAATATTTAGAATAAAAAGAAAATTACAAACAGAAAAATGAAGGGCTTCCCAAGAATCATAGTGAGGTATCACATTGATATTTTGGATATGCTCTGGAGAGTGTGCCTTCAAAGGCTAATGTACAAAGAACAGTAATTTAAAATGATGAGTAGAACTGGACAGTCTACATTCAAGGACTGGGATGCTATACTGACCCAGAGTTTGAGGTTTTAAGCAAAGTTCAGCCTGTCTGTTGACTATCTGGGGAGCTATTTACTATCAAGAAGGGATTGAGTGCCATGTGAAAAGATAATGCAGACAACATATATGAAGTGTAAGAGAAATAACAAACACCAAGAGAAAAAGT
>CM053765.1:21982249-22017633 GCA_028658305.1 Pachyuromys duprasi
CTTCTTTTCAGCACCTCATGGAACCTTCTCCAAAATAGACCATATAGTTGGTCACAAAGCAAGCCTCAGCAGATACAGGAAGATTGAAATAATCCCTTGTATCCTCTCTGACCATCATGGTCTAAAGCTGGACCTCAACATCAATCAATTTTAAGAATAAAAAATTATGAAAATAAAGGATACAAAAGAATTTAATTAATTTATTTAATTATTAATTTAAAACAAGCAAATAAGAACATTATGATAAATATATATACAGATGATATTAAAACTATAGCAGTGTGATGACTTACTAACTATGCATAATAAAACACTATGAATCAAAGAATTATGCTGATCATAAAAATTTACAAACACATACAACTAACAACCTATACAGCTTTAATGATGTGATGATACCCTGTCTTAATCATTCTATAAGACATTACATAGTGTCTTATGCAAGGCACTAAGTCATAAAAAGAAACAATAAAATGAAAATTGGGAAACTAACATTTCCCATCGTCATGCTGTCATGGAAAATTATAAAGAAGTTGCACAAAAGAATATTGTCAGAAACAGGACACAAGAAAAATTTTAAAGTTAACTCTATATCTACTATTATCAATAAAATTTACAATTAGTGTGTTATTTACATTATAACAATAAATAATTTATTATCCATAATTGTTGCTTAATATATTTATAATTACTTATTATTTTATATGTGTTGTACCTCATGATTTACATTTAACATGATGCCTACATAGAAAATAAAACATCCTGGATTTCAATAAGTGACCTAGTAAGATTCCAGTTACACAAAAGAATTCAATTTTATTTTTATACTGGTTATAAATGAAAATAAAAATTAAGAAATACATACAATTTATAACAGTAACAAAATACTGAATCATGTTTTGTATAAGGAAATTTAAAAGTCACAATAATTTGAAAAATAGTATGTTCAGGGCCTATATGCAGCTAAATAGTGAGATCCTCAATCACTGATATATATTCACTGTATGCTCCTTTTAAAAAATCGCATACTTATTTTTAGTTTGGTTTTTGGTTGTATATCACAAGTGAATATAAAGTAATTTCCAAACTCATGAATCCAATATGTCTTCTAAGAACAAAGTGAGAAGAATTACATGCCCAAACTAATATTTGTGTAAAATATTCAGTTAAAGCAATAGAAAATAGTAAAACAAAAATTATTCTGTCGGTATAACCTATCAAAGTTGAACAGTGTTCTACACATATCTGATACACATAGATGCAGTGTTAAGCAGATGAACTTTTTATTAACTGGTACTAGGAAAATTAAATTTATACTCCTACAGAACATCAGACCTGAAAGTCTATTTCAAGCGGTTTATAAATATAAATTTGCAAGGTCAAAGAGTAGATTTCATAGACTAAAGAATAAGAAAATATTTTTCATGTCAAAGACTTCAAAACAGAACATGAAACACTAACAAAAGAAATGAAACAAAAGATCAACAGAACCTCATTAAAATTAAAACCATCAAAGATAGCATTAAAAAGTAGAAAATAATTCATAGAGTAGGAGAATATATCTGCAGAAAATACAACTAACAAGACCCTCTTTAGAATATTAAAAAAATTCCGAAATTCTATCTGAAACATCAGTTTGTAATATTTATAAATAGTAAAACTTAATAAATGTTTCACAGAATAAGATGTCCATATATGCTGGCCTGGAACTATAAATCTTTCTGAGAAAAAATCATGGGGAGTTCCTGGGACCCAAAAGTAAATTGTAAAATAAAGGGCAATAACATCAAACTACCCTCTAAATTTGATCTCTGTACCACAAAATAGTGAATCACAGAGACCTTACATCAGAGAAGTTTCATTGTGCAGTGGACAGTTGCAGAAATTTACAACTGGTCAAGGTGCAGAAAATAACTGTCTATGGAGTGGATAACCACCAATGGGGTATCTATATCCTATCCCCACAAGTCTTAGTGATCTAAGAGAGCAGAAAGATGGTAAGAGCCAGAAGCTGAGAAGAATCAGGATTTGTAAAACTGTCTTCCAGACATCATGGGACGAACATAGTCATGAATTCCTGCCACCAGCGGTTGCCTTCAAACAACTTGCACAAGGTGAAGCCAGTCAGCCTTAGAGAATGAAGTGAGGGAGAGCTCATAAGGTTCTGTAACTGAGGAGCTATTGACAGTTGGTGGCTACAAGGGAAGGCAGAGTCTGCTTTCTTTACGGTTGTGGCCCTTGGTAGGTTTATCAGGCAGCAGGGGATGGGCCAATGCTCCCGAGAATGTCGGCTGTACAAATGGAACTCTTAGTTATTAAAAATAAGGTTATGAGATATGCATGACAGACTGGATTTAAGAGGAGCTAAGGCAGAGCAAAGGAGGTGGATATGTTCAAAACATATGTTGTGCAAATTTAAAACTCTTAAGGAATTAATAAAATAGTGTGTTAAATTTTAAATAAAATTTTATTTTAAAGGGAAATGCGAATAACCGTTACAAGAATTTCAATGGCTGACTACTCCTTGACTCCCCCCACCCCCCATCACATCCCCAAGGGAGGAGCAGCCTTGCTAGGCCACAGAGGAGGACATTGCAGCCATTCCTGAAGAAATCTGATAAGCTTGGGTCAGATGGAAGGGGAGGAGGACCTCCCCTATCAGCGGACTTGGAAAGGAGCAAAGAGGAGATGAGGGAGGGAATGAGGGAGTGGGCTACAGCTGGGATACAAAGTTAATAAACTTTAACTAATATTAAAAAAATAAAAATTTAATGAAAAAAGAGAATTTCAAAGAGGCTTTATAGTTATAAAAATGGGAAATTAACTGTTTTAACTTTTGGAAAGAATGGAAGAAAAGAGCCTTGTTATCTCACTCACACTAACCATGTAAAATAATGATCCTCATCCTGGGATAGCATAACTAAAGTGGGGCTCCAATCTGACCTCTAATGAAAGAGTGCTAAAACTGAGTTCTACTGTACCCTCCAGCTCATGGTTTAAAATCGCCTTATTGAAATCATGAAATTTGCAGGCATGTGGTGGGATCTAGGAAAGATCATCCTGTGTGAGGTATCCCAGAAGCAAAAAGACACACATACTCACTTATGAGTGAGTATATACTCACTTATAAGTGGATACTAGACCTATAATGTAGGATAAATATACTCAAATCGGTACACCTAAAGAAGATAAACAAGAACGAGTACCCAGTGTAAGAGGATCAATCCTCACTTAAGAAACATAAAGGGGAAGGACATTGGAAGAAGGAGAAAACAAGAAACAGGACAGGAGCCTACCACAGAGGGCCTCTGAAAGACTCTACCTAGTAGTGTATCAAAGCAGATGCCAAGACTCATAACCAAACCTTGGGCAGAGTGCAGGGAATCATATGAAAGAAGAGGTAGTCAGTAAGACCTGGAGAGTACAGGGGCTCCACAAGGAGAGCAACAGAAACAAAATATCTGGGCTCAGGGATATTTTCTGAGACTGATACTCCACCAAGGTACATTCATGGAGATAACTAAAAAACCCTGCTTGGATGTAGCCGATGGCAGTTCAGTATCCAAGTGAATTTCCTAGTAAGAAGAGGGACTGTCTCTGACATGAAATCAGTGGCTGGCTCTTTAACTACTCCCGAGGGAGGAGCAGCATTGTCAGGACACAGAGGAGGACATTGCAGCCAGTCCAGATGAGCCCTGATAAGCTAGGTTCAGATGGAAAGGGAGGTGGACCTCCCCTATTGGTAGACATGGAGAGGGGCATGGGAAGAGATGAGGAAGAGAGGGTGGGATTGGGTGAGAGTGAGGGAGGGGGCTACAGCTGCAATACAAAGCAAATAAAATGTAATTAATGTAAAAAATAAAAATGTAATTAAAAAATAAATAAAATTGCCTTATTATTAATAATAAACACGTAAAAACCCACCAATTTCTCAAAATAGATATACAGCTTCAGAAATCGAAATACAAAAAAAAAGGATGAGGCAAAGCATAGTTCAAGACTGAATTTTATAGAAAACTTTACTGACTACAGAGGTCACAGCAGTGACATTAAATGGGAGAGGTCGTTTAACTAGAGATAGATAGGTTATTGAAGAGACCCTCAGAAACCATCTGTCCTTTGCACAAAGAGCCTTGTTGGCTTTCGTCTATACAGTATTCGATGACACAGCGATAAAAATGATCACAAACAACCCTCTCATTTCATATCTACTCCAAAACACCATGTATGTTCACTGATGACCCTTAAAAAATGCTGATACCAGCAACACTTGTAGAAATCTAAATATCTATCAAAAATTAAGTAGATAAAAAATGCTGATGTGCTAATTGACATAAAGCAGTACAGCAGTTAGACCAGTTGAGATACAGGCACTTGCAGAAAATTTGAATGCCAATTAGGAGCAAAATACATCTAGGTACACTCACTGGAAATTTATGCAAAGGGAAAAACTGAAATAAGTTATGTGAGAATATCATACAAATGTTAGTAAATAGGACCGCACAGAACTGAAAAACTCTGTGAGTATAGGACACTGTCAATAGAACAAAACAACAGTCTACAGAAAAAGTAGACTGTCTTCACCAATACTTCATCTGACAAAGGACTAATATCCAGAATATATAACGAACTTAGGAAATTAAACATCAACAAGCCAAAGAATCCAGTTTAAAAATGGGGGTGGGGTGGGACAAAGCTAAGCAGAGAAATCTCAAGACAGGAATATTTCATGCTGGAAAATCACTTAAAGAAATGCTCAACATCCTTAGTCATTAGAAAAATGCAGATCAAAACGACTCTAAGATTCCATCTTACATGCATCAGTATGGCTAAGATCAAACACTAAAGGGACAGCATATACTTGTGAGGATATGAAGAAAGCAGAACGTTCCTCCAATGCTGTGGGACTGTAAATTTTTACAATCTCTTTGAAAATCAATCATGTGCTTTCTTAGAAAATTAGGAACAGCTCTACCTCAAGACCCATCGATAACACTCCTGGGAATATACCGAAAATATGTTCCACCGTACAACAAGGACATTTGCTCACCTATGTTCATAGTGGCTTTATTTGTAATATCCAGAAACTGGAGAGAGAAAAAAAACAGATATTCCTCGCCAGAGAATGGATAAAGAAACTGTGGTACATCTACACAATGAAACACTATTCGTTAAAAACAAAGACATCGTGAAATTTGAAGGAAAATGGATGAAAATGGAAAAGATCATCCTGAGTGAGGTAACCTGGACTCAGAAATACACACATGGTAAAGCACAGAGGGACTAATGGAAGAGTGGGTGAATAGAAGAACCCTGAGATAAGAGGAGCTCTACAAGAAGACCAACAGAGCCAATAAATCTGTGTCCAGGAGGTCCTGGAGAGACTAATACACCAACCAAGGACCATGCATGGAGAGTACCCAGGCCACCTGCTCAGATGTAATTGATAAGCAGCTCAGTTTCTATGTAAGTCATCTCGTTAGGGAACCAGGGGCTTTCTCTGATATGAACTCTATTGTTACTCTTCTTTCACTTTTACAAAGGAAGAGGATGCAGGCAATCCTGAAGAGACTTAATAGTTTGTGTTCAGTTGGTAAGGGAGGAGGGCTCCCATTTTCTGACGACTAGGGGTCCAGAGGACATGGATAGGCATAAGAGAGAGGGAGGATAGGACCAGAAGGAGATGAGGGAAGGGGCTACAGTTGGGATGTAAAATTAATTAATTTATTTATTACAATTTATTCACTTTGTTTCTTGTCTGGAACCCCCTCCCTCTTCTCCTCCTAATCTCACCCACCCTCTCTCTTCTCCCCCTATGCCATTTCCTGAGTCTACTTATAGGGAGCACCTTCTCCCCTTTTATCTGACCCTAGCCTATCAGGTCTCATGAGGACTGGCTGCATCATTTTCCTCTGTGGCCTTGCAAGGTTGCACCTTCCAGGGTCAGGTGATCAAAGATCTGGCCACTGAGTTTATTTTAGAGACAGTCCCTGTACCCCTTATTAGGGAACCCACTTGGAAACTGAACCACTATAGGCTTCCTCTGTGCAGGGATCTAGGTCCTCCTCATGCACGGTCCTTGGTTGGAGTCTTAGTCTCTGCAGGTCCCCTTGGGCCTCTGAGAAGTTAAACACCAACAAACCAAGTAATCCAATAAAAAATTGGGGTAGAGGGCTAAACCAAGAATTCTCAACAGAGGAATATCGAATGACAAAGAAACACTTAAAGAAATGCTCAATGTCCTTAGTCATCTGAGAAATGCAAATCAAAATGACCCTGAGATTCCACCTCACATTCATCAGAATGACTAAGATCAAAAACTCAAAGGATGATGCATGCATGCCAGAGAGGTTGTGGAGAAGGGAACCTTCCTCCATTGCTGGTAGGAATGTAACCTTGTACAACCACTTTGGAAGTCAATCTGGCACTTTCTCAGAAAATTAGGAACAGTGTTTCCTCAAGACCCAGCTATACCACTCCTAGGCATATATCTAAAAGATGTTCAAGTACACAACAAGGACATTTGCTCAGCTATGTTCACAGCAGCTTTATTCATAATGGCCAGAATCTTGATTGTTATTTTGAGTTACTTATGCATTCTTATCGGCACTTTAGCATTCCATTGTCAGTATGCAAGAAGGATGTTAATGATAGTCAGCATTTGTTTAAACTTTACGTTATTTTAAATAACTAAAAATTTGATCTTCTGCGTAGTTAGTAAAACTTTCCTATTGCTATTGAGATGTTTATCTCATTTATAATATTTCAGCAAATCGATATCATGCCAAATAATGTATTTTGCCTTCTTCATGTCTATTAACAGCATTGTGAAAAGAGTTTAACATGGAATTTGCCTTCTGCCAAAACATACATGAATGATTGCTCTCAGAAGCTAGTGAGTAGTACATTTTCAGCACATTTTAAAATCTTTCCTTTCTTCATTTGGTGTAAGATAGAAATTTCTTACCTCAATATTACATAAATACAATTGAAAACTGGCACCTTGATCTCTGTTTTTCCAATATCATATGAAGGGTAAAGAACAAGAAACAGTTTGTAAACAATGGACAAGCAAGTATAGGCATATTAAGTATATGCTCAGGAGAAATTTGAATTGTATATTAGCATTCAGTATTGTAAAAGCTAAGTTAGCATATGTGTTTGTTCTTAAACTGTAACAAAAGATCTTAAATTAATTGGGAAAAATTACAGACTACAGCCTTTGTTTTTAATCTGCTGATATCTCTGCAAAAAAAGCATATTCTAAAACAGGTGCAGTCTATAGCTATACAAGTACTGACTTCTGTCTAGGGACCTGAGTGAAAAAGACACTTTTCTTATCCACATAAATAGTTCTAACACCCCTTTCCTTTTAGACCTTGGTTCAAAAATAATAATAAATTTGCAGTTTCAAAGTTTCCACTTTCATTTGCCTGTAAATTTCACAATGCTAGTTATAAAATTTATTTTAAAGGATACCAATATTTGAATTTTGAAAGGGTTATTTATTGATTTGGCAGTGGAAAGGAATGATAGTTGGGATAGATTAGGATGACTACAATAAAGCAGATATAATACAGGGCAGAAGGCAGCTCTGCAATATATGAACATGAAATATAATTTGTAATATCCTAAAGTCTCCTATTTAAAGCAAAACATAATGGTATGAATAAAATAACATAAATTGATTTTTTAAAATAGTGCTCACTCATAAAAGATAGGAAGTTCTTTTTTACTAAACAAACTAATACAAAGCAGAACTTTTAGTGAATCTGTTTAGTTTTTTAATATTTCAACCCAGGTAAGTCATTGATTAAACAGAAAAGTATGCATAAAGGACTGTGCTATGTCTGGTTGAATTTCTAATGACAATAAAAATAGAAATTGAAGAAGTGGTACAAAAATGAAAGTTCCATTTATGTCTAAACTATCCCATAAAGTGTAGCTGGGTTTTACTCTTGGTATTTTTGTGTTGACTTTTTTTTTCTATCTTCAGGATTTCATTTTATTATTAATTTGTTTACACGGGAAGGAAGTTTCACTAACAATAAAATGATAAACAAAACTGAGCAATAAGGGCAGAACTTTTTCTCATTAACATACATAAGGGACATTCATACCAGGCCAACTAAGAGAAATATCTTCTTTTTCACTTTTGAATTTTAAGTTATGTTTTTAAATTTTATTCACTTTATATCCCAATTGTAGCCCCCTTTCCTCTTCTGCTCCCACCCCACCATCACCCCTTCTTACCTTTATTCCCTTCCCCAGACCATAGAAGTGGGGAGCTCTCCTACCTTTCCATCTGACCTTAGCCTATCAAGCCTTTTATTTAAAAATTATTATTATCAAGTACAATTTATTCACTTTGTATCCTTCATCTCCTCCAGGTCCCACCCAACCTCTATCTTCTCTCTCTATGTCCCTCCCCTAGTCCACTGATAGGGGAATTCCTCCTGCCCTACTCTCTGATACTAGACTGTCAGGTCTCATCAGGACTCTCTAGATCCTTTTTCACTGTGGCCTTACTAGGCCACCCCACCAGAGAAAGATGATCACAGGACGGGCAACCTAGTTCATGACAGAGATTGCCCATATTCCCCTTACAAGGGAACCGCATGGAAACTGAGCTGCCTATAGGTTACAACTGAGCAGAGGTTTTGGGTCCTCTCCATGCATGGTACTTCGTTGATTCACAGTCTCTGCAGGCACCCTGAGCCCAGATTTTTTGGGTCTGTTGGTCTTCTAAACTCCTGTTCCCTCCTGGTCTTTCCACCTTACACCCATCAGAATGACTAAGATCAAAAATTCAAGTGGCAATGCATGCTGGAGAGGATGTGGAGAAAGAGGAACCCTCCTCCATTGCTGTTGGGAATGTAAACTTGTACAACCATTTCGGAAATCAATCTGGTGGTTTCAGAAAATGAAGAATAGTGCAACCTCAAGATCCAGCTATAACCACTCCTGGGCATATACCAAAGAGATGCTCAAACACATAAGGACATTTATTCAGCTATGTTCATAGCAGCTTTATTCATAAAGCCAGTATCTGGAAACAACCTCGATGTCCCTCAATGGAGGAATGGATACAGAAGTTGTGGTACATTTACATAATGGAATATTGCTCAGTGATTAAAAATAAGCAAGTCAAGAAATTTGCAAGTAAATGGATAGAACTGGAAAAGATCATCTTGAGTGAGGTAACAAAGAAGCAGAAAGAAACAGATGGTATATACTCACTTATAAGTAGATATTCGCTATATAATGTAGAATAAACATAGTAAAATCTATACTCTTAAAGAACCTAAACAAGAAGGAGGACCTAGAGAAGTTGCTTAATCCTCATTCAGATGGGCAAACAGTATAGATATCGGAACTGGGAGAAGATAGACAGGAGCCTACCACAGAAGGCCTCTGAAAGACGCTACCCAGCTGGGTTTAGAGGCATATGCTGAGACTCATAGCCAAACTTTGGACAGAGTGTTTACCAAGTCTTATGGTGACTCCCAGGATTCTCTGTGGCTTGGCAAAGCAGGCTGTCAGGTGGAAGTTATCAAAGAGCCAGCCACTGAGTTCATGTCAGATACAGAGAAACCACATGAAGACTGATTTGCCTAAGGCTACATCCGAGCAGAAGAACTAGGTCTCTCCATGCATGGTCCTTGGTTGGTGCCTCAGCCTTTGCAGGTCACAATGGACCCAGATTTTTTTTGTCTTTGCTGGTCTCTTTGTGGAGGTCCGGTCTGCTAGGTTTCTTCTTTCCTCCCAGTCTTCTATATGACCTCCTGTGCTCTGCGAAAGTTTGGCTGAGTCTCAACATTTGCTTGACCCTCTGCTGGGTAGAGCCTTTAAGAGGACATATATATTAGGCTCCCATCCTGTTCCCTCTCTCTTATTACTTCTGGTGTCTATTCTACTTGTCTATTTTCATTCTCTGAATGAAAATTAAGCATACTCCCCATGGTCCTCCATGTTATTTAGGTTCTTTAGGCTTGTGGATTTTAGTATGGTTATCCTGTATTATATGGTTAATAAGGAGTATCTGCTTTTAAGTAAGTATATACCTACCATGCATGTTTTCTGCTCCTGGGTTACCTCACTCAGGATGATTGTTTCTAGTTTCACCCATTTGCCTGGAATTCTATGATTTGCTTGTTTTTAATAGTAAGTTGTCGTTCCTTGTGTATTCGTACTACAATTTCTTTATCCATTCTTTGGTTGAAGTATATCTAGGATATTTCCTGATTCTGGCTATTACGAATAAAGCTGCTATGAGCATAGTTGAGCAAATGTCCTGGTTGTATAGTTGAGCATATATATTTTGGATATATGCATAGGAGTAGTATAGCTGGATCTTGAGGTAGCACTATTCTTAATTATCTGAGAAAGTGCCAGATTGACTTCCAAAGTGGTTGTACAAGGTTACATTTCCACCAGCAATGGAGGAGAGTCCTCATTTCTCCACATCTTCTCCAGTATGTGCTGTCACTTTAGTTTTTGGTCTTAGGCATTCTGATGCATGTAAGATGGAATCTCAGAGTCATTTTGATTTGCATTTCCTTGATAACTAAGTAAGTTCAGCATTTCTTTAAGTGTTTCTCCACCATTCAGTATTCCTCTTTCGAGAATTCTTTTTTTAGCTCTGTATCTCATTTTTAAATTGGGTTATTTGGTTCGTTGGTGTTTAATTTCTTCAGTTCTTTATATATTCTGGATTATTAGCCCTCTGTCAGATGTAAGGTTGGTGAAAGTCTTTTTCCATTCTGTCATATGTTATTTTGTTCTGTTGACAGTATCCTTTGCTTACTGATGCTTTTCAGTTTCATGAAGTCCCATTTATTGATTGTTGATCTTAGAACCTGTGCTGTTGGTGTTCTGTTCAGGAAACTGTCTCCTGTGCCAATGAGTTCAAGGCTCTTCCCCAATGGTCTTCTTACCTTCACATTTACATGACAATGTTTTTGAAAATAAAGAGACACAGATAAAAGAGAAAGAGATAGAGACAAAGACAGAAAGATAGTGTATAGGGTTTGGAGTGTAAAACTTTGATTATTGAAAGGCCTTAATTGGCATTTGGGTACTGCATTTAATCATAGACTAATAGTCATTAATCTTATTATATCAGAGACCTTGATCCAAATACTGTGGTGACTCAAAGATAAATGAGCCGTGCCCTCTCCTATAGCTGAACCTGCATTCTACTGTGGACCGTGAGTCATTCTAAGTGGCAGGTGTTAAGCACATCTCCTATAGTATGTTGGGGGAAGAAAATGATAGTTGTGACCTTGACAAGCTGAAGAAAAGTTTCGTGCAGGAAATCTGACTGCAACTACATCATAAAGATGCAAGGAATAACTAACACACCAAAAGCTATAATATGTTTTATTGATTTGAGAATGCTTTACATTATCTCATTTATTGCTCACAGCTGAGCAGACTAGCAGGTATGCAAATTTTGAAAAGCATGAAGGGCTACCTTTAGAAGAGAAAGTTATCACCAGGTAGACCCTTTCTCTTTAAAAAACTCTAAGGTTAAACTTAATTTTAAGCTAGTGATTATTTTTCCTCAAGAATGTGGTTTGAGGACATTCATACATATACACATGTAATATGTTAAGAACAGAATCAAGAGTTTCCTTAAATTTGTGGAATTATACTTTATTTATTTTGAAGTTCATGCGTTAAATTTGTCTCAGTCTTTTTGATCTTCCATAGACACAATGAATCTGAGCTTTAATTTTGATATTTTTAATATTTTCTTCCTATGTCATTTCACTCAGACTTAAGTGGATGGATGATAAGTAATTCTTTCGACCTATATAAGTCAGAGCCAACATGATGTCATTTTATCTCCAACTATTTTGTAAGTGATAAATTTATCTTCCAAAATATCCAAAAATATGATGTCAATAGAGTTGAAAATACATAAAATCATAAGAGATTAAGGGACTGAAACACATAGGAAATATTATAAAATGAAATAGTTAAATCAGGCAATGGTTGGCTACTCCTAATCTTTTTGTTGCCACCATTGCCCTAACATATTTAGCAGGCAGGACAGATTATATGTCAAAGATTTTGTGGCTGGGGTGGTGATTATGTTTCATTTTCTGTAGCCTGAAGAGTACCTCCACACACCCAAGGAGATGAGATTTTAGTAGTAAGGCTCCATGTAACCACCAACTTGACTTCTCTCTGATCAATGAGTTTTGTGGCCACTGTCCTCAACAATGGAGCCCTGTTTTCAGTTTGCAGAAAGCCAACTTTTGCCTTAATAACAGCCTGGGTTATTTAAGAATCTCCACGATCAAAGAACAGGCCAATCAGTTCATTTCAGAGGTAGTCCCTGTTCCCATTCCTATGGAAACCACTTGGACACTGAACTGCCATGGGCTACATCGGTGGATGGGTTCTAGGTTATCTCCATGCATGCTACTTGGTTGGAACAGCAGTCTCAGGAAAGAACCCTGTGCTCAGATTTTTTTGGTTCTGTTGCTCTCCTTGTGGAGCTTCTGTCCTCTCCAGATCTTACTTCTTTCATAAGATTCTCTTCATTCTGCCCAAAAGTTGGCCATAAGTCTTAGTATCTGCTTTAATAGTCTGCAGGACAGAACCTTTCAGAGGACCTCTGTGGCAGGCTTCAGACTTGTTCCCTGTTTCCTCCTTCTTCTGATGTCCATCCTCTTTGCCTTCCTAGATTGGGATTGAGTATTTTAGCCAGAGTCCTTCCTCTTGATTAGTTTCTTTAGGTGTACAAATTTTACCAGGCCACAGAGGAAGACAATGCAGCCACTCCTGATGAGACCTAATAGTCTAGGATCAGAAGGAAGGAAAAGAAGACCTCCCCTATCAGTGGACTTGGGCAGGGGCATGTGTGGAGAAGGGGGATGAAGGGGAGGGTTGGGAGGAAGGAGAGGGTTGGGAGGGAGCTACAGGGAGGGATACAAAGTGAATAAAGTGCAATTAATAAAAAAATGTGTACAGGATCACTTCTGGAACAGCCCCTGCACACAATGTGTCAAAAAACAAATGTGCTTGTATTCAGGTAAAACTGTATATGGATATTACAGTTTGAATTTTTAAAAGCACAACAAATATCTAAGTACCAAATAAAAGTAAGAAGAAAAAAATAAAGAATCTCCACGAAATGTGCTTGGACAACAACTCAAATAAATTCAACAGTGTCATATGGCAATGAGAAAAGGCCAGCTGTAACTCATACTCCCATTGCTAAGCATCCTCCTTAGGATCACCTTCATAGATTCCAGTAACTTTCCATTGGCCCAGGTATCTATAAAATCCCTTAAATGCCACCCAATTCCAGCTGTCTATGCTGACACTCTCTCCCTCAACCCCATCTGTCTCTACATATGATTTATCCACTCATTCCCACGCACCCTAATTCTGTCCTTAAAATCTGTACTATTTCCCCCTCCCAGTGAGATCCATTCATCTGCCTGATTCCTTCTCTTTATCTAACCTCTCTGAAGTCACAGCCTCTAGCTTGGATATCTTCTACCTAATGGTTAATATCTACTTATGAGTCAATGCATACCATAATTTTTCTTTCTGTGTTACCTCACCAGGATGATTTTTTTTCTAGTTCCATCCATTATCCTGCAAATTTCTGTATGTCAATTTTTAAATAGCTGACTAATTCTTCATTCTGTAAACATACCATGTTTTGTTTGTTCATTCTTCTGGTAAGGCCCATCTAGGTTGTTTCTAGTTTCTGGCTATTACGGGGGGTGGGAGGAAGCCATAATGAACGTGGTTGACCAAGCATTCTTATAGTAGGATAGAGCATCTTTGGGTATAGGCCCAAAAGTGGTATAACTGCATCCTCAGTTAGGATTCCCAGCTTTCTGAAGAACTGTCATATTGATTGCTATAGTGGCTGAACAAGTTTGCACTCTCATCAGAAATAGAGGAGTATTCTTGTTCCACATCCTCACCAGCATGAGTTGTCACTTGTTGTTATTGATCTTAGCTTTTCTGACAGGGGTAAGAGAATCTCAAAGTAGTTGTGATATGCATTCTGATGATGGGTAAAAATGTTGAACATTGCTTTAAGTGTTTCTCAGACATTTGAAATTCCCGTATTGAGAATTCTGTGTTATGCTCTATACCTCATTTTATTCCTTCCTTCTTCCTTCCTTTCCTTCTCTCTTTTCTTTTCTTTTTTTGGGGGAGGGGGCAGAGGGATTTTTTTGAGACAGGGTTTCTCTGTGTAGTCTTGGCTGTCCTAGACTCACTTTGTAGACCAGGCTGGCCTCACACTCACAGAGATCCACCTGCCTCTGTCTCCCCGAGTGCTATGATTACAGGCATGTGCCTCCATGCCTGGCTTGTATTCCATATTTCAAATGGGATTATTATTTTTAATATCTCCTTTCTTGAGTCCTTTACATATTATGGATATTAGTTTTCTATTAGATCTACAGTTGGTGAAAGTATTTTCCCATCATGTAGGCTTTGTTTGATTGATGGTGCCCTTTGCTTTACAGAAACTGTAGTTTCATGAGGTCCCTGTTGGTGTTCTGCTTGGAAAGTTGTCTTCCATGCCAATGTATTTATGCCAATCTATTTCCTGCTCTCTCTTTTATCAGGTTCAGTGCATATGGTCTTATGATGAGGTCTTTGATCCACTTGGATATGAGTTTTTTTTCACAGTTACAAGTAAGGAAATGTTTGCATTCCTGTATTTTTAGACATCCATCATGATCAGCACCATTTGTTAAATATGTTTTTCTTATTTTAAGTACATATTTCTGGATTGTCTATACAAAATAGGTGTCCATTTGTGTGTGGATATGTGCCCATGTCTTCCATTGAATTCCTTTGATAAGCATGTCTGACTTCATCACAATACCATGAGACTACTATAGCTTTATACAACTTGAAATCAAGAATAGTGTGGTATCCTGCAGTTGTTTAATTTTTCAGGATTGTTTTTAGCTATTTTGGGATTGTCCTATCAAGGTCTATAAAGAACTGTGTTGGAATTTTGATGAGGATTGTCTTGAATCTGTAGATTACATTTGGTAAGATGGTCATTTTTATATGATAATCTTACCAATGCATGAGCATGGAAGATCGTTCCATCTTCTGATGTATTCTTAAATTTCTTTAGATTTGAAGTTTTTTTGTTGTTGTTGTTTTCATACAAGTCTTTCACTTGCTTGGTTAGAGTTCCTCTACAATAGAAACTGAGGTTGGGAGCATATCTGTGATAAGCCAGAAAACTAAGTCAGGGTACAATCCTGGTAGGATATGAGGGGTACTCAAGCAGAGACTCCTAGTAGCAGAGCCTGAAAAGGGCACCTTCTAAATAAACTATTCTCTTAGCAGAGGGAAGAGAACACCAACCCACCCACAAAAGCCTTGACCCAAAATATAACCTGCCTACAAGATATGCAGTGATAAAGATAGAGCAAATATTGAGAGAATTCCTATTCAATGCCTGACCCAACCAAAGACCCACTCTATAGGAGAACACCGACCATTGACATTATGAACGATACTCTGCAAAGCTGGCAGAAAAAAAGCCTGTCAGAGTTGTCTTCTGAGAAGATCTACCCAACAGTGTCTCATAACTGATGCTGACATTCACAGACAAACATGGCCACATAGGGAGTCTTGTGGAAAATGGAAGGAAAGAGAAAAGTACCTGGACGTGAGATGACCGCAGGATGACCAACATAGCAACTTCCCTAGGATCCTCTTTCTTGCTTAGCTTCTTACGGTGTACAGATTTTAGTATGTTTATCCTGTAATATATGTCTAATATCCACTTATAAGTGAGTATATACTGTATGATGTAGCCCATGACAGCTTCGTCTCCAGGTGGGCTCCCTAGTAAAGGAAGAAGGGACTGTTTCTGACATGAACTCAGTGGCTGGCTCTTTGATCACCTCTCCCTGAGGGATGGAGAGGAGCCTTACCAGGTCATAGAAGAAGACAATGGAGCCAGTCCTGATGCGAACTGATAAGCTAGGGTCAGATAGAAGGAGAGAAGGACCTCCAGTATCAATGGACTAGAGGAGGGGCATAGGGGGAGAAGAAGAAGTGTGGGAGGGACTGAGAGGAGATGAGGGCGGGGGCTACAGGTAGAATACAAAGTGTATAAACTGTAATAACTAAAAAAATTAAAAATTAATTTTAAAATAAATACAAATAAATAAAATATTTCTCTGCCTACCATATGAATAAGTATTTTATTTACAGTGGAGAAGATGTCAAAACTGAAATCACATAATCATCTCAACAGCTGGAAAAAAAAAGGCCTGCTTCAAACTTTTGAAGGAACCCCAGTCCTAATGGCTAAATATTAAACATTTTATATTTCAGAATGAATAGGGCTATTTGGGTCATATGACGCTATGATATGTCAATAGCTGCTTTCACTCTACCTATTTAACTTAGCTTAATAACTTCTGGGAAATCAGAGCCTTTAAATCACTTAATGTGATTGTCCATGCTAACACTTCTGCAGTTCAATAGCATGAACTATTGTTTTGATCTATGAGTCAGTAAAGGTGTTAGAAATTGAGATGAAGGGAGATTAACTTTTGCATTTATAAAATAAGAAACTCTCTGACTCTGGGAAAGGAAAATTTAACAAAATAGAATGAGGTGCTATTTATGGATTTGTTTCCTAGATGCAGTTTTGTAATTTGTGTTTTGTGGAAAAGTACTATAGTATCATCTCTTTAGAAAAGTCATGTGTGCTGAAGATTAAATGCAATAAATTATGATATGATCTATAAGCTGTTACAGTTCTAGTCCACTCTCAGCTTCAGATCTAACTTCTTCAGCACCATATCATTAATAATGTAGCGACTTTCCTGATTATAAACATAATATATAGTAATTCAAAAGTTATAAAAGAAAATAGATATGAAAAAATAAGCAAAGCTGGTCTACTATCACCACTAATACCTATTTGAAATATTGAGAAGTTGCATAAACATCTCTGATTTGACATTACAATATTTTATCACTTAGCATTGATGATGCTTTTTTAATTACAATTTATTCATTTTGTTTTTTTCAAAGAATTTTTGTGCAGTCCATTTTCTTTATTCTTTTTATTCATTTATTTTTATTTAACGTTGTATCCCACCTGTAGCCCCCTTCTTCACCCTATAACAATCCCACTCTCCCTCCCTCTTCTTCTCCTCCCTTGGCCCTCCCCCAGTCCCACTGAAAGGAGAGGTCCTCCTCCTCTTCTATCTGACTCTGGTCTAATCAGGTCTCACCAGGACTGGTTGCATTGTCTTCCTCTGTAGCCTGGTAACAACGTTCCCCCCGCCCCCTCGGGGGAAAGAGATCAAAGAGATCAAAGTATGTTTTTTCCTGTATTATATGTCTAGCATCCGCTTATAGGTGAGTATATACCATGTGTGTCTTTCTGCTTCAGGGATACCTCACTTAGCATGATACTTTCTAGTTCCATCCATTTGTCTGCAAATTTCATGATTTCCTTGCCTCATGAAATTTTTAAAGCTTCTATAAAGCAAAGGACACTGTCATCAGAACAAAACAACAACCTGCAGACTGGGAAAAGATCTCTCCCAACACTATATCTGACAAAGGGCTAATAACCAAAATATATAAAGAACTCAAGAAGTTAAACACCAACAAATCAAGTAATTCAATTAAAAAATTGGACATAGAGCTAAACAGAGAATTCTCAATAGAGGAATATTAAATTGCAGAGAAACACTTAAAGACATGTTCAACATCCTTAATCATCAGGGAAATACGAATCAAAATGACCCTGAGATTTTACCTTACACTCATCAGAATGGCTAAGATCAAAAACTCCGGTGACGATACATGCTGGAAAGGATGTAGAGAAAGGGGAACCATCTTCCATTGCTGGTGGGAATGTAAACTTGTACAACCACTATGGAAATCAATCTGGCGCTTTCTCATACAATTACAAACAGTGCTACCTCAAGATCCAGCTATACCACTCCTAGGCATATATCCGAATGATGCTCAACCACACAACACAGATATTTGCTCAGCCATGTTCATAGCACCTTTATTTGTAATAGCCAGAAACTGAAACAACCCAGATGTCCCTCAGTTGAGGAATGGATACAGAAATTGTGCTATATTTACACAAAAGAATACTACTCAGCAATTTATTCAGTTTGTAGCCTGGCTGTAGCCCCCTCAGTCATCTCCTCCTAGTCCCACACTCCCTTTCTCTTCACCCTTCCCCCCACTGTCTGTCCTCTAGTTCACTGATATTGGAGTTCCTCCTTCCCCACTTTCCTTCCCACCCCAGCCTATCAGGATTCATCAGGATTGCCTGGATCCTCTTTCTCTGTGGCCTGGCAAGAGTACTGATTGCTTCCTCAGAATTTCCATGATGATGCTCAGAAAAGAACCAATGTTAAAAATCAATCAGAAACACCTGTTGAGATGGTTTAGCATCTTAACCAGAACACTACATTAGATAAATGATAGCTTTAACTCTTCTTGAATTCAAACCTGAGAAGTGTGGTGATTAGTCAGTGTGGTGAGGCAAAAGGTGTGAGTTGTAGCCGAAGAATAAATACAGTTACACTTGGTGAATCCTTCAGACTTCCCATAGATCAGGTCTGAGCCTGGAATGGTTTTCTAAAATGAAATCAAGGTGTGGATATGTTCAAAATTATGTGACATGGGCAACTTAAAATTTCTCAGCTTTGCCAGACCACAGAGGAGAACATTGCAGCCAGTTCTGATGAGACTGGATAAGCTTGGGTCAGTTGGAAGGCAAAGAGGACCTCTCCTATCCATGGACTTGGAGAGGGGCATAGGAGGTGATGAGAGAGGGAGATGGTGGATGGGGTTGGGAGGGGAGGAGGGAGGGAGGGAGCTACAGCTGGGATGCAAAGTAAATAAATTATAATTAATATAAAAATAAAAAATAGTTAAAAATTACTAAGCAAAATGCATAAAAGGATAACAAATATATGTGTTGTCAATCCACTGCAGGAATTACATAAAATTCATGTTTATGAATTACAAATTATAATACATAGTATAAATAAAAATACAATGAAAGCTGTAAGTCTATTTTTACAAAATATATTTCAGCATGCATGTGTAATAAATTTCCTGTTCAGAGTTTCTAATTTTTCAGAAATAATTGATTTCATAATGGGTGCCATATACTGAGGTTGACATTAGCGAAATGACTTGTTTGCATATTAAGATTCCCCTGAGCTATGTATCAGTCAGTTATTCTAACTCTGTAAGAGAAAAATAAATGAAATTTTATACAACAAACTGATCAGAACATAAAAGTAGACCCATACTGCTTTTACATTTCAAGATGTTTAATGTTTTATTTCCAATGTAACTTGAACAAATACACAAGCACATTCATACACACACACACACACACACACACACACACACACACACACACACACTGATCAATAGCTTACACCAGAAACAATACAATGAAGAGCTTTAAATTAGTTTCTTAGTATACTAATGATAAGTTAACCCAATATTCTTAGAAAACCCCTGGGAAACAATGGATTTTTTTTCAAATGGATAAAACATCAGAAAACTCATCAAGTTAACTAGAAATCATTTTGCTTGTTCTTCAATCTGAGCTAAAATTCCTGTGATAAAACTGCCTCAGACACTTCCCCATCTCAGAACAAATTGAGTCTCTGTGTTTCTATACATAACAAGCAATATTTACCATATGCAGTCAACATTATCATAGTATTTTTAAATACAAATTGAAACTGCAGCTAAGTTTCCATGATACATGATGTGTATAGTAAATAAAGAATGGCGTTGTCCAGATGACCAAGAGGGAATGGCATTTTTAGGAGGAAGGGTCAGAAATTATAGAGATGCTGTATTATGGGTGAAACTCTGTGGTGGAAGTCAAGATGCTTACTTTAATTGGATTGTAGGATGTCATGTCAGGTATGCAGGAATTTCAAGATGATCTAAGGCCACAGAATAAGTGGCTATTGTGTTCTGCAGCTACCCATAAATTTTAATCTCAAATATGGTGTGCAGTCCACTGAAAGTTCCAGGAGGGATGTATGACTAAATTTGTTTTATTATTATCATGCTTCTACTTCTAGAAGCACTAGAAATTGACAACTAGTGGTCCTTATTCATTGGTTGGCCAATGTCTTGTTTGTTGGAAGCAATATTTTAAAAGGTTACATAGCAAAAATAAGCACAACTGAGCCCAGAATAAACTGTAGAAACTGCCTATTTGGATCATTTCCTTACCTGCTGGCCCTTGAGGATACTTACATCTGTGACCCTTAGTGAAGATGAATTACAACAGAAAGTAGATTGGTTTGGAGGTAGTCTCCACAACTTAATTGGCAATGTGACCTTTGCAGCTTCCTCATTTATAATTGAGTATAAAACCACTGCCTACCTCATGGGGCTGCTTTGAAGATTAAATGGTTCAGTGTATGTAAATAACAATCCAGATGGTGGTATATACCAAGTGCTTAGTCAATAATAAATTTTGTTATAAACATGATGATATGGGCCAGGATGTTTAGAAAAATAAGTTACCCTAATAAGACTGAGTTCTTATACCAAAACATGAAAAGAACAAGACAGGCTAATGATGGATGTATCTCTGAAATTATAACCAACAGTGTTCTTGTTAGATACTAAATATAGCCAAAACCCAAAAGTATGCCATAGTTCAAATTGTGATGGTTTTTTAATATCTGTATTAGTTGGGTAATCAGTAACACTGATCTTCTGCAGTCTATCAAACTACAGCATATTAACAGCTACTTTCTGAATCTAGACAAGACTGCCTGTGTGTATATAAGGAATTTCTCATCTCCCTATGAAAGCCATAGATATATTTGGGTTTCAATCATTCTAGTACATAAAATCAGATGAAAATTAAAATCCATACACATACTCTCTATCCAAAGCCATTCTTATATTAGTGATAGCAATAATTAGTGGTTCTGAACTCATGAAAAATAAAGTTCGTATCCCAAAGTGTGGGCTTTCACTCCTCTACAAGTTTTAACAATTATCATTTGCAAAATATATTATATGATTTTCATTATCTAAATGAGGATGTTAAAAGAATTTCATGTCCTATACACCTATTGAATCTTTAGCAGTAAACATCCACTAAGGCTATGAATGGGAAGGAAAGAAACAATTTTGAGCTGGGTCTCATTCTTTAACATATAAAAAGTACATTAACTGATATTCTTTCACTGTTCCTAATACAACATAGGCTAAAACTAGAAAAGGCCTATATGTAATTATTAAAAATAATGCTTTGATATCTCAGGAATTGGGTTCTCAAAGCATACCACAAGATATTGTCATATAAGCGAAACATCCAATGATAAGGAACACACTGTGAAATTTCTTATGAAGACATTATAAGGTTCAGAGTCACCCAGTTGAGAAAACAAGTTATTAAGGCATCAACTTGAAACAGGAAGTTAATAGTATATGTTAATATTCTGAAATGGCTGAATATACACCTCAGGGTAAAATATAATAGGAGATCTTACATATAAGCAGGAAGAATATCTGATTGTTTCACAGTAATGTAGATAGAAAATAAAGAACAGGAAGCATAAAACAATCATTTTATCCAACACTTACATGTTTTTTACCTTATTATTGTTACGGTGATCAATTTATGTTTTTTGTTTTTTCAAAGATGTCATACAGCTAAGTTTTCCAAATACCTTCCCCCATTTCCTGGCTATTTCAGGCATCATTAATAAACACTGCGTACATTTTCGCATAGACCAGTAGTTCTCAACCTTCCTAACACTGTGACCCTCTAACACAGTTCCTCAGGTTGTGGTGACTACCAATCATAAAATTATTTTTGTTGTTACTTCATATCTCTAGTTTTACTACTGTTATAGGTCTTAATGTAAATAACTCTGTTTTCTGGTGGTCTTAGGCAACCCTTGTGAGAGGGTTTTTCAGTCCCCAAGAGGGTCATAACCTGTGGGTTAAAAAACACTGACATAAACAGTGTTTGAGAAATTATTCTGCCAAATAAAAATCGGGTAATATTATAATTAAACAGAGTTGAACAAATAGGTGAAATATGCTTGCCAGTCCTGATAACTCCATCAAATCCAGAAAAAAAAAACAGCAACAACTGATATTCCTATAGATGATACAATTTACACAAAAGACTTGCAGTCCCCTGCATTGTGATTCATTGCACACCAAGATATATTTCTCAGAGTATCACTTCAGTATATAACATCAGTATTGAATTTCTCATCATAACCTTTGTTCAGAAAGCACTGATCCCAGGACTCCTTTTTTTCAGAGGTAGGACAGGCTTCACTCTCATATTTGTTTGCCCATTATGGAACATAAAAATAAGCTTCACTGGTGAGAAGCAGCCAAAGAAACCTGTATGTCTCAATCAAGACAAGGTCACTGAAGCTCTAAAGACTTCATTGAGTGGAGTACAACTTACCTACAAAAGAAATCTATCTTACTACCAATGTACACAGAAGAGGAAAGAATAACAAAAGTATCCATAGTGAAGAATTAGAGAAAAAACCCTGCAGAGATTCTGTAACACAAAAATCTGCATGTTCCAGCTCAGCCATGGAGTAACTGCTAGAGCGAAATACTCAAAAACTGGTGTACTATTACAGGAAACTTGTCTTCAGAGATGTTTTCATGAGAGTAAAAGTGTATATATACACACACACATATACATATATATATGCACATACATACATATATACACATATATATGTATATATATATGTGTGTGTATATATATGTATATATATATATATATATATTAAGTGATGACTAAACAGAGATGCACCCTCCAGCCAACATGGATTTAAATGCTAGATTAATTATATAGTTACAGAAACTCTTAATAATTTAATGATAACTCTCAGCTTCTGGAAATAGTGCATATCACCATGTTAGTATGCAGGACATTAGGCTTGGGTCATGGTCTGAAGATAGGACACACATCGCTCCCAACATTTTCTACTAGAAATCTGACAACGCCTATCACATAGACATTTCTTGTATTGTTCCTCTATTGCTTCAATTTAGAGCTTACAAAGCTGCTTCTGGGCATCTGCTGTTATATTTAGTGTTAGATTTACAGGAAGAACATTTGAATATCAAAGCACATTCACCTTAAATAATTCAGCTAATTAAAACCACATCAGATCTTCTTTCAGCATCTAGCCTTTTCACACACTAAGCTTGTTTATTATAATTGCCATCAAAAGACTTCTCTAAGTGCAAGATGAGTGGGAAGAACATGGCCTTAGAATTGCCTCCTGTCTATTAATTTTTATGATATTAAGAAAATGGATTAGGCAAAAAAAAGACTAAGCATAGGAATAAATATATTTATGAACTATCAAGGAAAGCAGCTTTTTCACTATAGAAAACATTTGAATATGGACATATAAAGTAGAAAAGGGAAAGAAACTCTACATAGACCATCTTTTGCAGATCCTCACATGTTGAAGGAAGGGCTGCCTGGTTTGTTCTGAACGGTAAGGAGAAAGGATGGGGTATGTCCCAAGCATTGAAAAATAACACAGCTTGGGTACTGTTTCTATGGTAACAAAGCATAACATTAGAAATGAAACCCTAAGTCAGGGGAATTTACAATTTGGAGCAAAGAAAGAGCCGCATTATTATATTTTACTAACTGGTGGTCATAGATTGATTTTGTATTTTTAGAGTTAACTCCAGTAACAGAATCTGAGTTTATGCACAAGGACACACTAACTCAATCAAAATCAATTCTTATGATCCTTCCAGAAACCTGATCTGAACTCGTTCTATCAATTCAATTGTGTGAGCATTTGCAATTTGTAATTTCAAGCAGTTTTTTTTACAAAAACTAAAATTAAATATGTAATTGATTGTATTGTATTCCATAATACTTAAACTGTGTAGAGGAATTTTACTCCAGTAACCCAGTTACTCCGGCAAAAAATCAAAAGACAGCGGTTGGTATAATCTGGCTGGAATACACACTTTTAATCACTGTGGCTGGAATTCAGTACACACCTTAAATTACAAAAAATAATGACTAACTGATAGACAAAGTGACAAATCAGAGAAAGGTTTGACAGAATGAGTCATAGATAGAATATGCCCAGCTCTCAGGAGAACATACAGGAAAGAGAGGTTTCTTAAAAGCTGTGCAGGGAGACAGGGGAGTTGAGCTCATTGCAGTTCGGTTAAATGCGGTTCATTTCATGCAGTTCAGTTCTGTTCAGTTTATGGAGTCAGTGCAGTTCAGTTTGTGGGGTTCAGAGGCAGCTTTTCCAAGAAGAGCAACTCATTCAGAAGCCTAGAGAAGCTAGATTGAATCAGCCACTTTAGAGAAGAGTTTAATCCAAAACAGCTGAGTTGAATCAGCCAGCCACAGTTCAGAAAGGACCACAAAGGATGAGTTAATTCAGCAGTAAGTCTAGGAGGCTGAAAATATTCTAGGCCTTGATTAGCACGGGCTGGAAGCTGATGATTTCAAGGTCTGGGAAGAAGATGAGATTGTCTGGAGGCTAGAAGCTTCCAGGCCTAGGCCTAGAGGGTATTTAAATAGAAAATCTCTGTGCTCAGCACAAGCCATGTATTTGTAGAGCTTGGGTACAGCTCTCCTCTCTTCTCATCATCTGAGCAAATAAAAACCAGATTTACAAAATTGTATTGGTTCCCTGAGAATTCATGTGTGTGTGTGTGCACTTACTTTTTAGCATTTAAGTGCATAAGTACAGCTTATTTCTTGTGATTATGTAGATATTTTTTAAATGTACAATACATTTTTATTAAGCACAGTTATAAAACATGAATAAGCATCTTACTTTAGTTCTAACTGAAGGATACTTTTAATATTTAAATATTTCAAAATGTGCTAAATTAAAACAACTTCATTTATTTATTCATTTATTTGAGGCAGGGTGTTTTGTTGTTGTTGTTGGTTGTTTGTATTTTTTGTAGCGTTGGCTATGCTGGACTCACTTTGTAGACCAGGTTGGCCTCAAACTCACAGAGATTCACCTGCCTCTGCCTCCCCGAGTGCTGGGATCACAGACATGTGTCACTGTGCCTAGCTTCTAATGGTTATTTTTATATTACTATCTCTTATAAATTGTATTTGCTTTTAATGGTGAAAGGCAAAGCATGAGAATAGTGAAATTGAGAATCCATGCTTATTTTATCATGTTGGAAAGTCATGAACTTACACAGTTTTTTTCACACACACACACACACACAAAAAAAAAAAAACCCAGAAGATATGATAGACTTGGTAGAAAATAACTGTGAGAAGAATCAAAGGACTCAGGGGAAATATGATAAAAGAAGCTGAACTGGAAAAACATTATTGATGGAAAAATGCTGGAAAATTCTAGACTCGTTTATATTTCTGAAATTGTCACCTGTGCCAATGAGTTCTAGGCTCTTCCCCACTTTTTCTTCTAACTGATTTAACGTGTCTGGATTTATGTTGAGATCTTTGATCCACATGGACTTTAGTTTTGTGCAGGGTGATAAATACGGATCTATTTTCATTTTTCTGCACATAGAAATCCAGTTGGTCCAGCATCATTTGTTGAAGATGCTGTCTTTTTTCCACTGAATAGTTTTGGTTTCTTTGTCAAAATCAAGTTTCCATAGGTGTGTGGGTTTATTTCTGGGTCTTGTATTTGGTTCCATTGATCCACTATTCTGTTTCTATGTGAAGCTGATAATTTTTCTCCCAAGGTCTATAAAGAATTGTGTTGGCATTTTAATGGGAATTGCATTGAATCTGTAGATTACTGTTGGCAGAAGAGCCATTTTCACTATGTTAATCCTACCAATTAACATGAGCACTGGAGATCTTTCCATCTTCTCATATCTTCTTCAATTTCTTTCTTCAGAGAAAGAACAGGCCTTTTACTTGCTTGGTTAGAGTCACCCCAAGGTACTTTATATTATTAGTGGCTATTGTGAAGGATATTGTTTCCCTGCTTTCTTTCTCGCCCCCTTTGTCTTTGGTATACAGGAGGGCTCCTGATTTTTTTGACTTAATTTTGTATCTTTGCTGAAGGTGTTCATCAGCTAAAGGAATTCTCTGGTTGAATTTTAGGAGTGGCTCATGTATACTATCATATCATCTGCGAATATTGAAACTTTGACCTCTTCTGTTCCAATTTATATTCCCTTGATCTCCTTTAGTTGTCTTATTTCTCTAGCTAGGACCAAAAGTACTAAACTGAAGAAATAGAGAGAGAGAGTGGGCAGCCTTGCTTTGTCCCTGAATTCAGAGGGATTGGTTTGAGTTTCTCTCCATTGAGTTTGATGTTGGCTATAGGCTTGCTGTATATTGCCTTTACTATGTTTAGGTACATGTCTTGTATCCCTGATCTCTCCAGGACTTTAACCATGAATGGGTGTTGGATTTTGTCAAATGTTTTTCAGCATCTAAGGAGATGATTATGTGGTTTTTCTCCTTCAGTTTGTTTATGTGGTGGATTACTTTTGTGGATTTCTCTATGTTGAACCACCCTTGCCTGCTTGGGATGAAGCCTACTTGGTCATGGAGGATGATATCTTTTATGTGTTCTTGGATTCAGTTTGCAAGTATTTTATTGAGTATTCTTGTATCAATGTCCATAAGAAAGATATGTCTGAAGTTCTCTTGTTAGGTCTTTGTGTTTTAGGTATCAAGGTGACTGTGGCTTCATAGAATGAGTTCGGTAATGTTCCTTCTGCTTCTGTTTTGTGGAATACTTGGAGGAGGATTGGTGTTAGCACTTCTTTGAAGGTTTGATAGAATTCGGCACCGAAACTATCTGGCCCAGGGCTTCCTTTCGAGGGGAGACTGTTGATGACTACTTCAATTTCCTTGGGGGATGTAGGTTTATTTAATCTTTCTACCTGATCTTGACTTAATTTAGGTAGATGGAATCTATCCAGGAAATTGTCCATTTCATTTAGCTTTTCAAATTTTGTGGCATATAGGCTTTTGTAGTGTGACCTAATGATTGTTTGGATTTCCTCAGTGTCTGTAGTTATGTCCCCCTTTTCATTTCTGATTTTACTGACTTGGATAGATTCTCTCTGCCTTTTAGTTAATTTGTCTAATGGTTTGTCTATCTTATTGATTTTCTCAAAGAACCAGCTTTTTGCTTCATTGATTTTTGAATAGTTTTATTTGTTTCTAATTGATTGATTTCAGCCCTGAGTTTGATTATTTCCGGCTGTGTGCTCCTCTTGGGTGTATCTGCTTCTTTTTTTTTTCCAGGGTTTTCAGTTGGGCCATTAAAATTTGCTTGTACATGATGTTACAAATTTCTTCTTGAAGGCACTTAGTGGTATGAATTTTTGTCTGAACACTGCTTTCAGTGTGTCCCATGAATTTGGGTATGTTGTACCTTCATTTTCATTGAATTCTAGGAAGTCTTTGATTTCTTTCTTTATTTCTTCATTAACCCAGCTGTCCTTGAGTAGCAAGTTGTTCAGTTTCCATTTATGTGCAGGCTTTTGTTATTTCCATTGCTGTTGAGGTCCAGCTTTAGTTCATGGTGGTCGGATAGAATACAGGGGATTATTTCCATCTTCTTGTATCTGCTGAGACTTGCTTTGTGACCAACTATATGCTATATTTTGGATAAGGTTACATGAGGTGCTGAAAAAAGGATATACTCTTTTGAGTTTCGGTGAAAAGATCTGTAGTCGTCTATTAGGTCCATTTGATTTAGGAACTCTGTAAGTGTCTTTATTTCCCTATTTGGTTTCTGTCTAGTTGATCTGTCCCTTGGTGAGAGTGGGATGTTGAAGTCTCCCACTATTAAGGTGTTGGGATCAATGTGTGATTTAAGCTTTAATAATGTTTCATTTACGAATGTAGGCACTCTTATATTTGGGGCATAGATGTTCAGAATTGTGATGTACTCTTGGTAAATTTTTCCTTTGATGAGAATGTAGTACCCCTCCTTATCTTTTCTGATTAATTTTGTTTGTACGTTTATTTTATTAGATATTAGGATAGCTACTCCAGCTTGTTTTCTTGATCCATTTGCTTGAAAAACATTTTTCCAGCCCTTTACTCTGAGGTAGTGTTTATCTTTGTTGCATAGGTGTGTTTCTTGGATGCAACAAAATGTTGGGTCTTGTGTCAGCAACCATTCTGTTAGTCTGTGTCTTTTTATTGGAGAGTTGAGTCCATTGATGTTGAGAGATACTAGTGACCAACAAATGTTACTTTCTTTTGATGTTGGGTTCCTGGTGTTGCTGTGTTTCCTTGCTTGTATTCTTTTGGATTTTTGTTGTGTAGTTATCTATGTCCTATGTTTCCTTGGGTGTAGTTCTTTTCTTTGGGTTGTAATTTCCCTTTTAGTAACTTCTATAGGGCTGAGTTACTGCGTAGATATTGTTTAAATTTGATTTTGTCATGGAATATTTTTAATTCTCCCTCTATGTTTGAAAGTTTTGCTGGGTATAGTAGTCTTGGTTGGCATCAGTGGTCCCTTAAGGTCTGCATGATTTCTGCCCAGGCCCTTCTTGGCTTTCATAGTTTCTGTTGGGAAATCTGGTGTGATTCTGATAGGTTTACCTTAATATGTTACTTGGCATTTTTCCCTTGCTGCTTTTAGTATTTTTTCTTTGTTCTGTAGGTTCAGTGTTTTGACTATGATGTGATGTGAAGAATTTCTTTCCTGCTCTAGTCTATTAGGTGTTCTGTAGGCGTCTTGTATATTTATGGATATCTCTTTCTTTAAGTTGGGAAAATTTCCTTCAATGTTTTTCTTGAAAATATTTTCCGGACCTTGGAGACTGGTGTCTTATTTAATTTATTCATTTTTTATTTATTTATTTTTAATTTATTAATTTTTACTTTTTATATTAATCACAGGTTATTTACTTTGTATCCCAGCCATAGCCCCCTCCCTCATTCCCTCCCTGCCCCTTTCCAAGTTCACTGCTAGGGGAGGCCCTCCTCCCCTTCCATCTGACCCTAGTTTATCAGGTTTCTTCAGGAATGGAACAAGTAACGGGACAGGAGCCTACCACAGAGGGCCTCTGAAAGACTACCTAGACGTGTATCAAAGCAGATGCTGAGACTCATAACCAAATCTTCGGCAGAGTGCAGGGAATCATACGATAAAGGGGGAAGTTAATATGACTGGAAGATGATAGGAGCTCCACAAGGACAAAATACATCAATGCACTAGGGTTCTCTATGAGACTGTTTCTCCAACAAAGGACAATGTATGGATATAACATAGAACCCTTGCTCATATGTAGCCCATGGTAGCTCAGTATCCAAGTGGGTTGCCTAGTAAGGGGAACAGGAACTATTTCTGGCATGAACTCAGTAACTGGCTCTTTTACTTCCCCCAGCCCCTAGAAGGAGGAACAGCCTTGCTAGTATAGGCATTTATTAAAGAATAATTTTTAAATAAACATCTCATAATTTTTAAATAAACATCTGCTAATGTTTCCTCCCAACCATACTGTATTTTGATATCCATAGACCTAATGTGTAGCCTGAGAACCTGTCGAGGAGAAGCAGGTAGTTCAGAGTATGTTTTTGCAGCTTTTGCCAGTACTGATGAGGGTCAAGGGAATATATAAACAAACAATCTTTCTTAACACATGATGACCAGGCACCCTCCACAGTTGCAGAGACTGTAACCATTTGTTTATTCAACTGAGAATGTTAGTTTTATTCTGGAAATTTCACACTAATAGACCAAAAATATATTTTGGAGTTATTTCTTTTCCCTGATGCTTACCAAAGGAAAAACCACAATTGACATATTGACATAAACTGGCATAATCTCCTGAAACACTCTTAAAGATGATTTGAAGAAAGCAAGAACCCATATGAATGCATAAGACGGAATTGTCAAAGAAATCTCTTTCTTCTGGCTCTAGTTAACAAAACCAACAATTCTTTCTAATACCTCTTGTCAACAAGAGGAAACATAGGTCAAATGCTTAAACACTGAATTAGAGAAAATCTGTATGCTTATTAGTCTTTCCAAGGGTGTGGAGTAGATACAGGTTGCTTGTAAACTGACTGAAAGTTAACGTTGAGTATAAACTGAGCATTGTTTCAAGTGTCTCTTCCACTAAGTCTTACATTTGCTTGACAAAGAAGTGGTACACACACACACACAACAAAACAAACAAACCTGCATTTTGTTCAAACTTTCCTTTTCTGACAGAGTGAGGTTTCACATAACAATACTCTGGTCAAGATCAAGCCACACATGCAACAGTAGTAACATGAAAATGCTTTAAATAATGACTCAGTATCTGTGTGTGACGGTATAAATTAAACTGTCATGTTTGCGTGTGATGAAACCTTCCTCCAGTACATCTCACATTGTGTCACCATGCATATCTGATGAATATCTGATTTCATTCTAACTGATGGATTGTTCTCTTTTTACTGACCAGAAACAGTTTACGTTTTCTCTGTAATTTATAAGGTGAGTCTATGTATTTTCATAGGGAAGAAGGAGTAATGTAAGAGAAAAGAGGAAGAAAAGAGAAAATGAGAGTAATGGAATATGGAAGATGCTTTGACATGAACACAGAGTAAAGTATCTGGAGATAGGATGGTGTATTTGTTTTTGATGAGGATTTATTTCTATTCATATTAATTACTTTCAAAGAATATAAGTCCAATTGGGAAATTTTAGGAGAGACTGAAATGGTTCACACTGGAGAGAACTGACTCGAAATGATTCATTGTAGCAAGAAGTAAATAGTTACTGGGGTGTAGACTTAGAAAGGACACTCAATATGTTTTTCCAGAAGTCATAATAGAAAATCATTTAAGACTACTGCTTGAGACAAAGCTATGGAAGTCATGTTGATTCATTTAGGAAAGAATCCTTGTGAAAAGATGTTTGCGGTACAAGAAAAATATTACTGATTTAAATTTTTAAAAAGAACAGTAATACCAAGCTATAGGAGAACTTATTTTATGTAATGGTTGTTTTACCAAAAAAAAAAAAACAAAAAACAAAAAGCAAAAAACAAAAACAAACCTGATAAATATGATGTTACTTAACTATTTTGTGTTCCAAGAGAGCTAAGTTATGTAACACATCATCATAAATCATACAGTAATGATTTTCGGAGAATATATTTTTGGAGGGATATATTTGTGCACATTTCCCCTCTGAAATTTATATATTTATAAATATAAAATTATATACAAATACTTATACATAAAATTTATATATCATATAATATAAATTTATATTTATATAATATGCTATATAATAATAAAATTTAAATAAATATATTTTAAAATATTAAATGAATATATTAAATACTAAAATAAAATTTTCATTTATTTATTTATTTGTGTGTTTGTGCATGCGTGTAGTTCACAAATCTGCTGTTGTGCATGGAACTTGCACATACATGTGGAGACAGAGGTCTACCTCAGATGTTATTCTCTTTGTTTTGTGAGATAAGGTATCTCAGGGGCTTGGAGATGTCCAAGACAGTTAGACTGAATGTCTAGGGAGCCTTGGAAATCTATTTGCCCCTGTGGACAATGTGTGTCATGAAACTGGATTCTTGACTTCTGAGGGTTAAACTCGTGTTCTCAGACTTAGAAAAGAAGCATTCAGATAAGACTGAATGCTTAGAATTGTGTCATCATTAATTATTTTACTAATTCCTTACAACTCCTATCTCACATTTCTGGGTAAACATTACTAACCACTATTTTTATTATACTTGCTTTCTCTATATTTATTTATTTATTACATTTTATTCATTTTGTATATGGCTATAGCCCCCTCTCTTGTCTCTTCCCAGTCCCATGGACCTTCCCCCTTCTCTCCCTATGCCCCTTCCCTAGCCCACTGATCAGAGAGGACCTCCTCCCCTTCTATCTGACCCTATCCTATCAGGTCTCATCAGGGCTGGCTACATCATCTTCCTCTGTGGCCTGGCAAGGCTGTGGGAGGTGATCAAAGAGCCCACCAGAGACAGCCCCTGCTCCCCTTTCTAAGAAACCCACTTGGAAACCGAGCAACCTATGGGCTTCCTCTGAGCAGGGGTTCTAGGTCCTCCCATATATGGCCCTTAGTTGTAGTATCTGTCTCTGCAGGTCCCCCTGGGCCGAGGATTTTGGGCTCTGTTGTTCTCCTTGTGGAGTTACTGTCCCCTCCAGGTCTTTCTATCTCCCTCTTCTTCCATAAGGTTTTCTGCATTCTGCCGAAAGTTTGGCTATGAGTCTCCTCATTTGCTTTGATTCTCTGTTCAGTGGAGTCTTTCAAAGGATGCTGGATCAAGGAATCATATCAAAGACCCAGAAATAAACCCACCCACCTACGGACACCTGACTTTTAGCAAACATGCCAAAAACATATAATGGAAACAAATATAGCATCTTCAACAGATGGTGTTGGTCTAACCGGATGTCCACATGTAGAAAAATACGAATAGACCAATATCTATTGCCTTGCACAAAATTAAAGTCCAGGTTTATCAAAGATCTTAACATAGAACCAGACACACTAACTCCATTGGATGAAAAAGTGGGGAAGAGCCTCAAACTCATTGTCACAGGAGACAATTTCCTGAACAGAACACCAACAGCTCAGGTTCTAAGGTGTACAATTAATGAATGGGACATTGTGAAACTGAAAAGATTCTGTACAGCAAAGGACACTGTCAATAGAACAAAACAGCAGCCCTACAGACTGGGAAGATATCTTCACCAGACCTACATCTAATAGAGGGCTGTTATCCAGAATATATACAGAACTCAAGAAATTAGACAACAACAAACCAAATAATCCAATTACAAATGGGATACAGAGCTAAGCAGATAATTCTCAACAGAGGAATATCAAATGGCAGACACTTTAAAAAATGCTCAACATGTTAGTCATCAGGGAAATGCAAATCAAAGCAAAACTGAGATTCCATCTTACACTGATCAGAATGGCTAGGATCAAAAACTTAAATGACAACACATGGTGGAGAGGATGTAGGGAAAGGGGAACCCTCCTTCATTGCTGTTGAGAGTGAAAATTTGTACAACTACTATGGAAATCAATCTGGTGCTTTCTCAAAAAAGGAAAAAAAATGGGAATAGCACTCCCTCAAGATCCAGCTGTATTACTCCTGGGCATATACTCAAAAGATGCCCCACCATTCTATAACGACATTTGCTCAACTATGTTCACAATAACTTTATTGATGATAGCCAGGATCTGGAAACAACCTAGATGTTCCTCAACCTAGGAAAGGATACAGAAAATGTGGTACTTTTACACAATGGAATCCTACTCAGCAATTAAAAACAGGGAAATCATGAAATTTGCAGGCAAATGATAGGATCATCCTGAGTGAACTACTTCAGAAACAGAAAAACACACAAGACATACACTCACTTATAAGTAGATATTAGCCATATAATATAGGATAAACATACTAAAATCTGTACACCTAAAGAAGCTAAACACTAAGGAGGACCCTAGGGAAGATGCTTAAATCTCATTCAGAGTGCAAAGAGGATAGACACCAGAAGTTGTAGAATATAGAAAACATGATGGAAGTTGCCAGATTTTGATTTGAAACTCTTACCATTTGATCTTCAGTCTCTGAGGCACTTATTTTAGAGCAGAAGAATTTGAATCTTAAATTAGATGAATGATGCTTTAAATGGCAATGGCTATAGATTTATGTGTTCTGGATCAGAGTCATTTTCTCCACCCTACACCCACAAACCATATTAAGAATATGGCTTAGAAATGAGTGACCCTAACAGAGAGTACTTTTTAGGTTACAGAGTAAGATGTCTGTCAACAAAAGTACCTATAAGTTGAATGACTGAAGAAACTACAATGTAGTTAGTATGCCTATGTTACAGAGTCTCTCTGTCTTTTGTGTAACTTAACTTACATAGAAAATCTACAGGTTTAATTATCTATTACTAGATTATATTTTTATTTTCCTCATGCAACTTTGTATCATCTACCTAAAGAAATTTTATCTTTTCAGTGTCAAATGATGCCAAAATATGTCTCACATATCATGTTTGTATAACTTAAATATGGCTTATGTAATTCATCAATCACAATTCATCTAATGTAATGTTCATCTAATATAAAATTCATCTAATGTAAAATGTGATTACCTCTTCCAAAAGACACTTAAATTGTATGTGGTCCATGAGTTTCACAGTAGTAAGCTACAACATTGCTTATAGATTAAACAAATAATTTAGATACAGCCTTCCCTGATAATTATATTTTGATTGATAGAGTCTATAAACACAAATGCCACAGATGTTTGTTTAAGGAATGTTACACACAGATAAAAGGATTGCTTGAATTGTACCATGCTTACAAACAGTAAAACAGATTCTCAGTATTGAAAACTTATAATTGAAAATTTGGACTATGTCCCATGTAGTCTATAGACATTATCAATACATCAGCCTTGTGGTCCTGTGTTTATATCATTGACTCAGAGTTTGTATTTCACTGAGATTAAGTGGCTGAGAGTTAACATGTAAATGGTTATGCTATATAGTAGGGATTTTCCATCTACAAATTAGCTTGATAGTTACACTACTTCTGCAAATGGAAAACATCAGCTCTTCCAATTCAGAAAGAGAACATGTCCAGAGACCAGTGTGGGCTTCTGATTCCATAACTAGAGGCCATGCATATATTATGCCAAATCAAAAGTATTCAGATCCCAGTGTTAGAGGATAATTTGTGTTTATTTGCCTCAACAAATGCTGAGGCAAAAGCTGTGAAATTCTTTGTGCATAGATTCTAATTCTGATTTTCGGTCATTTCACATGTAAACTTCCAAGATATTTTTGGAAGCTGTATCTTCCCATTTCTATAAAATTTTTGACACTGTAAAAATGGCTTAACCAACATATGCTGCTAATAGGAGATAATAAGATGTATATTAACATAAATGTTCTTTCTATTTGCACATATGGATCAACCTTTCTGCAGGCTCATTTTCACATTCCAGCTGACTCCACTTGTCATTGGAAACAACTCATTGGCAGAATGTGGAATGTCTGGTCCTTTGTGTGGACAGATGGAGGGCCCCATCCAGACAACTGTGCAAACACTGAACAGTAACATAAAATAGACTCTTAAAACCACACATTAACACCAAAAACAGTATATTTTTGTGAAGTGATGACTGAAAAGGAAGTTCAAGAGCTGGAGTATTTATGTATTTGGGGGAGCCATCATGGAATGGCTCTATGTGGTTTGATAGATCATTAGTATATGGTAGGTAGAATAACATTCTAGGGGTTTTTGAGGGAAGAAGAGTAGATTCTACCATCACATGGTCAAGACCACATTTGAAATACTATTTTTTTT
>CM053765.1:22018133-22070176 GCA_028658305.1 Pachyuromys duprasi
CAAAGAGAGCCTCTGAAAGAATCAATATAGCAATGTATCAAAGCAGATATTAAGACTCACAACCAAGCCTTCGGCAGAGGGCAGGAAGTAATAATAAAAATAGGGGAAGTTAGTAAGACTTAGGGAGAACAAGAGCTCCACAAAGACCAACCTGAGCAGGGCACAGGGGTCTTATACGAGACAGTTTCTCCAACCAAGGACCATGTATGGATATGGCCTAGAACCCCCGCTCAGATGTGACCCATGGTAGCTTGGTGTCCAACTGAAGACCCTAGTAAGGGGAACAGGGACTGTTTCAGTCATGAACTCGATGGCTGGCTCTTTGATCCTCCCCCATACACGCCAGGGAGTAACAGCCTGGCTAGATCCCAGGGGAGGACATTGCAGCCAGCCCTGAGGAGGCAAGAAGAACTGGGGTTGAATGGAAGGGGAGGAGGTCCTCCTCCATTGGTGGACTTGGAGGGGGTGGGGAGGAAATGAGGGAGAGATGGGGAGAGTGAGAGGGAATGAGGGACAGGGCTACACCTGGGATGCAAAGTCCCTAACCTGTGATTGATATAAAAATAAATAAATTACATTTAAAAAAGAATGGTGATAAAGAAAATTTTTAAAAATCTCACTGAATTTAAATACAAAGCAGAAGAACTACCCAGACAAATTGCAGTCTTAACTTGCTTCAGGAAAAACAAATCAACTCTTCCTAGTTAATTTCATATTGTGAGATTTTATTTTTGATCACTTAATTAGTATACAGTGCAGTGGGTTTTATGACATCTTCACACATGTCACGATCTCTTGATATCAGGATATGAAGACTTCAGCCTTTGACCTGTTCATTTCCACCCAGGCTCTTATTTGTCTGTTCACTTTCTTTATAATAATAAATTGCTCAATTTATGGGAAATGACACAAATCTATCCTAGAGAAAGATACAAGACTCTATTTTTTTTCCTCCCAGTGTAAATGTATTTTGTACAATAAGCACAAGAAACTGTATAATGATTGACCATTTTGGAAAAACAATGAAAATATCAAGTGACAAGTAGTAGTAAATATAAATCTAAGAATATACAGTAGAGAACTGAAACTCATTCCAAAACCAGTGGCTTGTCTGATGTTAAACCGTGATATGTGTCTATGACATGAAAGCAGATTCAAAAACACATTGAACATAATTACACTTATTATTCAGTGTAAGTGGAGAAACACAGGCAGTGTATTATAGATGAGATACACTTACTGGTCTCCATTCCATAATTTTTTACTACACTCCAGCTCTCAGCATAGAGTTCCTTATCCTATAAGCGAATACATGGCATACCCTGCTATTCTCAGCTTGAAACCCAGGATGATGGATGATAGTTGTTTGTTTGTTTGTTCGTCTGTAGGTTTGGTTTTTTGTTGTTGTTGTTTTATTGATAGATGATAGATAGATAGACAGACAGATAGACAGACAGACAGACAGATGTTAGTCAATCATCATGGTTCTCAAATACTTAGAATCTAATCCTTATCATATTATCTATCTCTTCTCCTGAGTCATCTCAAGTCCCGATTTTCCTTGCTGGAAAACCAGAATTCTAATGTTCCATACAAAGTCTAATTCTTAAATTTCTGTTTTTAAAAATATTATATCTGCTCACTCTTCCTTTTATATTAATTTTCCATGTTGATTTTTGTTTAACTCTATTTGCAGGGTTTTTTTTTCACTTTAACCTGATTAAAATATATTTGTGTGAAGCTGTGTGTGATGGCACATGCATTTAATCCCAGCACTCAGGAGGCAGAGGCAGGCAGAACTCTCTGAGTTTCAGGTCAGCCTGGTCTACAATGTATTTGTGTTTCTGAGTTCCTCAAAGAAATAGAACACAGTGTTTGTATCCATATTCTTGTTATCTACCACAGTGTCAGTATGACATTATTAATGGATATTTGATTAATTTAGACACTCACTCTTGTGGCATTTTGCCAAAACAATTAATTAGGCATGATTCTGCAAAATGTTCATGATTATTCCTATGTTGTTTGGAAATGAAAATGTTACTTTATAATGTTTTTAATGCTTCTTTTCTACAAAATTAATAAAGTTCTCTAAGGGTGAGAATTGATAACTCAGCTATTGGTCTTTTTAAGCAATATGACTTAAAGTCTGATAGAATCTAATAGTAAACCTAAGGCCTACTAAATCTTTGCTCAGACATTCATGGCTAAGCAAGTTGGATGTTGCATAAACTTAAATTCATAAAATGATGTGATTTTTAATCTTTCTCAGATTTTTGGTTGTTTTTTTTTTTTTTTTGGTTTCTAGTAAAAGAGATCATTCCATTGTATTTACACTGTGTTATGTGAATGCTCAGGCACCATATCCTTCTTCTATTTTATAGTCTCTGAAAGGGCTTATTCCCATGGAGTCTTCACACGTCATGATAAAGGTATTGAAGGCACCATGCTCATTATGATGGTGCCATATGAACATTCACTTGATTTTTTGGATTGTTTTAGTTATAGTCAGGGTATACTTATCATATATGCAATTATTCATTGTTCATTGAAAACACAGTTCTGTGTTGCTGTAGTTCCTTAATAAAACATTGGTTTTTTTTAATAATATAATTTTTTATTTATTTTTATATCAATCAGAGGTTAGGTACTTTGCATCCCCGGCATATCCCCCTCCTTCTTTCCCTCCCACTCTCCCCATCCCTCCCTCATCTCTTCCCTGCCCACTCCAAGTCCACCTACAGGGGAGGATCTCCTCCCCTTCCATCCGACCCCAGTTCTATTGTATTCTATTGTTGCTGCTTACCTTTGTGGTTCCTGATCTTTTCTCTAAGTTCTCCAGTTCCAGGTTCTTCTCCCTTTGTGTCTTCTTTATAGATACTAATTCCGTTTTCATGCTTTGTACCGTTTCCTTCATCTGATTGACTGTGTCTCCTGTTTCGGTTGTTTCCTCTCTGTATATCTTTAATTGTTCCTCTATGTGGGCAGTTAAATTCTTCTCATTTTCTTTGAGGGCCTTGTTCATTTCCTCTTTTTGTCTCTCTTTTTGTTCCTCTAATATCTGCATAATCATAGCTTTAACATAATTTTCCTGTGTCTCCGCTGAATGAAAATCTCCACTGCTTTTGGGTGTTTCTGGTGGGGCCATGGTGTCCTGATTTTTGTTGGGTGAGTTCTTTTGCCAATTTCTGGGCATTTGTTTATATATAATCAAGAAGCTGTTTGTACTTTAAGGCTGAACTTCAGACTGGAACTGTCAATCTCTTGTGTCAGGAGTATTCTTCAAGAAGATCAGGAAGTTCCAGTGGTTTGAGAGTGTGTTTTTTTGTCTCAGTTGAACTCTGTTGTGGGCTCTGTGTGCCTAGCTTCCTGCTCTTTGCTAGAAGCTGTGAGCACCACAGGCTGGTCACCCCTCTGGTCTGGAGGCTTTGCTCATCACTCTGTGCTAGAGGATGAGTGCCCCATTTTGAGATGTCAGCTGGGGGCTCCGTGCTCCACCCTGGGTTTGCTGCTAAGAGCTCTCCCCTGGACTGGAGACTTGGCACCACCTTCTGGGCCAGGGACTGTGCACCACGGTCTGAGATGATGTTTGGGGCACACACAGTGGGTCTGGAGTGGATGCAGGAGTTGCTGAGTAGTGTGCACCCGCTGTATGCAGGCTGGTCTGCAATTGTGCCCGCGGTCTTCTCAGTTTGGCCCATGGAAACACAGGGACTGAGGTGGCTGTTGGCGGACCTGAGCAGTGTGCGCCCGCAGTATACAGGCCAGTCAAAACAGTCCCCTAGGCCCTGTCAGTCTGGCCTGTGGACACACACGGACTGAGGTGTTTGCTGGTAGAGCCGAGCAGTGTATGCCTGCAGTATGCAGGTCAGTCAAAATGGTAACCAGGTCTTCCTCAGTCTGGCCTGGAGACGGTGTGACCCAGTGTGGTATGTTGGCTGTTGATGCCCAGTGCAGCTGCTCATTCAGATCAGACCTGTGCTGGACTGCTCATTCAGATCAGGGCTGTGTGCCGGTGGTTACCCGGAGATTTTTCCAGGGAATAACTGGGTGTCCCTAGGATTTTCCCACTTGATTTCCTCGCCGTAGGAGTTCTGCTCACCTGGCAATCACAAATGCTGGTGTTTTAGGTCCCAGAGTTCAGTGTCCTGGTCACTGTGCTGTTTCTGCTGTCCTACTCCTCAGACACAGTGTCCTCTCATGGCAGCCATCTTGGATCCCAAAACATTGGTTTTTTGACTATCATTATACTCCTCTCATTAATTTTCTTTTGTTTTTGTGATCATTCTCATGCTGTGCATTTTTCTGTATACAACCATTTTTACTCTTTAGTATCCTTTGTTTTATTAGCCTGTTTCCTAACATAAATCCCATGTTTGAAGCTATGTAATGCTATGTTTCCACATGTTTCTTGGTCTCACAATATTCACAAATAAAATTCCACTATGAATTTTCACATGTTCTTTCTAGTCTTGTTTTGTACTCTACCATGACTACATTTATCATCTGTGATTTCACAGGTGATGAGTTGTCTAAGTAACCTCCAAAACTTTCTTGAGAAAAGACACTGCCATACATATCTTTGAGTTTATATGCACTTACCTAAGCATTTCTTGAGGATAAATTTCAAGGAGGAGGCTTGTGAAACAGAGGATATATATGTGCATACTTATGTACACACATATGTTGCTTTTCACTAGAAGCTCCCAGTTTGCTTTTTAAGATGTCTTTGTCAGTCTATTTTTATACCAATGGTAAAAATCTCTGTATGCTCCATATGTCTCTATAGCAATACTCAGAATCTTTTTTCCATTTATTTACTTCTTACCTACTTACTTATTTAATCATTTAACAGCTGGATCCCAGCCCTCTCTCCTCTCTCTTTTTAGTCTCACCCTCCTATCTTCCCTCTCCTTCTCAGAGAAAGTGAAGGTCCCCTATGAATACCAACCCACCCTGGCAAATCAGGTTACAGTGGAACTAAGTGAATCCTCTCATACTAAGGCCAGACAAGACACTTAAGCTAGGGGAAAGAGGTCGAAAGGCAAGTAACAGAGTCAGAGACAGCCCCTACTCCCATTATTAGGGGACTCAAATGATAACCCATCTGCACGTATGCTACATATGTGTAAAGTGCCTAGGTCCAACCCATGCACGCTTTCTGGTCGATGGTTCAGTCTTTGTGAGCCCCCATGAGTCCAGGTGGGTTGACCTCTTGTGGGTCTTGTTGTGGTGTCCTTGACCCCACTGGCTCCCTTAATCCTTCCTCCCACTCTTCCAAAAGACTCTCGGAACTCAGACTACTGTTTGGCTATGGGTCTCTGCATCTGTTTCCATAAGCTGCTGGATGAAGCCTCTCAGATGACAGTTATGCTAGAATCCTATCTTCAAGCACAGCAGAGTATCATTAATAGTGTCAGTGGTTGGCTCTCTCCCATTGGGTGGGTCTCAAGTTGGGCCAGTCTTTGGTTCCCTCAATCTATGCTCTATATGTATTCTCACATTTCTTATAGGTGAGAAAATTTGGGGGTCTAAGGATTTCTGGGTAGCTTGATGTTCTCCTTCCCTCCCCTAGGAGTCCCATCTGGTTACAGGAGGTGAGAACTTCAGGCTCCTTAATCCCCGCTGCTAGAAGTCTCAACTAGTTACATCCCCATAGGCTCAGGGGAGCCTTCCCTGTCCCAGAGATACCAACCATTACCAATTTCCTACTTATTAATATTTGTCCAGCTGCTGTATAATGGTAACAAATTGTTTAATACTTTTTCATTCTCTTTATTTTTAAAATTTATTTGTTTTATTAATTACAGTTTATTCACTTTGTACTTTGTATCCAAACTATAGCCCCCTCCCTAGTCACCTCCCAATCCCACCCTCCTTCCCTCTTTTCCTTCCTCTATCCAAGTCTACTGATAGGAGAGGTCCTCCTCTCCTTCCCTCTGATCCTAGTCTGTCAGGTCTCATTATGACTGGCTGTATTGTCTTCTTCTGTGGCCTGGTAAGGCTGCACCCTCCTCAGAGGGAGATGATCACAAAGCAAGCCACTGAATTCTTGTCAGAGACAGTCCCTCTTCCCGTTACTAGGTAACCTACTTGGACACTGACCTGCCATAGACTATGTATGTGCAGGGGTTCTAAATTATCTCCATGAAGGTGCTTGGTTGGAACATCAGTCTCAGAAAGGAGCCCGATGCCAAGGTTTTGGTTTTCTCTCCTTGTAGATATCCTTTCCCCTCCAGATTTTTCTATCACTCCCCTATTTCATAAGATTCCCTGCACTCTGCACAAAGTTTGGCTATGAGTCTCAGCATCTGCATTGATACTCTGCAGGGTAGAGTCCTTCAGAAGCCCTCTGTGTTAGGCTCCTGTCCTTTTCCCTATTTTCTTCCTCTTCTGATGTCCATCCCATTTGCCTTTCTGAATGAGGCTTGAACATCTTACCAAGGGTCCTCCTTCTTGCTTACCTTCTTTAGGTTTACAGATTTTAGTATGTTTACCCTGTATTATATTTCTAATATCTACTTATAATTAAGTATATTCCCTGTCTATCTTTCTGCAACTGGGATACCTCACTCAGGATGATCTTTTCTAGTTCCCACCATTTGCCTGCAAATTTCATGATTTCCTTGTTTCTAATTGCTGAGTAGTATTCCATTGTGTAAATATACCACAATTTCTATATCCTTTCCTCAGTTAACAGACAACGGAGTTGTTTCCAGATTCTGGCTATTATGAACAAAATTGCTACAAACATGGTTGATCAAATGTCCTTGTTTTATACTTGAGCATATTTTGGATATATGCCTAGGAATTGTATAGCTGGATCTTAAAGTTGCACTATTGCTAATTTTCTGAGAAAGTACCAAATTGATTTCAAAAATGGTTGTACAAGTTTACATTCCCACCACAAGGGAGGATGGTTCTCCTTTCTCCACATAAAAAATGAACATTTATTCAGGGTAATCCACTACTCAGAAATATAATTAGTCTACCTAATTCTTGTAGATTAAGTTATGCTGCTGTACCAAAATATCTACTGAGTATAACACTGAGTACATCATAACTGGCGAAAGTTTGTTTCTCCAAATTCCTGTGCCTTAGGATACTTTTTGCTTGGCAGAAGGACAAAGCAGCTTTCTTCTATATGAAGAAATCCCACTAATGATAGATTTTCCATCATGACCTAACAACTTAGGAAGAGTGTCACTTGTTCATCTTCTGCATTGGTAGTTAAGTTTCAAAGAATGAATTTTGATACATTCAGAACATAAAGCTGGACTTTTGTCTATTTTCATCTGTCATAAACTTCTTTTAATATCTTCCTCCATTTTCTGTTTAGAGGCTTTCTATTTCTTTTTGACAAACTAAAATTTTCACATTTTGATAATGACTTCTTTTAAATATTGTAAAATCAAAATTTGCTTGTATAAACATACATGTATCTATCGCCTATCTATCATCAATCATCTGTCTATCATCTATCTATCCATGTTTCTTCATGAGAAATATTTTAAAATGGGATATCGTGGTGATTTTAGTGAAAATGATTCCCATAGGTTCACAGGGAGTGGCACTACCAGGAGGTGTGATTTTGTTGGAGGAAGTGTGTTATTGCATTGAGCTTTGACGTTTCAGATGCTCAAGCCTGACTCGGTGTCACTCTCCCTTCCTGCTGCCTGCAAATCCAGATGCAGAACTCTTAGCTACCCCTCCATCACCATGTCTGCCTGCACATTGCCGTGCTTCCCACCATGATGATTAAACCTCTGAACTGTAAGCCAGCAGCAATTAAATACTTTTCTTTATAAGAGATGCTGTAGTCACTGTGTCTCTTCACAAAAACAACAACACTAAGACAGGTGTGTAATTAAATGAGTTATTTAATTTATTATTAATATATTTGTAATTCAATTTAAAATTTATTTGCTGGCTTTATGTGCCATTTATAGGGTATATTTTACATTATTATGCTCACAAATAAGACATTAGCTTATTTCCTTCTGAATTCAACTATTTTCTACTTCCTGAGCTAACGTGCCTTACCTACTTGCAGTTTCCTAAACTGTGAAGTATTTCTTTTTCAAATATGAAACTTCTCATGTAATATCTGTACTGTTTCAGTTGTTATTCAAATCTTACCAGTTAAGGTGTTTGTGGTTGTTGTTGTTTTTGTTTTTTGCTAATATGAATGAGCATGTAATTTAGCATAAGTATTAGCCTTTGTTCTTTTCAAAGTTCTTCATCCAATTACATAGAATGTTCTGTTACTAATGAACCTGTCCACAATATCTATATAAGGGTACCAAAAATGACACTTTTCCAGTCAGGATACTCCTGTAGTATAAATATTGTTTTCATTTCATCAGCTTATGAGATGGGATAAGAGCTATAAGCAAGCATTATTAGTAGATGGCTTGGGCTGAGCCCACAGCATTCCTATCTAAATATCCCTAGGCTTAGGACTGGAAACTTCTAGGCTCCATACAATCTAATTTTCTGCAACCCCAGACTTTGAAGTCCTCAGCTTCAATCCTCTATCTTCTAATACAGGCCTAGAATGTTGTCAGCTTTCCACACTTAACGTTAAATAAGCTCACCTTTTCTAGTTCTCTCTGTACTCTGGTTCAACTCAGCTGTTCTGGTTCAAAACTGCTCTCTATGCTGACTGATTCAAATTGGCTTCTTTTGGCTTCTTACTAGACTGTTCTGCTTCTGAACTCAGCTGCACAAACCTCAACAGAATGGCACCAAACTGTACTGTATTGACTGCATGGTCTCCACTGTATTTCTGTACTCTACTCTTTATTCTGTTTGCACTGCTCTTCTGTAGCTTCTCTTTTCTGTCTGTTTTCCTGATAGTTGGGTGTTTCCTATCACTGACTCATTCTGTCAAATCTTTGACTTATCCCTTTGTCTGTTCCTCAATTAGATGTCATTGTTTGGGAATTAAGTTGTATACGAAATTCCAGCCAGAGAGATTCAAGCTGTGTACTCCAGTCAGATCACACTGACCTAGGTCTCTGGATGTGATTCCTTGCCAGAGTAACTGTGGTGCTGGATTAAAATTCCTCTACCTGTAGGTTTCTTCATTTTCAACTATGAAGATCCCCCATTCATTTGCCTTTAGTCTCTGACAAAATAAAAATAAGGATGACTAACTTCCCTGGGCGTCAAGCACTGGGACACAGTCTTTGCCACTTCTTAATTTCTACAGCTATATAAAATTTATATTAAATTGCATGAAATGCATTAAAGAATTCTTTTACCTAAGAACATGAAATGAATCTCAATTTATTTTCAAGTACTTTATCTTAAATTTTATTTTAAAATCAGTTTATTCCAAATATTATTATGAAAAACTTAATTTAAAGCAATTTTGCTGATACTTATTCTTTCCTAGGTTAATATTTTCTTCATTATTCAAATTTTCAGAATATTTTCAAAATGAATTGATTGTTTAATATAATATATTTTGCTCGTATCCACTGCTACACTTCCCCCCCTCAAACTTCAAAGTTTTACCTAGACTTTTCTACTGTGTCTATTATTTTTTCCAGGAAAGATTTGCTATCTAAACACATCTGCTTTTCTCAGCAATGGCTACTAACCATTTATTGTTATAACTTCAGTTCTGTAAAGTAACAACCCTTTGTTATTTTATTTCATTCAGCAATATATTTGTTTGTAAAGTTGCTTGTTATACAAACACATTTATGTGAAATATTAGCATACCGTAAAATGCAGCCCCCACATTTCTACGTAATAATTAAAAATACATAGGTAACTATCACACCACAATTAAATGTTCTCTTAAAACAAACAATAGCCTGAGTTACTGAGAACTTCAGAGAAGGAACCTCATTCTAAGGTAAAGTGAAGGAAAGGACAGTATTCTCCCTTAAACTATACTCTCATCTGTCACCCTTAAACAATAGGTACAGTGTGTCCACTCCTTACAATGGACAACAGCTTTCTAACTAAGAACACAATTCTTTATTTTTTTTTACATCATTTGTTAACTCTTATTGCCTTGTCCCCTATAGTTTGTTTGACCCAACTTACTAGCAAGATCTGTTGCTCATAAGAAAGTATATAAATCAAGATCACAGACGTTTGGGATAAAATCGCATATGAATGAAATTGAGGAGTGGCTAGAAGTCCAGAGGAGGGGCCAAAGGCCTTCTAAACTTCTGCTTCTCTGAGGGAATATTAACAGTTCATTGACTAGAACATAATGGGTACAGTTGATCTCATGAAGGTGATAGCAATTGTTTTTTTTTCTTATTTGCTTTCTGTTTATTTTTTTATTACTTACAGCTTATTCACTTTGTATCCCAGCTGTAGTTCCCTCCTTCACTCCCTCCCAATCCCACCCTCCCTCACTCTTCTTCTCCTATGTCCTTCTCCAAGTCCACTGATAGGGGAGGTCCTCCTTCCCTTCCCTCTGATCCTAGTCTATCAGGTCTCATTAGAACTGGCTACATTGTCTTTCTCTGTGGCCTGGTAAGGCTGCTCCCCTCTAGGGGGAGGTTATCAAAGAACAGGTCACTGAGTTCATGTCATAGACAGTCCCTGTTCACATTGCTAGGGAACCAACTTGGAGACTGAGCTTTCCTGGGCTACATCTGAGCAACAGGTTCTAGGTTATCTCCATGCAAGGTCCTTGGTTGGAATATCAGTCTCAGAAAAGACCCCTGTTTCCATACTTTTTGGTCATGTTGCTCTCCCTGAGGAGCTCCTGTCTCCTTAAGGGCTTTCTATCTCCCCCTTCTTTCAAAAGATTCCTGCACTGTGCCCAAAATTTAGCTACGAGTCTCAGCATCTGCTTTGATACACTGCTGGGTAGAGTCTTTCAGAGGCCTTCTCTGGTAGGCTCCTATTCTCTTCCCTGTTTTCTCCCTCTTCTGATGTCCATCCTGTTTGCTTTTCAGAGTGAGTACTGATCATCTTAAGTGGGCAGAAAGACACAAATGGTATAACCTCACTTATAAATGGATATCATAAATATAATACAGTATAAACTAAAATCTGAACACTTAAAGAAGCTAAGTAAGAATGATAGCAGTTGTTTTTAAAGGGCAGTACTTCACAATACATTCCACAATGTAGTTACGTATTAACATATATCCTTGTAGTCAATAAGTACATTTACTTTTCTTTGTTAAATAACTAAATGAAAATGATGGTTATATTTGTGGCATATTGCCAAGTTCATTTCCTCTAACAAAGCACTGAGTATATGGTGTTTTTCTTTACATGACAATATGTAAATTTATACACTTATAATTTATAAGGTGGATGTATACTTTTTTAATTCTCATGATTATGTAAAGTGGGCAATTTAATAATAATTACTTACTAGATGACTGCCATTTCCAGTTTTCAAAATATAGGACAAGAATTGTTAGAACTTGGTATTTAGAGTCACTTACTTGAGATCTACCTCATAGTTTGTCACAAACCATGACACCTTTGCCTATAGATTTCCTTTAATTTTTTTCAACAGAAATAATATCTCACTTTGCTTTAAGATTTTTTTTCCTTCATGCAAAGTATTCTATAGCATCCATTCACATCAGGAACTAATGGCAACAATTTTGTTCTAAATCCCAGAGGGAGATGAGGGAGATATTGTCAGACTGTTGGCCAGGATTCACTTCTTTTTTTTTTAACAATTTTCTACACAGGCATCATTTGAAAGCGGTACCTCCAAAAACACAGCTGTGCGTCTTGTTACACAAAGTTAAATTTGCTATCATTTCAAAGGCAAAGCTTTTCTGCACCCTGAACATTCAGAATCTTTTGGAATCCTCTGATTGACTTTGCACTTATTTGACTCTGCATCAAATAAAGCAAGCAATCGAAAACTACTGGGCTGCCAGTCTTCAACTCTGAGATGAAAACTCAGTCAATAAAAGGCCTGTGTTGGAAACCATGAGTGACATTTAACTAAGATGTGCAAAGTGAATGGCTGTTTTTGATAGCGTTCCTCCCACACAACTGTCAGCAAGTCTAAATTAACTCTGAGAGTTTATAGGTTTCAATGAAGGATGAGGATCTCTAAGCCATATCAGAACTACAGAAGTAATGAGATTTGAAGTTTCTTCAAATGCTTGCACATTTGTGTTATCACATTTGATTTTGTTTGAACACCTTTCTTCTGTGAGTATAGACACAAAGTTATGAAATAACATAAATGTGATTTGCTACATGTTTCCTTAAGACAGAATTTCAAAATTTCTGTCATAAACATACTTTGAACAAACTATTTTTAGTAAGTCAACAGCAAAATATAATCACTTTAAAAGTATTAAAATTTATACCACTGTATGTATCTTTATTAAAAATCATTTACTGTGTAATCTATAAGATTTTATATTCTCTCATTTCTCCCTATTTTCTTACTTGCAACATTCAAAAGTTGAAAATATGAGATAATACTTATCATAATAAAAGGGTCAGAAAATGTTAGGTAAAATGCATACTCATCCCAAATCATTACATTTGGTGAAAATATTGCCAAATATAAGCAACTGGTTATAGGGAAAGTATATTTCCTATAAAAGATGAAATAGTTTCTCTTAATAAAAAATATTTCAACTTGCATTTTGCTTTAAAGGTTAGAAGTTATAAGGCTTTTATCCAAAAGAGAGTGAATATTTTCAACTCCTTGAACCAAGTAGTCTCACAAACTCCACCACACTTGTGTAAAACATTCCCCAACAGTACAGGAAGGAATGAGGACAGCTTTATTTAACACTCTCTGTGTAAATATTAGGACTTGTATTACACATAGTAGCTGTTTTATAAATAATTAAAACCATTAATATTATGCAGTTATATAAAAATAGGAAGAACAGTAGATACGGTCCATATGTTATCATTTGTTGATACCAACCCTAGGCAATTTTAAAATCTATGCAAGGACAGGGTATACATTTCTAATAATCACACTAGATGTTTATCATTGGGGGTAGTTAAAACAAGATAAAACTATATGTTTATAGATATTGTTTATAATGTGTTGAATTCACCTGGAATGTATACTCAGTAAGTCTCTGACATAAATTTTATGTGCAAGAACAGGGAAGGATGATCTCTAAACCTCTTCTTTATGAAAGTCTCCTTTGGAAAGTCTGAAGAAGGATAAGAGGCAAAAATGACCTTCGGGTTTATTCTTTTCAAAAGTTACCTTTCAGTTGTCAGTAACAATGTGTTCATTCAGTTCTTAAAGGGCACATATTACAGAAGCGATGAATGATCTCTTGTGAAATAATTTCTGTACATGACAAAGAATTCCTCCCCCATAGAATGCAATAAACCAAGTAAAATTTGTACATTTATTCAACTGTGTAATAGCTGATGTATCTGTAGTTGTTATAACATGCCTATAAAATTTTTGTTGTTCAAATCATTTTCATAGGTCAGAGGGAAAAAAACTGAATGCACCCTGCCTTTCCATATTTAGATACATCAGACTCTATTAGGAATAAATACATTAACCCACAGAGTTAGGAAGCCAATGAGAAGCAACAGTTAGAAAAAGTCATTTAAGCATAGATTATATAAATAACTACAAATTCTGTCTGGGGAAATAGGAAATCAAACATAATAGGAAGCCTGCTTTAATTTGACAAATAAGGTTTTCCGTTTCGGTTAGTATAATGTAAAAGGAAATTTCTGTTATCATCGTATTTTCTCTCTGGGCAATTTAAAATAAAAATTAATCAAGCCTCTAAGCAGTAATCTAGTAGAGATATAGACATGCAAGAATTCTTTATACACTGTTGTTAGTGACTATTTGGGAATATTTAAATATCTGGTTGATCAACATCTTCTCAAGGAACATGTTATCTTATATTGTACATTAGGGAATAAAAAGACAATTCTGAGAAAAAGAGAAAAATTTAGCTTAGGAAAGAATATTTAAATCACAGAGTTGTTAACAAATTATGTTTAGGAAGAAAAGTGGTTTGATATTTTAAGAGCTATTCATAACACTTTAATTGTGCAGAGCTCAGACATTGAGGACCATGTCGGACACATGTTAGGCATTTTTCTACAGGAAGAGGAATTTTCAGCAATTGGTTAATATGGAGACTGTTTTATTTTAGAAATAGCACTCTAGCTATATAAATACATATCATGAAAACAGAAAGATTGTATTGTAATATCTCAGAAAAGCAAAACTAAGTTAGATGGCCTTGGTAAGTAAGTGAAAAACATTCATTCTTGGTTCAAGTTATCAATGGATTTCAATGACATTAATAATTAGCTTAGAAAATGGAAGCTACTAGGGACAAAAGTTTCTAATGGATATGAGCTCTGAGCTTTTGGAGAAACAGTTTATCCTATGAAATACTTGTATCTGGATTTATCTGACAACATTGAATATCTGTTATGTGCCAACCATAGGTTCAGGTAGCTGTGATATAACCTTACAAGAAACAGATTAGGTTTGGACTCCCTGAAGTGATAATTTCAAGAAAAGAAATTATACTTAACAATTAAAATGGTCCATAACTTGTCTTTTACAAATTCAAGTTATATGGATTGTACAAAACGAAAAAAAAAATCTTCTTTATTCCATATTCTCAGTATACTATCCTCTACAAAATTATCTTTTGATTACACGACCTATCACTGTTTAAGAGGTCATTGCCTATTAATTTCTTTTCTCTTATACTGAAAATCATGTGGTAGCAAACATCCATCCAAACCCAAATTTATTGGTAAAACTCATTTGTGGAGGTCACACTACTGTGTCAAAAAGTGAGGTTATTTTTAACCCAATGCCCCTTTCCAAATTAATCTCCAGAGACATCACACTAATTTACACTTACACCAACTATGATCCTGAAGGTTGGCACTTCACAAATACTGTCATTCCCAACGTCTCTCTTCCATTTTGAGATGTGATGTTTTAAAATGGAAATATGTCGTTCAGCATGTCAGGAACTGATATTACCACTGCAATGTCCTTGATTAATTACCAATAATGATAAGCACAGGCTTTATATTTTCACATGCTCTTTAATTTTGTTTTCTTGGAGTAATTATATTTTTCATGCTGTTTCCATCTTTTAATTAGTTCTTGGCCAGGACCCTAAGTTTCATACCATGCTATGTTATATTTAATGTATTTTTCTTCTCTTAAGTGTTGCAAACATGTTGGTGTTTTAAAAATTAAGCCTGTCAGGAAAGGTAAAAATTCAGCCTCAGAAATTTTGCTTTCTGATTTCTAGCTTCTTTATTTTGTGTGAGTCTCTCACGTTAATGCAACCATTTTTTAAAATGAACCCCTGGAGTATTCCTTTAGCTTGACAGACAAATTTAATTGAAAACTCATAAGCCTGTGAGATTTGTGTTAGAATTCCAATTGTGTGGTCAAGAAAGTGAGACGGAAGGAGAGTGAGCAATTTGCTGTTGGTCATACAGATATTAAATTATTAAGCTTGCATTTGAAACCAGAGTTTTGGAGAAATTAATTCATCCCTAAAACGGACCCCAAGTATGCTTGTGGGTGATGTGCTTTCTTGAGAAGGTCTCAGGGGTTCCCTTGCCATCAACTTGTTCTTATTGGAAAATGAATTAATAACAGGAACCAGGCTACAGAAGTCTCAGTCAAGTAGCTAAAGGTAAAAATCTGAATGTTGTTTTAACAGAAAAGTATTTTTGGCTAAGACATAGTATCTCAGCATAAACAATTAGTTCATAAAATACAAATTGTACAATTGTATAAAATACAAATTGTACAATTGTATAAAATACAAATTGTACAAATGCAATTTATATTCTCCTAAGTGGCAAGCTATGTTTTAGCTGTTACCTATAATTGTAACGACTTCAGACTCAGATCCCAATGCTTGAAAGATTCTCATTTCCCACACTCAGTCTCAGATCCCAATATTTGAAGGAGTCTTATATCCCACACACACTTAGCTGCTTTTAACTCCATGTCTTTTTTTCTTTGATGCCAAATAGTGTCAATTTTATAAAAGAAGATTTTTGTTTGAATTTGTCTTTCTTTTTCTTTGTGTGTGTGTGTGTTCTACAGGTTATAACTTTCAAAATAAAATGCAGAGAAAAATTTCTGACTATTCTTATTTCCCAATAATACAAAATTCATTGTGAATGCGGTGAAGTGCTGCCCTGATCCTCAGCCAATTGTAGGATCTTATATTCTGCGCTCGTGGTGTATGAATGGAGGACTCTCAATTGAGAGTATTTCTGAGGCTGTATTTTATTATTGTTGTTGTTGCTTGTTTGTTTGTTTTTGTGTATGTGTGTGCAGATGTAAGCATTTTTGTATGTGTGTGCATGTGTGTGGAGTTGAAAGGTTGACCTTAAATTTGTTTCTCAATTACTCTTCACTTTATTTACAGAGGTGTGTGTGTGTGTGTGTGTGTGTGTGTGTGTGTGTGTGTGTAGCAACCCTCAGTAACTCTTCATTTCATTTACAGAGGCAAGCTTACTTGGTGTACCTAGTGTTTCCTGTTTTGGATGGTCTAGCTAGTAAGCTTGCTCAGAGGATCCCCTCTGCCCCTTAAGTGTGGGGACTACATGTGAGCTACTCCAGCTAGCTAGCCATTTATGTGAGAAATAGAGAGTTCAACTCCTGTTATGACACAAATGCCTTATCTACCAAGCCATCTGCCCAACCTCAGGTTCCCCTCTTTAACTAAAACCAGTGTTAAACAGAAGAATATAAAACCAATGACAGATACACTTTATAAGAACCTTGGAACCTCAGGCTCAAGAAACATTTGAAAGATCTTGCTGCGTTTCCACCTTCCCGTGGTGACGTCTGGTCTATTTTCACAGCACTACTCTTCAGTTGGCCCTTTCCAGTCTTGCTCTTCTCACTGCCCATAAGCTCCTGAACACCTTTCCTGATATGGCCCCTGCAAGTTTAAACAAACACTCTTTTCCTAAATCTAATCCAAAAACAACCACTCCTCTTTTAAAATTATCTTTTATTTATATAAACAGCCCTGTATCTATCATTTTTATTATCGTTTTTAAAACAAAATCATATGTTTTGACTCTTGAAAGTTTTATTGGAAGGAGGGAAGTCATTTTGTCTGAAAGAAATCATTTTATTTTTGCTCCTGATGCTTTATTCTAAAGACCCTTCAAACTGTCTACAACCCTTAAATTTTATGAAGTGAGTAGTAAAACTTACAAGAGTAGGACTTTCTAAAAACTTCCAATTGTAAATTTTGAGATTTCGTCAAGACCTGAGAACTGGCAAATAAGATTGAGGACAATGAAGACAGTGAGCTAAACACCTGAACCACAGAAAAGTAGATTAACCAAATAGATATCTGATTTCCATTTGGAAGTAATTTGCCTCTAGGTGAGCAATTAAGCTATTCTTATTATCTCTTTAATTCTGTGAGGGTCTCAACATCTATCTTTGTATAATGCTGCTTTAAGAAAACTTAAATCCCATTTTTCCCTAAAAGAGTACATATGAATATGCACAGACATAATACTGTATAATTGGTTTGGAGTGTTGTTATTCTGTGAAGTGGTGGGTAGTTTTTCTAAGACAAAATTTATTAAGGTGTGTACTCTAAGTGATCAGTTTTCATTCATCTGATCAATAAGGAAGGATTTCAGTGTATCAACTGGTTTTTAATGTATTAATCTGCTCTATATGCAACAATTATATCATCTTATTGAGTATGAAAGGAGGTGACAGAAGTTCTATTAGGAGATATACTTTAATAAATTTTGAGTTCCTACAATCTATTGTTTTAAAGGCATGTACTGTCACTCAAATGGTCTGACAATTGTAAGATATTCTATAACCATTGAATTTAGAAATGATATCTGTTATGCATTTACTAAGCTTTAGCCAGGGGTAATGTCCAGTTTCCCTTCACTTTGTAAGAAACAAAAGAGAAGAAGAAGAAAAGGTTATAAATGGGAAGCCACAGGTGAGAAAAATCTGTAGAAATTTCTACTCCTATATGAGCAAACCAATCCCAATGTAAAGGGTAAATTGAAACTATGAACTGTATCATTTAGAAACCACCTACTATGCTCTAACTTTCTGTTCTTGATGAACATTGTGTGTGTGTGAGAGAGATATTTCATCTGGGTATATCCAAAATCAAAATAATTTTATGCAGAAGGAGAGCTTCTTATGTTGCTGAACTAATCCTCAATATGGGACTAAATAAATTCATGTTATTTAGAAAATTGTTTTATCAGAAGAACTAGTCTGATTGAAACTAGAATGTACAGTTATATACCACATCAGAACCCAACATGTTCTGTATTCACATAAGCCTAAGTATATGTATGTCAATCTCTCAATTGGCCACCTAATACCTTAAGAGACAGAGTAAAGAGGAAATTGAAGAGGCTATTGCCTATTAACAGAGCATTGTTTTACTGAGTACCCTCCTGTTACATGAAAAAATGACAGTGTAGTAATTGTACCAACAAGTAGTATAGATGTTTCTTAGTATTGTCAAATATTATGTATGAAATGTAATTGTGTGTGTTGTGCTTTTACAGCTCATGCAATTTTGTAAAGGTGTTTAGGACAACCTCTCCACAGATCTATTAGTAATGCATTGCACTGCAGTGTTCTGGAAGCTACAACCACCCCAAATTAAGATCTTCGATTTTTTTTCTATAACCAACTCTTATAAACAATCTTTATTTATTTCCTCCATGGTAGAGCAAAACATAATTAGAAAGAATATGACTGTAGTGCTTCTCCATCATTCGAGAGTCTTCTGTTGAAAATTTTCATTATCTCTATATTCCATTTTTAATTGGATTATTTGCTTTGTTGATGTTTAAGTTCTTGAGTTCTTTTTACATTCTGGATACTAGTCCTTTGCTGGATATAGGACTGGTGAAGATCTTTTTGTAATCTGTAGACTGCCATTTCATTCTATTGATAGTGCTCTTTGCTTTAAAGAAGATTTTCAGTTTCCAGCAGTGCCATTTATTAATTGTGCATCTGAGAGTCTGTGCTGTGGGTGCTCTGGGAAGTTGGCTCCTGTGCCAGTGAGTTCAAGACTCTTACTCAATTTCTCCTCAAGCAGATTTAGTGTATCTGGTTTTATGTTGAGGTCTTTGATCCATTTTGGACTTGAGTTTTATTCAGGGTGATAATTATGGACCTATTTGCATTTTTGTACATGTAGACATCCAGTTAGACCAGCATTATTTATTGAAGATGCCGTGTATTTTTGGCTCCTTTTTGAAAAATCAGGTGTTGATAGGCGTGTGGGTTTATTTCCGGATCTTTGGTTCAATTAAGTTGATCAACCAGTCTATTTCTTTGCCAGTACTAATAAGTTTTTATTACTATTGTTCTGTAGTATAGCTTCAATGGTGGAGAAGCACTTAAAAATGCTCAACATTCTTAGTCATTAGGAAAATGCAAATCAAAACGACTCTGAGATTTCAGCGTATACCTGTAATAATGGCTAAGATAAAAACCTCAAGTAACACATGCTGGCAAGGATGTGGAGAAAGGGAGTACTCCTCTCCATTGCTGGTGGGAGTGCAAACTTGTACAACCACTTTGGAAATCAATTTTGCGTTTTCTCAGAAAACTGGGAATATCCATACCTCAGGACCCAGTTGTACCTTTCCTGGGCTTACATCTGAAAGATGTTCCACCATACAACAAGGACATTTGCTCAACCATGTTCATAGCAGTTTTCTTCATAATAGCCAGAAACTGGAAGCAACCTAGATGTCCCTCATCCAAAGAATGGGTAAAGAAAATGTGGCACATTTATACAATGGAATACTTCTCAGCCATTAAAAACAAGGAAATCAGGAAAATATATGGAAATAAAAGATCACCCTGAGTGAGGTACCACAGACCCAGAAAGACACACATAGTTTATACTCACTTGTAAGTGGATTTTAGTCATAGAGGACAGAAGAGACATACTACAATGCATATAGCGCAAGAAAATAGTTTCAATGGGAATCTTAGGCTCCACATGGGCCCACTAGTTAGGGGTGTGAGGGATATCTCTGACATGGACTATGTTACTCACTTTTTGATCACTTCTGCTGATGTGACTTCCCTACCAGGCCGCAGGAGAAGATGAACTCAGTCCTCATGTCAAAAAGATGAGCTGGGGTATTTGGGTAAGGGGGCTCCCCTATTCTGAAAAATATGGGAAAAGGAATGCTGGAGGGAGGGTGGGATGGGGACAAGAGGAGGAAAGCATCTGTGACAGAGATGTAATTGAATTAATTAGTAAAATAATGAAAAAAGAATACAACTGTGGATCATCTGATATTTCAGAGTTCTTGTGTTTCTACTTTTACCATTTTTGTTAACTCAAAGCAATAGGTAGCCTCACACCTACTTCAAAAACCTTAAAATTTTATCCAAATTTTAGAATGTATAAGCCTTCAATAAGACAATAAAAATTGATTATGCAAATATAAGATCCACAGTAACAGAAAGAAATGGTCTTAAGGGGACAGGCAATACCAACCCAGAATAAGTCTTTGAGGGCATTGTTTAAAAACTAACTGTTTGGGTAAAACTGTGCATGCTTCTGGCGTATTAATTGTCTCATCCAAATACTTAGTTAATGAAAAAAAGTAAACGCAGACATGAATGTTGAATCAAAGAAACAACATTCCCTGCCTACTACCTAGTGAGTTTCAGGGGATATTCTATTGGGTAGTTTAGTCTTTGAAGCGATTATGAACCATCAACCTTATAAGAGTGTTTGGTACTTCCCTTCTTTGATGTTAACATGCCCATCACCACAGGAAAGTTTCTTTTTTTCTTTTGCTATATTCTCTTTAGCTTGACTCCACTTTAAATGAACAGTCTACTGGCAAAATGCACTTAGTAATTAATCAACAGGCAGGTAATTAATTAAAGAAGTCTGTGGGATACTGGGGGTGGGGAAAAGGATTAGAGAGTAGAGATATCTGATTCTCAGTGATTTCCAGTTTTCTCTTCTGCACACTGAAACCCTTATGTTTTCTGAATAATGAGAAGTTAGACCAATAGAAAAAAAATATCCTCTGGAGTAAGAGTCTAGTGAGAGTGCAATACAAATGTTCCCATCTTCCCCTGCAATGTTCTAGATAGGAAACTTCATCTCCTAATGAAAGGGGAAAAAAAGCTTTTTGATGGATTACTGTTTAAGAGAAATATTCTGATCATTGCAAAATCAGTGAAGATGAAAAATGTGAGCAGGTAATTGAATAGGAAACATTTATATGGCAGTGAAGCTGTGCTGGCAAAAAAATTATTATTAAAGTAACCTTTTATTTAATATATCATCACCTATAAGATGTGCTTTGTAAAATTTCAACTTGGAAGGACTTCCTGTTTAATTGCGTAAAGTTTTGGCAACTCATTTTATTAAAGAATTTTGCAACTGAAACTGAAGGTAGTTTAAGGTCCATAAATTTAAATGAACTTCAGAGACCACATAGGCAAGCATTTTATAGCATTGGGGATTTTCAAATAATCAGGGTGATGGTCAGTACATAACCTTTGTAAGCAGGGCTTACCACACAATTTTTTATATTTTGATTTTTATGCAGTTCGCATGCACTATATTTTAAAAATGCTGAAAAGTGAACCAAGAACATTTTACATGAAATTATATATAGCACATGGCCATGAATTAAGAATCTATTTTTTAATCTCTTTTTATGTCAAAAAAGAAATAGTGTTAGCTCATTGCCACAGACACTGGGAGCAAAGATTAGGTTAGCACCCTTTGTACCCATGCACTCTGCCACATATCTAGGCTCTCTTCATCTGGAGTATTAAATATATTAAGGCCTGTTCCATATTTTTAAATTAGATGTAACTATAACTTGTTGTTTATGACTGATAATAATGCTGCAAATTGTGCAGTCTGAAAATGCAGCAGTTACACTATTCCTTCAAGACGTTACCATCATCCCTCCACATTTTGATGCCATTCATTCTGATGGCAGATGAGAATTACCTATATTTGTATTGAAATGATGTTCAATAACATCACCCCATGTGTGATGATCTCTATTACCATCAAACAAAATAGTCATCAAACATGTAGCCACATGTAGTGAAACTCTGAGGATGTTATTTTTGTCTTCACTGAATTTATTTCCACAGTTAATTTTTCATACCACCCCGCAAGGCAGGAAATCAAGTACTTGGGAATGGTAGCAAAGTCTTTTATAGCTGAGCTCTACCCTACAGCAACCTCCTAGTCCTCATAGTTACTCTACTTGGAGGGAAGGTAAATTCCTTTATCTTTATAGCTTAGTGATATTATGCTAGTCTCTCAAAATAATTTATGTTAAAAATAATGAAACATTCATTTAGCTAATATTTTAATTTATTTTAAAAATAGTGAATATTTAAGTAATAATGAAAGTAGGATTTGATAGCAGCAATCATAATAGTAGTGAAATAAAGGTGTTTGGAAAACATTTCTTTGCATAAAACCACTTGATCTTGATCTTTTCTCTTGAAAGGATACTGAACTACCATGGGCCACATCCGAGCAGGGGTTCTAGGTTACATCCATATATGGTCCTTGGTTGGAGATACAGTCTCACAAAAAAAAAAAAAAACCCTGTGCCTAGATATATTTGGTCCTTCTGGAGCTCCTGTCTTCTCCAGGTCATGCTAACTCCCCCTTCTTTCATATGATTCCCTGTACTCTGCCGAAAAGGTTTAGTTATGAGTCTCAGCATCTGCTTTGATTCACTGCTAGGCGGAGTCTTTCAGAGGCTCTCTGTGGTAGGTTCCTGTCCTGTTACTTGTTTTCTTTTTAATATCAGCAATTTTCATGTTTCTGTCTCTCCAGTGTTTAGTTTACAAGCCTGAACTACCAGGTATGGCTAGTTTCCTCTTACTAAAACCAGGGCAGCAGTTACATTCTTGAAATAAGCTAGTATTTTCTGCTCTTGATTTGTAATTCTTGTGTCACTCAAACTCATCTGAATCCATGAAGTGTTCATGTTAATAATTGTCTTAAGTAAAAACTTAGAAATATTAACAACTGGGAAAACAATATTTACATTTAACATTATAACTGATATCATTTTATGAACTATTTTAGGCAGAAATTGACATTCATTTTTATTCCAGCTGGCATAAAATAGGTTCAATTCCATCCAGCATGTTAGGATGCTATCTATGTTTTCCTACAACATTTCCTAAAAAAATGGTTACAGGCCTCTATAAGATACCATAAGTTGTTTGTTTCAGGCCTCTTCAGGTATGGTATTTACATCTGCTAATGATCCTAGAATGGCAAGACACTTCCTTGCTTGCATATCTCTAAACACTAAGAGCTCCTTTTTCTTCTTTTGTGTGTGTCTCTGTATTTGCATATGGAAGACAGAAGCCAATATTGGTTGTCTTCCTCTGTATCTGTCTACCTAATTTTTGAAACACTATCTCTAACTGAACTTGAAGTTACAATAATTGGTGAGTGTCTGACCATTAAAGTTTCATCTGGAACTTTCATTTTCTATCAGCACTAGCATTACAGATACATTCCCATCTTTACACCTGAGTGTTGGACATGCACATTCAGTTTCTCATGACTTCATCCTAAGAGATTATCCACTGAATTATCTCTCCAGGCCCTGGAGCTCAAATCAAGGCAAATATGCATCCATTATAATTAAAATTGTTGAAATTGTTAAAATATGGAAAGTTCTTTCAACGAAAATCAGTTTATTATATAGCCTAAAACAACAAAAAAAATGCATATAGTGTAGCTTATATCTCCACACTTTTATCAAATCACTTTTTAACTCAGTCAGGAAATATCAAGTGTCATTTCACTGTACATGTGTGGTGGGATGTGGTCCACGGGAAAGGCATCTTTCACGTTGCCTTTCCTAGCATTTAAAATGCCCTCTTATATAAATGCCTGTGCCACATATTTGTACTATTACTATATGCAGATTATAATTCATATTACATGAGCCTCACCTGAGCACAAGCAGTATTTTTTTTCTACCCAACCCAAACAGCAATGTTCCTAATTTGCTTTCTCCCTACATTTCCAGTATGGGCCACTTTAGTGATGATGACAGATGCAGTTGGGGCTCTGTCTCCCCTGTTATTTGATGAAATCATTTAGAATGTCATATGTGTATGCATTATAGAAAGTTCTAATGTTTTAGGTTTCCACATGACACCTTAGATGGAACTTTGTTTTTGTCATCCCTTCCTGTATTCCCTCTCTCACCACCTTCTCCATCCCACGTCCTGTTTGATCCTCTTATTTCAGGGACCCCCCCCCCACTGGTTCACACATAATTATCTATCCCATTTCTCCTTCCTAGGGAGATCCATCACCCCCACCCGCACTCCAGTCCCTTACTCTTTACCTAACTTGAGCGATTTTGCGGTTATATGGATTGTTGCTTACTTATCAATGACTTCACAGCTATATCTTGTCATTGATATGTAAGTTTAAATACATCGGTACCTTACGGGTTTTATTCCTCAATGCTTATTTTGATTTGTACCACCTTTATAATAAAAACATAGTACATTTTGATATATAAAGTGAGAATTATAACCTCTGTTTGATACCAAGGAGTAAGAGTAAGCATTTGTTATAACATTTACACAATTAAAGCTCAAAAATAAATAAGAACATTAATTTGATATGTATTATAAACAATCTCACAGTTCTAGCACAAATGTATAATTCATTGCTTTCTTGAAGTTTAATTGTGGAAAAGATTTGGAAAAGTTTTTATATAGAATGTAACCTCCATAAGTTAGGAATTAACACTGTGCTGAGGGTTTGGAGATCCTGGCTTCATTGTCTACTTAGATAGCTCATAAAAACTGTCCAATAATTATGTCTTGTATAAATAAGGAGAGCAAAAGGAGTTTAATTATATACCTAATTGTAGGCATCTACCCTTCAAATTTTAAGAGCCTCTTGTTCTTTTCATTTAAAAGTATTGTGAGTACATATATCTTTTAGGAAGTTAGCAATTAAAGAATTTGCCTTAAAAACATGATTGCTTTCAGCTGTGCTCTCATTTCCATAGTAACATCTATATGTAATGCCAAGATATTCTCTCTAAAGTTGACTTGCACTGACAACCACAATGAGAAAATACATTCAGCATTAACATTTTCCATTCCTCTCCAAATAGCCTACACTGTATAAAAGACCACCACGTCCTAGTACCTGTGGCTAAATTCATACATCAGTTAATCACACTCAGTGCTGTGGTGTGAGTGGCAACTTTATTCCAATTCCTCTTGTCAATACCGTGGTCACTAAGGGGAAGCAAGTCATTTTCCCAAGACCAGAGGTAAATGAACAAACAGAGGTTGCAGAGCTAATGAAGTCATTACTGAACAGCTGGTGGCTTGTGATAGGACAATTCCACATTCTTGCCAAAGGAAAAGTAATATTAGGATGACATTTTCACATCCCCATAAGATGGAATTTAGAAATCTTCCATTGATGAATCAACCCCAATTAAGTGAGGTGATATATAAATATCAGCAGAGCATAAACTCTTGAAATACTCAAATAACTAGCCACAAAATTGTTTCATGTAACTATCATGCATTTCCTTTAAAATAAGTATTTTAATTATGATTTGAATGAGAGTTTAAAGGCAGCATGCTAATAGGTATGTTACAATTTTAAGGTTTGTCATTAGACAGAAATGTACACCTAGGGTTTACTCATTTATTAAAGCTAGTTTCACAGTTTCCTTGTTCAACTGTTTGCCCTGGGACACTACTTGAGACAGCCTTCTGATGCCCTCAGGAAAGATTTTGAGTGTCAACATCTGAAACTAGTATTGTGACTTATTTACATATTTTAAAGTCAACCTATGGAAAACTTCAGATTTGTTCATAACACTGACCTTTGGAAGTTCTCTGAAGACGTGAAAATATAGGATCACTGTAACTTTCTTTCTCTTGTAGGACAAGTGTTTGAAGTGGCATTGTATTACAACCAAAGATTAAAGTTTCTGAAGGAAAAATTTACACAATTAAAGTACCTATTGAAGAACATGCAATTCAATTCTCTGAAGACATGTGAGCAAAGGAAATTTCATAATTCTAGCATTGTGCTCTCTGTCCTGCATCTGATATCCATGAGCACAACCGTGATGCTATCCACAATACTGTACATGACAATCATTTTCTTTATAATTCTACAACCTAACAGATAAGTGCTTTGTTTAGAAAGTCTGAAGATTTTTAACTCAGTTTACATGTTATTGTCTCTTTTGGACCATGTGATATATACAGATAACTATCAGTTTTATTTATTGCACAGACTCTGCACATAAACTAAAAATGTAGCCAATATACATTATGTATCATTCAACAAATGTAAGAAACGCTATAAGTAATTATAAAGGTGTTGATAATTGAGATACCATTGTCTTTGCCAAATAGTGATCATTTATTTATATATTTACTTTGTACAAAGAAGGCAGAAGCATTTTATTTGATCCAGAGAGCAATGTAAGAGACATTGTGGGTTGTTTAGTTGGAAAGTGGCCATAGTTCAATAAGGTCTCATAAGGGGGACTTCCTGTAAACCACCAGAGACTCTGTATGGCTTCCCACCAGTTAGGCCTCCGCTCTCCCAAACTCTTTATAAATATACCTCCTCACATGCTCAACTATTTAAATTACCGATTCAATAAGCCAACGAAATGATAGGGAGGTAGCAATGAGAAGTATTGTGCTATAAATTTACACAGTTAAATTTCTCTTATTTTTTATGATGTCTAGAATCCTCTGTTACATTGTGAAGATTAATAGCCCTACATGACAAGTGATCATTTAAAGTGTTAAGCATCACTGATAAGCTAACCATCTGACAAGTGGAACAAGCTAGTGGGGAGAAAGCATTCTCTGTCACAGACCACTGATGCAGTAGATATGCAGATCATTTGGTTTCCACTGCTTACTTCCTCCAAGTTTTCACTAGAATTGCCTGAGGGAAGAGAAAGCAAAAGCCAGGGAGTGAAATCCATGTCCAAAGCATTTATCACCTATTTATAGATATGAAGACAGTGAAGGAGTGTGCATTATTATTGTTGCATAGAGAAAATTCTGACTTTTGTGAAGTTGTTTTAAGACCTACCCAAAGTAACTCATGAAGGTATTGCTCTATTTGTGGCCCTTTCTTTTCGCCACTCTGAAAGCATCCTCCTCTTTAAAGCACACCACTGTCCTGCACAAGAACTACAGGCTACAAAAGAATGCTAAAAACAAGAGAAATAGTCTTCCCCAGGGAAGCGCACACCAAATGAATACCCAATACCAAATGCCACCTACATACAATTAACATTATACAGACAAAGCAGGATATATTTAGGAATATATATGTATATTTATGCATATATAAACATGTAACAATAATTAATTGAAAAAATCCATGAATTTGAAAGAGAGTAAAGAGGGATTTGAGGGAAGGTTTGGAGATAGAACAGGGAAAGGGGAAAATAATGTGATTATAGTATAATCTCAAAAAAGCAAAAGTAATGCATTTTAAATATTGGAAACTAAAAAAAAAATGTACATCTCAAGACTAGTAGCATCACTACCATCTAAGAACATATTGAAAATGCATGTTTCTAGGGGTCAGGGAGTACAAAGGAAATGTATAGCTTCACCTCAATTATGCCCTAACTTAAAACTACAATAATAACAGCACTTATTTTACAATGCATATTTTCACAATTATCCTCACCTCTACTGAATCAGAAACTTTGGGGCTGGTGTCAGCAATTCTGTGTTTTAACATCCTACTTTAAATACTCTGAAGTTGATCTCAAGGAATCACGGGTCATTTGCATGTCTGGCATAAACAAAGCAGCCTGTAGGTATACTTTCCGTGGATGGGCTTCTTAGTTTAATGCCCTTGCCCATATATCATCTCATTCATTGTAATGGTAAACAGAAAAGTAAAAGATTCACAGAATCCACTTTCCAGTTTTTGACAAGAACCCATGTGGCTCAAGATCAAAAAGATCATCTAAGTTTGATCTAAGATGGTCAATAGGAATGTATCAGTTCCTACAAAAGCCTCTTGTAGTTTTTTGTTGTTGTTGTTTTAAATCCAACACATCATAGAATAGTGACTATTCTGTGTCAAGGTTCAGGAACCCAGCTTGCTTATATCTTGAGACTAGATGACTTTGTTCTGAAAGAAGATAATGACACCATTTATATGTTATTGCCAAAAACCTAGTCAACGCAGTGTGCCAGAGCTATGGTGGACGATAGACGTGGGCTCGTGGGCAGAGTAAGACATTAAGAAAATAGTAGTCTCCATCTAAACTATTGGAAATTCTACAATATAAATGAGCATTTTAAAGTCTTCCAAATGGTCCAAAACAGAGACTGACTGATATATCACATGGGAGAATTGAGTGGAGGTATTAGTGTTTATACAGTTTTTAATAATATAAAAAAATTAGCAAGAGAGAAAATGTGTTAGATAGATATCATTCTATTGATATAAAACAATGCCAGTGGTTTAGAAAATATGCAGAAAGTGGTATGGAAATATAGTTACAAATTCCTGCTACATATATAGCACTATGCTAGATGAGATGGTGAACACACAAAATACTATATTTCAGATATCAATACTAGGAAATGATCAAAACTGTTTGAAAGACTTATGCCCTGGTGGAAAGTTTAAATGTGATTACATTTTGATGCTCTCCTTTGTTTCCTGTGTTTCCATGAGAGGTATGCGTTATTTCATAGCCATTACTATAGCAAATGTAATTTTTGTTACAAACAAAATGCAAATAGAGTGCTATAAAATTAAACTACCGAATTAAGGACAGAAAGAAAGAAAAATACGATTTATTAGGAACTTCTTTAAATAAACATTTCTAAAATTACTCTCAAGATGTGGCCTTGAGCCAATATAGATTTACTAGAGTTTTATTTTTGCCATTTATATGCAATCTTATGCATATATATGTATCTAAATATGCAATATTGAAACGTTATAACTGAGCATTTTGCAGACTTCTAAAAATTCATTCTTCAAGTAAAATAAAGATATGCTATGCTCTTAACATCGAATTTATTAAGGACTTCTTCAATAAATGATATTTGAAAGTTATTGGGATTATTATACCAAGATATTCCCTTTATGATTAAATGCTCTAGAGTGCAAAGTTATTTCCAAGGTGATTGGGGGTTCTTTTTTTTTCTTCATTGTTGACTAATTTGGATGAACTTTAAAATTGCTTTGTATTCTTTCTCTTCTCAACTATCTCTTTCAATTTGCCTTTCAAACAAAGCTGGAGAGCGTTAAAAGCTTCTGCCATAGTTTAATTTACTCCATAAAGCTTACAGCAAACAGTAATGAGTGAAAGTCAGGACAGGAACTCAAAGCAGGAACTTGACAGCAAAAACTAAGGAGCGGCCATAAAGAATTATTCCTTCTCAGCTTACTCTCCATAGGTACTTCAGCTTGCTTTTTATACAACCTAGACCACCTTTCCAGGCATAGCACCAACACTAGTGGCCTGGACCCTACCATACCAATGACTAATGAAAAAGAAAATCCCCCATACACTCACACATAGACTAGTCTTATGGTAGCACTTTCTCAATTGAAGTCTTCTCTTCCAAGATCACCTTGTGTCAAGTTAATGAAAACTAAACAGCATACTTCACAAGCATGCAGAACAAAATTATCTTCCAACCCCAAGAATACATGTTAAAAAACCAGTCATGGGTCAGAAAAAAAAATGACTTTCCGAATAAAGCTGCCTGCTAAGTTTCATCCCAAGAACCTATATCCCATAGTAGGAAAGAACAGAATACCTCAAGGTTCTCTTTCACCTCTACAGACATTCTGTCACATGTACAACACACATGATGCTTCTGCACTCCCACTCTGAGCTCTATCTGTATGTATCACTTTCACTATAGACGTGTAAGAAGCAGAGGATCCCAGTCTGTGTGCCATTTGTCTTCTCAGCTGGATGCAAGCAGTGATAGAGTCCTCATTAATGGCCTAGGTTGCCAAGGGAAGGAGTCTCCATCTAGGATTACAAAGGAAAGAAAACGATCTGGCTACACACACATTCTGTATTCTTGTGTCAATAACAGTGAACTCCCAAAGCATTGTATGGTATGGATCTTCTTTTATCCTATAGCCTTCCATATATGGGGGCCTGTGATTGGTATTTGTAATTCTACTTTCGAAGTGAGTCTAACTATAAGATGGTATGACCCTCACCAGAGTCTTAATTAAAGAGAGTTCCTGAGTGTTTGTTGCAGAATTAGTGAATTTTGTGTGGCTAGAAAATAACTAATTGGGGAGCCCTAGAGTGAGAGAACCCAATTATTTAGTAAGCTATGGAGGATAGGAGATGATGATCAGGAAATATGATATTAGTGATGTCAAGGTCTAGAGAGGGAGGTTTGGTAGAAGGGAGGCAAATTTTGGAGGTAACAATCTCCACTCCATTAAAATAAATCAATATGAGGACTATTAAGATGGCTTTCTCAGTAAAGGAGCCTGCTGCCAAACATGGAAAACCTAAATTCAAACCCAGGGACCTACATGGTAGGAGATAAATGGAGACATCAAGTTGTCTTTTTTTCCACAGGTGCATGCCTGGCAACTCTCTCTCTCTCCCCTTCTCCATCCCTGTCTGTCTGTCTGTCTGTCTGTCTATCTATCTATCTATCTATCTATCTATCTATCTATCTATCTATCTATCTATCTATCTCTACTATCTATCAACTATTTATCTATCAGCTATCCAACTCTCTATCTATCATCTATCTATCTCACACACACATGAATTCATTAATGCATTTTTAACTTGTATGGAATTTTTGCAAAAGTGACAGGCAGTGTTTGTTTCGGTCAAATCAGCTGAATTAAAGTTTAAACACAAGCACATATCTTCATCTACCTAGCAGTCCTCCATCCCATACTATAACTTTCATTCCTGCTGCGACAAATACCCTGATCAAAATCATCTCATTGTAAGGAAGGACTCACCTGGGTTATAATTATAGGTCATGGGTTCATACTTGAAGAAAAACAAGGCAGGACGCCAAAGGCAGTAACTGAATTCAGCCTTGCTGTCCATTCCACATAGTACCACCCAAAAAACTCACTTCACAGAAAAAGAAGCATTTCAGAAAACACGGAGGATGTTGCCTGATGGAAAGCAGGCAGGCTTATGCTTAGCTGCCTTTCAAAGATGGTGCTACCCACATAGGTAGCACTCACACAAGTCAGGAGACCTAGGCCATTGTTAACTGAGATTCTCTTCCCAGATATTAATAGGTGGTATTAATTCGACAGTTAAAGCTATCCAGGATGCACAGCCACCTCTGCTGGAAGAGAAGTTCAATTTGATGATTCAGAAGGAAAAGAGAGAAGTCAATTCAAGGCTGCTGAGATTACTTTTGCCCCCACTGTTGCTAAATATTTAGCTGAAAATATAATAACTGTCAGAATCAAGCAGAAATGCATAAGAATATAGTCAGAGAATGCCTCATCCTTTTGCTTGAAAAATAAAACCTTGATTTCACATTAGCATTTTCGTCAAGTCTGTTTGCTGTAAAATTCTGAAGCTAAACACAAACACAGCCTGTTGCTTCTTCTAGAGAACATTAATTGTCTCCAATCGCTATTCTAGCATCTGTTTCACATTTTGACAAGTGCACTTATCTTCTTTTTCCCCTTCATATTCCTCTGGTAAAAATAATGAATAAATTACAGTGAAATGACAAATGTGTTGATAATCAAGATGAAACACAAATGAAGTGGAAGAGGCCGTATTTCTTTGCAGAGTTGTAAATTGCTTTCTTTTCTTGTGCTCTGACATGCCTGACTCAGAATCTAAAAATACCACCACATGGGAAAATTAACTGAATTGCTCCAACAGAAATTATTCTTTACTGACGAGATAAGCACACAGGATTTCCTTCTCCAGTCATGTATTTTATTTGTCTCACAATCTGAATATTGCAGAAGAGACTAGTTCTACGGTGTTTAGATGGCAATGAATCCAACATATATGACAATTGCATCAGAAAACAATTCTTAAATTCTTCATGGAATTTGAGACTATATAGCTGAACAAATCAGAATGGCAACAACAACAAAACTGTCAACTACTCAATCCAAGATGTCAGTCTTTGAGAGAACATTCACACTGGGTTTGGGAGGTCACTGAGCTATATGCTAAAGCTCATTCCCATAAATTTCCCATGAAAATACTTAACAGTGACATCATAGACTTTTCAGTGAATGCAATCAGGTACCTTATTAGTAGTGTATTAAAGGCTGGTCCAACTAAAAGGGTTCCTCAGTTAGAGTACATTGACTAGAACTTCTAGAAGTATTTTCTCTTTCTTTTTTCTTTCTTTCTCTTTTTCTTTCTTGTTCTTTTAAAATGTCTCCCTTATTTATTTAGTCACTTTACAGCCTAATCCCAGCCCTCTCCCTCCTCTCCTCCCAGTGGCACCCTCATGCCTCCCCACCAAATTCCCACCTTCTTCTCAAAGAAGGGGAAGCTCCCAAGGATTATCAACCCAACCTGAAATTTCAAGTCATAGCAGCACTAAATGAATCCTCTCCCATTGAAGCCTGACAAGGCAGCCCAGCTAAGGGATAGGGATTCAAAGTTAGGCAACAGAGTTAGAGATAGCCCCTACTCCCATTGTTAGGGGACCCACATATTAACCAGGCTGTGAATCTGCTGCGTATGGGTAAGGGGTCTAGGTCTACCATCCATGTATGTTCTTTGAGTTGTGAACTCCCATGGGCCCAGGTTAGTTAACTCTAGACCTTCTTTTGGCATGCTTGACCCCTCCAACTAACTCTGTCTTTCTCCCAGTCTACCACAAGACTCCCCAAGCTTGGCCTATTGTTAGGCTATGAGTCTCTACATCTGTTTCCATAAACTGCTTGATGAAGCCTCTCAGAACACAGTAATGATAGGGTCCTGTCTGCAGGCATAGCAGAGTATCATTAATAGTGACAAGAGTTTGGCTCTCCTCAATCTTCATCCAGAAGGTCAAACAGGACAGATAGTAGAAGAGGAAGAAAGCAGGGAACAGAAAAGAAACCTATCACAGAGGACTTCTGAAAGACTCTACCCTGCAGGGTTTCAAAACATATGCTTAGATTCATAGCCAAACTTTGGGCAGAGTGCAGGGAATCTTTTGATAAAAGGGGGAGATAGAATGACCTGGAGGGGACAGGAGCTCCACAAGGAGAGCAACATATCTTGGCACAGGGGTCTTTTCTGAGACTGATACTCCAACCAAGGACCATGCATGGAGATAACCTAGAACTCCTTCACAGATGTAGTCTATGGCAGCTCAGTGTCCAAGTGGGTTCCCCAGTAATAGGAACAGGAACCATTTCTGACATGAACTCAGTGGCTGACTCTTTGATCACCTCCCCCTGTCGGGGGAGCAGCCTTACCAGTCCACAGCAGAAGACAATGAAGCCAGTCCTGTTGAGGCCTGATAGATTAGGATCAGATGGAAGGGCAGGAGGACCTCCCCTATGATTGGACTGGGTAGGGGCATAAGAGTAGAGGGTGGAAAGGATTGGGAGAGGAGCGGGAGTAGTCTACAACTAGAATACAAAGTAAATAAACCGTAATTAATAAAAATTAAAGGAAAAGTGTTTGGCTCTTTCCCATGGGGTAGGTTCCAAGTTGAGCTAGTGATTGGTTTGCCATTCCCTCAATCTGGTTTCCATCTTTTTTCATACACTTCTTGTAAGTAAGACAAACTTGGGCTTAAAAGTTTTATGGGTGGGCTGGTGTTCACCTTTCTTCCACTGGAAGTCCCACCTAGCTAAGGTGGAAACTGAGGTAGCAACTTCAGAGTCTTTAACCCTGCTGCCAGGAGTCTCAGTGAGGGTCACTCCCATAAATGCCTGGGAGCTTCCCCTGTTCCAAAGATGCCCCACCACCACCACCACTGATTTACGTTCCCTCTTTAAGTTTTTTCCTCTACCGCCACCCCTGCTCTCTGCACACCTGATCCAACAGCTGCCTACCAAATGGGAAAATTTTTTACCAACCCTATATTTGACAGAGGGCCAATATCCAAATATATAAAGAACTCAAGAAATTAGACACCAACAAACCTAATAACACAATTAAAAAATGGAGTACAGAGCTAAACATAGAACTCACAACAGAGGAATCTCTAATGGCAAGGAAGCACTTAAAGCTATGTTAAAAAGATTCCTTAGTCATCAGGGAAATGAAAATCAAAATGACTCTGAGATTTGATTTTATTGCAGTCAGAATGGCTAAGACCAAAAACTCAAGTGACAGCACATGCTGGCAAAGATCTGGAGCATCTTTGGAGCAATTAAGGGGAACCTCCTTAATTACTGATGGGAAGGCCAACTTGTACAATTGCTATGGAAATCAACCTGGAGGTTTCTGAGAAAATTGGGAATAGATCATCTTCATGAACCAGCTATAGCACTCCTGGGCATATACCCAAAAGATGCTCCTCCATGACACAAGGACACTTGCTCAACTATGCTCATAGTTTATTTGTAACAGCCAGAAATGGGAAACATAGATGCCCTTCAACTGAAGAATGGATAAAGAAAATGGTACACTGACATAATGGAATTCTACTCCGCTATTAAAAACAAAGACATGAAATTTTTAGGCAACTAGAAGAGACCATCTGAGTGAAGTAACCCAGACGCAGAAAGACTTATAAGTGGATATTAACCATAAAGTACAGGATAACAATGCAATAATACACAGACCCAAAGAAGCCAAGGAGAGCACAAGGGATGATGATTGAATCTCACTCAGAAGAGGAAAAAAAAATTAGACATCTAAAGTAGATGGAGGGAGGGGACTGGGTAAGAGAGGGGTTTGGGAGGGCTAACAGGGGTGAGAGTACAAAGGTATTTTCAAATATTCTTTTTTTAAAATATCTTTAAAGTTTTTATTTATTTATGAACAAGTGCTTCATCTGATATAAACATGGTCACCAGAGGAGGACATCAGATTCCAGAAGAGATGACTGTGAGCACCATGTGAGTGCTGGGAATTGAACTCAGGTCCTCTGAAAGAGCACCCAATTCTCAACCACTGAGCCATCTCTCCAACCCCTTCATAAAGCCTTTTATTCCTCATCGCACTCCACTGCATATAGAAAGAATCAGATTGGCTAAAGAATTACATAGATGAGTTCTTCAGACCCTTAAAGCTCATCTCTTCTGTTATTTTTTCCTGTCATGCTTTTTTATTTTTTAAGGAATTCCTAATGAATTCCTTTGGCCAAAAATTTAAGTACATATAACCCAATTGAGGTACTGAGAATGTAGTATTTGAGAACAACATTTACATCATATCTACCCTTCTGTTTACCATCTCCAACTTTTCCAGTGTCCCCCAACTTCCTCCATTACCATTTCCTTGAGTCCACATTACTAAACTTAAAACCAGAAAAAAATTAAGATCAGAATGGATCTTGTTGACAAAATGTTGGCACACAACATACCCGCAATTTATGAAAGATACATTTTATAGTCAGCCATGTCAGAGATTGTATCACAAATTTAGATTCTCTGAAGAAAAACTGATCTTTCCTATGCACCTCCAATTTCTGTACACACACTTAAAAACTTGTTTTCTGAATGTATTTCCAGAAACTGCTAGGATAAATATAAATAGTATTGCTTGCAAACACAAGTGCCACTTTACATATGCAAATATGTGTTGAAGCTAAGCTTTGCTGTCTTGCATGGATAAACTAGATCCCAAGGGATTTGAATGAAGGAGATTTCTAAAGTAGCAATAAGGAACAAACACAGTAATTAAGGATTTTATGTGTTCCTGGAAAATTGACACATTCCATATGTAGCAAATTACCACATCATAAATATATGATGCAGTTACCATCATATGGGCTGCTTTGGTACAACTATTAAGAAGCAATTAAGTGAAAAAGTGAAGATTTGAGATGAAGAACTAAATAACATATTTGGTCTCAAATATAAATTGAATGTTGCTTTTTAATTTTTATAGAGATTTAGGTAATTTTTCTCTCCTTTAATATTCTACCTTTTATAAAAATAAAATATTAAAATAATAAAGTCAGTTTAAAATGAAAGATATTATATATATATATATATATATATATATTGGCTTAAATTTTCCAAAATTAATTCTTTAAAAAATAATGGGACATTGGTTCTTCTTTATGTCTTCATATAAAAACTTAGTAATATTTTACAATCAGATACAAATAATAAGTAATTATATACTCTAACAATGACATTAAAGTAAAATATATGTAAACATACTAATATTTCCTTTTAATTTTTAACAAACTCATTTAACCTGGATATTTCACATGAAGGACAACTTATGGAACAGAACACTAAAGCAAGTATTTTTTTTCACATTTTATTCTTGTTTATGTAAAACAAAACAATAGAGACTGGTTTTAAGATAAAGGAAAGACAGTAAAGAATTGATGTCACAGCTCGAATTCCAAAATTAGTGTCAAATGTGTATGACCATGTCTTCTTTTATTTCTTTAATTAATAATAACTTTTTACCTCACATAATATATCCTCATCACAGTTTATCCACTTTCATCTCCTCACAGTTCTTCTCTACTTCTCCTGTCTTTTGTTTCCATACCTTTTCTGTCTCTCAGGCTTATGTGTGATAATAATAAAACAAAATAAAATAATATAATATATAGCAAAAACTAATACATCAAAATAAGACCAAAAAATGAAGGAAAAGAGCTTTAAAAAGGACAAAAGAATTAGATATAGATGCAGAGACCCACTATATTACACATTCAGGACTCTCATAAAAACATTAAGCCAGGAGATGTAATACATACTCAAAGCTCACCCTTTCTACCTCCCCTCCCCTGGGATTCCCTGAACCTGAGAGGACAGATTTGATGGAGGCATACCTTTTAGGTCTGACTGAGTGTTCCAAGGTCTCTTATTCTCTGCACAATATCTGGCAGTGGATTTCAGTATTTGTTCCCATATGCTACAAGAAGAAACTTCTCTGATGATGGCTAAGCAAGGCACTGATGCACCACTGTAACAGAATGTCATTAAGAGTAATTTTATTAGATCCCAGGGGAGGACATTGTAGCCAGCCCTGAGGAAACAAGATGAACTGGGGTCGGATGGAAGGGGAGGAGATCCTCCCCTGTAGGTGGACTTGGAGTGGGAGGGGAAGAGATGAGGGAGGGGTGGGGAGATTGAGAGGGAAAGAGAGAGGGGCTAAGCCAGGGATGCAAAGTACCTAACCTCTGATTGATATAAAAATAAAAAAAGAGTAATTTTATTGCTACATTTTCCTTTCCTTCTTTTCTTCTTTCCTTTTTCCTTTCTTTCTGTCTTTTCTTTCTTTCTTTTTCCTAGAACAATAGTATCTGGGTTTTACTCTAGGTCCCTTCCATATGTATTCTCTGGTACTTGGTCACCAAATTAGTGTCAAGAAATGACTCCATCTCATCTAGTAGACCTTAAGTAAAATCAGATATTTGTAGCACAATTCCACTAGCATATCATGTAGAGAGAAAACCACTGAAGAATAATGGTTTTAGTTTTTTGTTATTGTCGTTGTTTGGTTGGTGTGGTATTTACATTTTTCATTTTCAGAGTATCTTCCTGTACCAACGATTATAGGACATAGGTGTGAAGGCTCTAGCTAGACTTCTCCATTTTCAAGGAGTTGTGTATATGCTATGTATAGCAGTGGTGCCTTGACATCAGTTTGTGGAGAACAACTAATATTCTTAACAGCCTGGGTTCATTGTAGGTTCCTATAGAACTCCTTTGGCCAAAAATTTAAATACATATAACCCATTTGAGGTACTGGAATCTTCTTTTGGTGACTAAACATATGTAGGTGGAGCTTGGACTCTCCCTTTATTTGGAGATTTCATTTAAATTGTCTTCATATTAATGTACATATTTTTAAAAGACATTATTGTGTTAAGTATCCATACTATGCCTTAAACGGCTCTTAATTTTATCTCTTTCCCTGCATTCTTACCTGCCCTCTCTTCTCTTTTTCTCTCCAATTAATCTATCAATTCCAGCCCCCAATGATCCATCAGTAAATATCTACTGTAGTTCCTTTTACTAAGAAATTCTGTTACCACCTATTCCTTACTCTATACCTAACCTTTGTGATACTATGGATTACAGTTTGTTTATCATTGACTTAATGCCTAATATCCACATATAAGTGAATATATACCGTAATAGATTTTTGTGTCTGAGTTACCTCACTTGGGTTTTTTTTTCTAATTCTATGCATTTACTTGTGAATTTCATGTTTCAATTTTTATTGACTCTAGTACTCAACTGTGATGCATTCATCTGTTGGGGGACAGTTTCTGGTTATTATGAATAGAACAGCAATTAATTGGTTGCTACTCATCTCTGTGGTAGGACGAAGCATCTTTTGGAAATATGTCCAAGAGTGGTATAGTTGGATCTTGAGCTACATAGATTCCCATTTTCTGCCACTTTGATTTCCATACTGAATGTACATGCTTACAGTCCCAACAGAAATAGACGAATGTGCCCCTTTTCTGTGTCTTCCCCAGCATGAGCTGTCATTTGTTTTATTAATCTCACCAGTTCTGATAGGTGTGATATAAAATCTAAAAGTAATTTTGATTTGCATTTCCATAAAGACTAAAGATGACGAACATTTCTTTAAGTGATTCTCAGTTATTTGTATTTACTCTTATGATAATTCTGTTAATTTCTATATGATTTTAAATTGTGTTTTTCTGTGAAATCTAGTTTTTTTTTATGAAGTCTTAATATATTTTAAGAGTAACCCTCTATTGGATGTGTATTGTGAAAAATCTTTTCCCTTTCCATAGGCTGCTACTTTGTGTGAATGATGGTGTCCTTTACTTTATAGAAGACTTTTGGTTTCATGAAGTCACAATTTACTGTTTATTTTAGCACCTGTTCTAATACCATTCATTTTGCAAAGTCTTTTTTTTTTGTTTTGTTCCAGTGAGTTGAAGGCTATTCCCCGTTTTCTCTTCTTTCAGGTTCAGTTTATCTTGTTTTATATCAAGGTCTTTGGACTATTTGGTGTTAAGTTTTATACAGAGTGATAAGACTGAATATTTTTGCATTCTTTTAAGTGTAGCCATTTTTTGAAGGTGCTTTAGTTTTTATAGTGTGTGATTTTTTTCTCTTTATAAAAACCATTAGGTGTTCATAGGCTTGTGAATTAATGCCTGGGACTTCAATTTAACTCTAGTAATCAACATGTCTATTTTTGTGCCATATAATACTACACTGTTGTTACAATAGTTTCATAGTACAACTTGAAATTGGAAATGGTGATACCTTCAGCAGATCTGTTATTATTCATGATTGTTTTGGCTATTCTGGTTGTGTGTATGTGTGTGTGTTTATTTGAAGTTAAAATTTTTCTTCTCATAGTCTGTAAATGACTATTGAAATATTGATATGATTGCATTGAATAAATAAATTTCTTTTGGAAGGATGCCCATTTTTACTATATTATTCCTAAAAATCCATGAGCATGGGAGGTCTTTCCATCTTCTGACATCGTCTTCAATTTCTATCTTCAAAATCTTGAGCTTTTTCTCCCATACCATGCTTTCACTTTCTTAGTTAGAGTCACCCAAAGATATTTTACATTATTTGAGGCCATTGTTAAAGGTGTTTCCCTAATTTCTTCTTCAGTGCATATTTCATTTGTACATGGAGAGCTACTGATTTTTTTGTGAGGAAAATATGTATTGAGCTATGTTTCTGAAATTTTTTATCAGTTGTAGGAGTTTTGGGTGGAATTTTTAGAATATATACATATATATTATATATATTCTAAAATAGAATATATGTACACTATCATATCATCTGCAAATAAAGATACTGTGGCTTATTATTTGCCAGTTTATATCCCCTTGAACTACCTCAGTTATCTAATTGCTCTGGCCATCCTTCAAGTCCTATATCGAATAGATGTGGAGAGAGTGGACAACCTTGTGTTTTTTTCTGATTTTGAGTTTTGAAAGTTGTCTGCAGTGTCTCTCCTTTTAAGCTGATGTTGGCTATGGACTTGGTATAAACTTTCTTTATTATGGTGAGGTATGTAGAGAAAGAAAGCTATTTTTGTTAGATCCAGTGGTAGTGTACACTATCATGGCAAAGTATGAGACTGATAAACTCCTTCAGATGTGTCATGGAGTGATTCAGATTATCTAGGCCTTTATTTGTCTCCCTACAGAAGATATAAGATATGAACTTCTGCAGAAAGGTGAAAGCTACTCAGAGTTCTTTGCAGCCCAATTTTCCCTGAAGGTTATGACTTTCAAGGTGAAAACACAACTCTCCTCAACTAGGTGAAAACTAAAGCAAAGCTTCTCTAGGTCCACTCTTTGAGGTACTGGATCCAATTTTCTTATTTCGGAAAGTAATTGTTCTATTTCCTGATGATGAGTCACTCATTAATGGGAAACGTAGAAGGAAAAATATGAGATACATACTACATCAGAGGGTTAATAATCACATTAGCACATAGTAAAGGACTTCTTTTCATCCAATATATATATATATATATATATATATATATATATAGTCTTTATATAAGAAGCAAACTTTTTATTAACATAGTTAAATCTTCTCATTATGCCATTAGTGGTTTAGCTACCTGTATTGTACATTCACCTCAAACATCTGTTCATCATGTTCTTCAAACATCATGAATGCTAATGTGATCATGTGCCTTGCCAATCAGATTTATTCAGTTATATCAGTTTAATAGTCAAAATATTCCTCTGTTGCTTCCTGGTGTAATAATAGTATAATTCTCCTTTTGAGTATCACTATTAAGTAATATCTCTGTGACAGTGATTTCTGTTATGTTTTTGGTTTCTTTTGAATACAGGGTAACAAAATACTTAGCTAACTGTAAAATTATAACACATCAAGATCTAACCAGAGTTCTGGAGACCAGAATCAGATATCCCATAAGTTAGCCATAGAAGCTTATAAGTAGTAACACCTGACTCCCAATGAACCAATGAGTTAATTCCATTGGGGAGTGAACAGTACATAAGTATTCTATGTACATATCATTTTGTTTGGGGAAACAGTATTCTATTCAGGAAAAGGATGTCCTTGATTCTCGAGCTCTAACTTTGTCCTTGCTAAGATATTTCAATGTTATCCTGAAAGGTATTTTTAGTAATAACATATAGTGTTACATTATATGATATTATATGACACAACATGATATGATATGATGTGGTCAAATAGTACTGTGGCTACAAACCCTTCCAAAAACTAGTTAAGATGTCAAATCAGCTCTTCAGTCTGTTTGTCTCGCTACTGTATGAAATACATACAGGAGGCTGTATGTATACTGTGAAAATAGATCAGGGTGTCTTAAATTCACAAATAAAGTACTGTCAAGGTCCTTGCCAGTACTGAAAAATGGATACAAAAAATATATTGAGATAATAACTTTTAATTCTTGAAGATTGCTGCCATATTAAGGATTCAGTGTTGGCCTCAGAAACTAGTAAGTAGCACTGTTCTTTGTCCACTAAGTGAAACATTCAGATAAACTTCATCTGAAATTAGACATTGAAATAGTATGTGAGAGTTTGAAGTTAACTTTTTTGTGACATTTTCTGAACGTATTCTCGCTAAGTTTGAAATGCTACTGATGTGACAGCATTAATAAGTGAGCGTGGCTTTTAACAAATGATTAGGACATTAATGTTCTAATTTAATGGGATGTTTTTCTCTCATGACTGCCTTAAGATTCTATAAAGGGACTTACTCTCTCTTTTTCTGCTTTGCTGCCACATGTAGATTCAAGTTGAAGTAGATCGCCAGCCAATGAATGAGCTGGTCTCTAGAACCTATACTTCCCAGATTCCAGCACAATAAAGGAGTCAATTTGGTTTTCTTTCTGAATTACTCAGTAAATGACTTAAATATGAAATGTGCCCTATCGTAACTTTCGAATATGTTATCTGGTATGTGTGTGATGCCTTTAGATTGTGGGGTATGGCTGAAAAAAGTGAGCAATGTGTGGAGGTAGAGTTGGAAGGTTTATCCACTCTCGGTTCTAGATCCCAACATAACTTCTTCCTGGTTTTCTACAGGATAAGGAGCCTCTGTAATTTATTATAATTGTCATGGTCTAATTTGTGCACTCTTGCCAAAATGAGTAGAAACTCCTCTGAAACTATGAGCCAAAAATAAACATTCTTTCTCCTATTTTTAATAGGTAATTTGAGAACAATAAACAGTGGCGGTCGTGGTATAAATGCTATGCCAAACATAAAAATGAAGCTTTTGTTCCAGATTTTAGAAAACAATTTCTCAGGAGGAATTTTGAAGAGTTTAAAACTATCAATAAGATAAACACTAGACTGTGCTCAACTCTGCTTAGTAGTGATCATGATGGGAGTTTGAAAGACTAGAATGCAAACAGGAACATAGAAATTAAAATCAGTATGCATGAAATCTCAGGTGGAAGCAAAAACTAAACTGGGAATTTGGACAGATTCCATTCTTGTTTTATTTTGGTGAAGAGGAAATATCAAGACAGTTTAATGTTTAGTATGTAGCATGGTTATTGCTTGCTGCTTTCAGACACATTTAGAATAAATGGCAGGTACAAAAAACAAAGCAGAAAAAAGAAAAACTATAAAATTCAGTCTGAAAAACAAGAGTTAACATTGCAGAAAAATTAGTTCAATCACTGGGGCCATAATTGTTGAAGAATATATGACATTAAATAAGAACTATATTCACTGAACTGCTATGTGAGAAAAGGTGTCCCGAGGTCAGTACCCACTACATTTATATAAAATCTCATTTGAAATATTTTTAATTGAAAGGAAAATGTCCAAATAAAGAATCTCTGAAAGGGAAAGTCTTATGCTTCCCTTCTAGAGAAGGATTACATGGATAAGTATTCTCAGTCAAATTGTCCACATACTTAGTGGCTACTGTAGCTATGGTACATAGAAAATAGGCAACAGCATTCACACAGTGTTGTACATGCAATCATGCAGATGAAAAGAGTTATGGAGTCATGGGAGTTTAGGCCAAGATTCCTGAGGAAAAGCTTGTGAATCCATAGTATGTGTAATATGGTTGGATTTTTCGTAAAGTATATGTATGAACCGATGTGTAAGGCTCTGATGGTGAATCAGTGGATAAACCAGAATACTGGAGATACCAGGAACATGGAAGATTTTTTTGGAAGAAATTTGACGACACCAAACATAGCCTGAAAGAAGTAATATGTCCTATAAATGACAAGGCTGTTGCGGAAAATCTACCCAAGCCTGTTTGAAGCTGACATCAGGCTACCATATGCCCTGGATGATAGATAGAGAACTTGATAATTTTATGTTTCCCCTGCTGGTTATTAATCTTTATTTAACATGATCTTTCCTTGTTGTCTAAATCCCCTTTTCAGAATGGGAATTTTTTTTTAATATGCCATTATATATTGGGAGGATGCAACAGAGCTGAATCTGAGAAATCATCTTGACTTCATGGATTTATGGAGCAAAGGAGGTGACTTATACAAAAGCAGATCAATTCAAACTAACATAGTCAGTGGTATGGCTCAAATATATGTATATGTGGACCATGGAGGGAGGGAGGCAGAGAAACAGTCAATGAAGTTTCATTGATTGTCACAGGTTATGACTCACCACGAGATAGGATTGCCAAGTATGCCAGTAAACGTGACTCTCAAAGACCCTTCTGAACTGCACTTGATTGTTATTGGGAATGTTAGCCAATAAACACTATGTGACAAGCTTTCAGAGATTCTTCCATTAGGTTGAAAAATATTGAACAGAAAGTTAACGTATTTCCATAGGTTGCTGAACTAAGTTTCACTAGTGTCCTTCTTTTTTGTGTTCAGTTTTATGAAAGAAAGAATTTATTGCTAAGACTTGGAATTTCTGATTCATGTATTTCTTTCTTTCTTCTCTCATTAATATCTTTATTGACCTCTTGATGGCACCATCAAATTCAACAGTATTATTTGAAAGGCATATACCTCTTAAAATTATTTCCAAAACATGGTATATGAATGGATTCAATTCTCCTGACTATAATTTTCAGTTCAATGTCAGAGTTCTGTTGTAAGACAATGAGTGCTCTGTGCAGGAGGGGAAATAGGTAGCCATAAGAATTAGGCCCTCTAGATGCATAAGCTTAGACAATTTATCCTCTGTTCTCCTAGAATTGTCATGTCCTCCTCCCCTGACAATGGCATTTTGTTACTGTTGTTTTGGATGACCTTGTAGAATCTCACAAAAATCAAAACTATGCAGCAACCATAAAAATAGATCAATTAGGGAAAAAAATCTAAATATGCCTGGAAGTGGCTGTCATATATTTAGTTGTAGAACAAATAATATGTTTGACATAATAATATTGTATTACCATACAGCTTAATTTCTTCTGGTCTGTTCTCCTTCATACGGAAATGATAACCTTTAAAGTTTGTCAGTATTATTAACATAGACTAGCAGAGGAAGAATCCTGAGTCGTATGGCAACCACTCTCTTTACAATCCATAGAAAAATAGCAGCCTATCCTTAAACATGAGATATGATGTACCTTATTAAAAGAACATTTGCTTTTTCTTGTCTAAGGCCACTGACAGAAATGTACGTCCCCTAAACATCATCCTATAGGGCTCAAAATATTGACAAAATTTCTCAAGAAAAGGAGTGGCATAAGTTCCTTAAGTGACATTTGAGACATAATTTAGTAGATTGAGCAAAGTATTCTTATGATAAATTGCCTTTGGACATATAATCAATTCATGCTGACTATTTATCTTCTTTCTAATAACTTCCCCCAGATGCCTAAACACGGAAAATGACTAAATCATCACTGTCAGTAAAAGCCTATAAGGAGTAATTCAGAAACCCAGTGAAAAGTATAGTATCTACTAATTCACACCTGGGTCTCTTGTGGACTTCTGTAATCATAGTATAAGCTACGGCCATTCTGGATTTATAAATATAAAGACAGTAATCTCCCATTAATGCCTTGATTAATATGACATTTTTGAGTGAGATGACTTTAGATAAAATTAACAGATAAGATTTATCTATCAAACCATTATTGAAGTAACTGGCAGGAATGGTAGGAAGGATAACAACGCATCGATGTAATAGAAGAGTGCTTTTCCTCATCAATATATTGAACTTTGTAGAATGCCTTCAACTATGACCCCCAAAGGGAATCAGATGGTACCTCTTTCCTGACTTTGTCTTGTTTATATAATTTAACCGTGTATTATAACTGAGTTTAAAACTTTCATTCTGAAATGAGTAAGAGCAAAGGATCAGAAAAAGAAGAAACTGTAAGCATTTTTTAACAAGTTATATAACAATTTGATCAATTGGTTATGTATGACATGGTGACTTGATAATGAAAATGGGACTGAATATTGCTGACAGATGATTGTAATTCCAGTAATTAGAAAAAAGTATGTGACTTTTTAATATCTATATACATTGTGAATTTAAAAGCAGCATTTGTTACCTTAAATTTGTTTTAATAGTTACATTGCAGATACTGGATATTCCTTAGAATTTCTGCTATATAAGCTATTATTCTGAAGGAAAAATAAATCTGTTGATGATATGAATTGCCTTTTGCTTTCTTATTTAAAATTATAATAATTAATAAAACACAAATAAAATTGGAGGTTTAAAATATAATGATGACTCCAAATACTAGATAAAGATGGTCCTACTTATTAAAGGCAGGGAAAGTGGGCAACCGGAAAACACACCAGCCCCTATTCACTCTTCTCCATTCTGGTCAGAGAAATCTACTCCATCATGAAGAAAGCATGCCACCCTCACTTTGTGCAGCTGTGGACATCCATTAGAGTACTTGTTTCTCTGAATGCATTGATTGATCCTTTAATTGCCTTTGGGCCCAAGAGTGCCAGAAGAGTGTTTTAATAAAATATTAAAAAAAGAAAATTTCCCTATTGTAAACACCAACTTAAAAAAAATTCCAAGCTTTAAAAGAGAGTAAAACAAAGCTTAACTTTGGGGAGGTCCTCCTCCCCCACCATCTGAACCTAGCCTATCAGGTCTCATCATGACTGGCTGCAATGACCTCCTCTGTGGCCTGGTAGACTTTTTGAATGAAAATACTGTAGCATGAGAAGCTTTATTTCTACAGCAACAAAATAACAATATCTTTCTCTCCTCTCCTCTCCTTTCCTCCACTCCTCTCCCTTCCCCTCATGAGGTCCCATTTATTGATTGTTGATCTTAGAGCCCTTGCTGTTAGTGTTCTGTTCAGTACTTTGTTTCATGTGCCAATGAGATAAAGGCTCTTCCCCAATTTTTCTTCTAACTGGTTTGGTGTGTCTGTTTTCATATTGAGGTCTTTGATCCACTTGGACTTTAGTTTTGTGCAGGGTGATAACTATAGATCTATTTGCATTTTTCTACATGTAGGCATCCAGTTAGACCAGCACCATTTGTTGAAGATGCTATTTATTTATCATTGTATAGTTTTGGCATCTTTATCAAAAATCAGGTGTTCATAAATGTGTGGTTTTATTTCTGGGTCTACTATTCAGTTCTGTTAATCCATCATTCTGTTTCTATGCCAATACCATGCAATTTCTATTACTGTTGCTCTACAGTACAGCTTGAGACCAGGGATGGAGATGCTTACAGAAGATCTTTTATTGTAGAGGATTGTTTTAGAAATTCTAGGTTTCTTGTTATTCCATATGAAGTTGAGAATTTTTCCTTCAAGGTCTGTAAAAAATTGTCTTGGTAATTTGATGGGAATTTCATTGAATATGTAGATTGCTTTTGGTAAGATGTCCATTTTTACTATGTTAATCCTACCAAGCCATGAGCATGGGATATCTTTCGATCTTTTGATATCTCTTTCTATTTCTTTTTGCAGCCACTGAAAGTTTTTTTTTTTTCATACAAGTCTTTCACTTGCTTGGTTATAATTACACCAAGGTACTTTATGTCCTTTGTGGTTATTGTCGAAGGTGTTGTTTCCCTAATTTCTTTCTCAACCCATTTCTCTTCTGTATACAAGAGGGCGACTGATTTATTTTGAGTTGATTTTTGTATTCAGCCACTTGGCTGAAGATGTTTATCAGTTGTAGGAGTTCCCTGGTAAAATTTTCGGGGTCACTCAGGTGTACTATCATATCATATCATCTGCAAATAGTGATATCCTGACTCCTTCCTTTCTGAACTGAATCCCCTTGATCATTTTTAATTGTCTTATTGCTCTAGCAAGGATTTCAAGTACTATGTTGAAGAGGTATGGAGAGAGTAGGGAGCCTTTCCTTGTCCCTGATTTCAGGGGGATTGATTTAAGTTTCTCTCCATTGAGTTTGATGTTGGCTATGGGCTTGCTGTATATTGCGATTACTATGTTTAGGCATGTGCCTTGTATCCCTGATCTCTCCAGGAATTTAAACATAAATGAATGTTGAATTTTTTAAATAAATCTTTATATTTTTTAATATTAGTTACAGTTGATTAACTTTGTATCCCAGCAGTAGCCAGCTCCCTCATTCCCTCCTAACCCCACCTACCCTCCTTCATTTCCTCCCTGCCACTGATAGGGAAGGTCCTTTTCTTCCATCTGACCCTAGCTTATCAGGTTTCTTCAGGACTGGCTGCATTGTCCTCCTCTGTGGCCTAGCAAGGCTGTTCCTCCTTCAGGGAGAGGAGGGGCGCAAAGAGCTAGCCCTGAGTTCATGTCATAAATAGCCTCTGTTCCCCTTATTAGGGTACCCACTTGGATCCTGAGCTACCATGGGCTACATCCGAGCAGGGGTTCTAGGTTATATCCATACATGGTCCTTGGTTGGAGAAACAGTCTCATAAAAGACTCCTGTGCCCAGATATATTTGGTCTTTCTGGAGCTCCTGTCATCTCCAGGTCATACTAACTTCCAGTTCTTTCATATGATTCCCTGCACTCTGCCAAAAAGGTTTGGTTATGAGTCTCAGCATCTGCTTTGATTCACTGCTAGGTAGAGTCTTTCAGAGGCCCTCTGTGGTAGGCTCCTGTCCTGTTACTTATTTTCTCCTACTTCCAATGACCATCCCCTTTGTCTTTCTAAGTGAGGATTGATCATCTTACCCTGGGACCTCTTTCTTTTTTATCTTCTTTAGGTGTACGGATTTTAGTATATTTATCCTATATTATAGGTCTGGTAACCACTTACAAGTGAGTATATACCTTGTGAGTCTTTCTGCTTCTGGGTACCTCACTCAGGATGATCTTTTCTAGATCCCACCATTTGCCTGCAAATTTCATGATTTCCTTGTTTTTAATTGCTGAGTAGTATTCCATTGTGTAAAAGTACCACAATTTCTGTAACCATTCCTCCATTGATGGCCATCTGGGTTGTTTCCAGGTTCTGGCTATTACAAGTAAAGCCACTACAAACATTTTTGAGCAAATGTCCTTGTTGTGTACTTGAGCATCTCTTAGATATATGCCTAGGAGTGGTATAGCTGGATCTTGAGGAAGTGCTATTCCTAATCGTCTGAGAAAGCACCAGATTGACTTCCAGACTGATTGTACAAGTTTGCATTCCCACCAGCAATGGAGGAGGGTTCCCCTTTCTCCACAACCTCTCCAGCATGTGTTGTCACTTGAGTTTTTGATCTAAGCCATTCTGATGGGTGTAAGGTGAAATCTCATGGTTGTTTTGATTTGCATCTCTCTGATGGCTAAGGATGTTGAACATCTCTTTAAGTGTTTCTCTGTCATTCTATAATCCTCTGCAGAGAATTCTCCGTTTAGCTCCATACCTCATTTTTTAATTGGATTGCTTGATTTATTACTTTTTAACTTCTTTAGTTCTTTATATTGTAAAGCAAAAGACACTGTCATCAGAACAAAATGACAGCCTACAGACTGGGAAAGGATCTTCACCAAACTTATATCTGACAGAGTGCTGATATCCAGAATATATAAAGAACTAAAAAATTCACTTGAATTTGAATTTTATTAAATGCTTTTTCAGCATCTAAGGAAATTATCATGTGTATTTTTTTCTTTCAGTTTGTTTTTATGGTGGATTACATTGATGGTATATTAAACCAGCCCTGCATATATGGGATGAAGCCTACTAGGTCATAGTGGATGATATCTTTGATGTGTTCTTGGATTTGGTTTACAAGTATGTTATTGAGTATTTTTTGCATTGATGTTCATAAGAGACATTGGCTTGAAATTCTCTTTCTTTGGTGGGGTTTTTGAGGTTTAGGTATCAAGGTGACTATGGCTTCATAGAATGAGTTTGGTAATGGTCCTTCTGTTTCTATTTTGTGGAATAATTTGAAGAGTGTTGGTTTTAGCTCTTCTTTGAAAGTCTGGTTAGAATTCTCCAATGAAACCATCTGGTCCTGGGCTTTTGTGGATCAGAGAATTTTGATGACAGCCTCTATTTCCTTAGTGGATATATGACTATTTAATTGATTTACCTGGTCTTGATTCAGCTTTAGCAAATGGAATCGATCAAGAAAATTGTCCATTTCATTTAGATTTTCCAATTTTGTAGCATATAGTTTTTTGAAGTATAACCTAATGATTGTTTGGCTTTCCATGGTGTCTGTTGTTATGTCCCCCTTTTCATTTCTAATTTTGATTTGGATGGTGTCTCTCTGACTTTCATTCAGTTTGGCTAAGGGTTTGTCTATCTTATTTATTTTCTCAAAGAACGAGCTCTTGGCTTCATTTATTCTTTGAATTGTTTTATTTGTTTCTAATTTATTGATTTTAGCACTGAGTTTGATTATTTCCAATTGTCTACTCCTCTTGGGTATGTCTGCTTCTTTTTTTTTCTCCCCTATGGCTTTCAGATGAGCCTTTGAGTTGCTTGTGAGATAATTCAAATTTCTTCTTGAAAGCCCTAGTGCTATGAATTTTCCTCTTAGTACTGCTTTCATAGTGTCCCATAAGTTCGGTGTGTTGGTTGCTGTGCCTTCACTGATATCCTGCTCCTCAGACACAGTGTCTTCCTGGTGCCACTATCTTGGATCCTCCTACCCACTGATTTTTATCTCTGTGATCTCTCATTCCCCCTTTCACACGATCATTTGAAGACCCAATCTTGGGTCTTCCAGATATGGCCTGTGGAGTCCTCCAGATTTACCTTTCCACAATGGGAAATGATACCAATAGCTGTATCACTCCCAAGCATTCCTTCATGAAAGCCATCAAGGAATTTAAATACAAGGCACAAAGGTAAAAATCAAATGAGTATGGGACCAATCAGGGTGGATATAAGGATAGTAAGCCAAGGAGAACTATTAAACTTGGGACTCTCCGGGATCCCCAAGAATTTAATTCTCTCCTTGCCCTCTCCTTCTTTATTGGCATCCCTGCTGCATTCTTAATTAAATACTCCTTCTCACTCATCTGTGTTCCTAACTCCAAATACTCTGGTGTGATTAGACACACACGCACACACACACACACACACACACACACACACACACACACACACACATGCACTAAAGTAACTGCAGAAAGCATGGGGGTCACAGAGGAAAATAATACTATACACGTAATGTTATAATTATTTTAAATTGTGAACTTGACACATTCTATAATCACCTGGAAAAGGAATATCAGCAAAAGCCCTTTTAGATAACATATACTATGTCCTACCCATGGAGGAGTATCTTATGTTAAATGGTGTGAGAAACCACTCTTCTAGAAGTGATACAGACCCATCTAAGAGTAGGAAAAGTACAATATGGTTAGTTTTGGAGAAGGCCCCATGGGGTACTGAGAGGAAGGTATATTTGTGCTTGGGTGAAAAGTTTTGTAGATGTCTATTAGGTCTATTTGATTCATGACATCTGTTAGTGTCATTATTTCTGAGATTAGTTTCTGTTTCATTGACTTGTTTTTAATGAGAGTGGGGTGCTGAAGTCTCCCACTACTAATGTGTGGAAATCAATGTGTAGTTTTAGTTTTACTAATGTTTCTTTTACAAATAAGATTATAGATATATGTTCAGAATTAAGATGTCTTTTTTATTTATTTTTTATTTTATTAATTTATTTTTTGTTATCAATCACAGGTTAGGTACTTTGCATCCCAGTGTATCCCCCTCCCTCATTCCCTCCCACCCTCCCCAACCCTCCTTCATCTCCTCCCCACCCCCTCCAAGTCCACCAACAGGGGAGGACCTCCTCCCCTTCCATCCAACCCCAGCTTATCCTGTCTCCTCAGGGCTGGCTGCAATGTCCTCCCCTGGGATCTAGCCAGTCTGTCACTCCCAGGCTTGTATGGGGGAGGGTCAAAGAGTCAGCCATCTAATCCAAGACTGAAACAGTCCCTGTTTCCCTGAATAGGGTCTTCAGTCCAACACCGAGCTATCATGGGCCAGATCTGAGCAGGGGTTCCAGACCACATCCACACGTGGTCCTAGGTTGTAAAAACGGTCTCATACAAGACCCCTGTGCCCTGCTCAAATTGGTCTTTGTGGAGCTCTTGTTCTCTCCAAGTCTCACCAAACTCCTCCATTTCTATCATCACTTCTCGCCCTCTGTCAAAGGCTTGATCTCGAGTCTTAATATCTGCTCTGATACATTGCTACGTTGACCCCCCCAGAGGTCCTCCTTGGCATGCTCCTGTCCTGTTGCTTGTTTTCTCCTCCACTCAATGTCCATTCCATTTGTTCATCCAAATGAGCATTGATCATACCAACCTGGGTCCTCCTTCCTGTATATCCTCCCTAGGTGTGTAGAATTCAGTGTGACCTTCCTATCCTATAGGTCTATATAAGTGAGTATATACAATATGTTTCTTTCTGCTTTGGGGATACCTCACTTAGGATGATCTTTTCCAGGTCCCACCATTTGCCTGCGAATTTCATGATTTCCTCCTTTTTTATTGCTGAGTAGTATTCCATTGTGTAAAAGTACCACAATTTCTGTATCCATTCCTCAAGTGA
>CM053765.1:22078829-22090121 GCA_028658305.1 Pachyuromys duprasi
TCTATTTTACAAAAACTTCAAGTCTCTGAAAAGAGAAATTGAAGAAGGTATCAGAAGATGGAAAGATCTTCCGTGCTCATGGATTGGTAGGATTAACATAGTGAAAATGGCTATTCTGCCAAAAGCAATCTATAGATTCAATGCAATTCCCATCAAAATACCAACACAATTCTTTACAGACCTTGAAAGAAAAATTCTCAACTTCATAAGGAGAAACAAAAAAATCCAGAATTTCCAAAACGATCCTGTACAACAACAAATCATCTGGAGGTATCTCTATCCCGGATCTCAAGCTGTACTACAGAGCAATAGTAATAAAAACTGCATGGTATTGGCATAGAAACAGAATAGTGGATCAATGGAACCGAATAGAAGACCCAGCAATAAACCCACCCACCCATAGAACCTTGATTTTTGACAATGAAGGCAAATTCATCCAATGGAAAAAAGACTGCATCTTCAACAAATGGTGCTGGACCAACTGGATGTCTATATGCAGAAATATGAAAATAGATCCATATTTATCACCCTACACAAAACTAAAGTCCAAGTGGATCAAAGACCTCAACATAACACCAGATACATTAAATCAGTTAGAAGGAAAAGTGGGAAAGACCCTAGATCTCATTGGCACAGGAAACAACTTCCTGAACAGAACACCAACAGCACAGGCTCTAAGATCAATAATCAATAAATGGGATCTCTGAAACTGAAATGCTTCTGTAAAGCAAAAGAGACTAACATCAAAATAAAAAGAAAGAGTACAGATTGGGAAAGGATCTTCACCAACCCTATGTCTGACCTAGGGCTAATGTCCAGTATATATAAAGAACTCAAGAAGGTAAAAAGCAACAAATCAAGTACTCCAATTAAAAAATTGGGTATGGAGATAAACAGAGAACTCTCTGTAGAGAATTGTAGAATGGCAGAAAAACACTTAAAGAAATGCTCAACATCCTTAGCCATCAGGGAGATGCAAATCAAAACGACCCTGAGATAACACCTTACAACTGTCAGAATGATTAAGATCAAAAACTCAAGTGACAACACATGCTGGAGAGGATGTGGAGAAAGAGGAACCCTCCTCCATTGCTGGTAGGTATGTAAACTTGTACAACCACTCTGGAAATCAATTTGGTGTTTTCTTTGACAATTAAGAATAATGATTCCTCAAGTTGCAGCTATGGTACTCCTAGGCATTTTTCCAAAAGATGTTCAAGTACACAACAAGGACATTTGATCAACTATGTTCGTAGCTGCTTTATTTGTAATAGCCAAAACCTGGAAACAACCAAGATGTCCCTCAGTTGAGGAATGGATACAGAAACTGTGGTACTTTTACACAATGGAATACTATTCAGCAATTAAAAAGGAAGAAATCACGAAATTTGCAGGTAAATGGTGGGACCTGGAAATGATCATCCTGAGTGAGGTATCCCAAAAGCAGAAAGACGCACATGGTATATACTCACTTATATAGACCTATAAGATAGGATAAACATACTGAAATCTATATACCCAAAGAAGATAAAGAAGAAAGAGGACCTGGGGTAAGAGGATTAATCCTTAAGTAGAAAGTCAAATGGGATGGACATTGGATATAGGAGTAAACAAGTAGCAGTACAAGAGCCTGCCACAGGGGGCCTTGAAAAAACTCTTCCTAGCAGTGTATCAAACCAAATATTAAGAAACATAACCAACCCTTTGGCAGCGTGCAGGGAATCATATGAAAGAAGGGGGAGTTAAGTATGACCTAGAGAGGACAGGAGCTCCGCAAGAACCAAATATATCGGGGCACAGGGGTCTTTTATGAGACTGTCTCTCCAACCAAGGACCATGTATGGTTATAACCTAGAACCCCTGCTTGTGTGTAGCAAATGGTAGCTCAATACCCAAGTGGGTATGCTAGTAAGGAAATAGGGACTATTTTGGACATGAACTCAATGGCTGGCTCTTCGACCTCCCCGCCCCCCCGAGGGAGGAGCAGCCTTGCCAGGACAGAAGAGGACATTGTAACCATTCCTGAATAGACCTGATAAATTAGAGTCAGATGGAAGGGGAGGAGGTCCTCCCCTATCAGTGGACTTGGAAAGGTGCAGGAAGGAGATGAGGGAGGGAAGGGCCGATAGGGAGGAAATGCGAGAGGGGGCTACGGCTGGGATACAAAGTACATAACCTGTGATTAATATAAAATAAAAATGAAAATAAATAAATAGAATATTTTTCTTTGTAATTATCAAGTAATCAATGAGGCTTTGACAGTAAATGATGATCCTTTTCTGTAAGAGTTTTTATCTAGTGTTTACATCACATTCATGCTTGTATTTCCTTATTTTATGTGGTTTTACTTCCACATCTTTGCAAATCTCGAAAACTTTGCCAATCATAGCCATTTTGCATTGCAGATAGACGTCAAAGAAATTAATTTAGTCTTTCTTTGATACCAAAAACATTTCACAAACCCTGGTGTTATCTTTTGAACTTTCATTTTCTTCGAATAGCAATAGAGTAACAAGGAAGAAAATTCTAATGACTTAACAGCTCTTTGCACAATGGTCTTGGTTTAAAGAGTTTTGAAACAATAGCCATTTTCTATATCTTAAAAAATAACTTGAAAAGAAAAAAAAATCTAGAGGACTAGAAACAGAAACTTTAATGACATCCTAATGATGTCAGAAATGAAGCTGAACTACTATCTTTTGTTCCTTACAATATGGTTCAGGTTACCGCATTATGGAAGGTGGAGTTTTTTGATATCAAGGTTTGTGTTGGCTCATATGAAACTTCCTACAGGTGGAAGTGTTCCCAAAGGAAGATAGCAGACTTGTTTTCTCAAGTGGGCCAGCTTGAGTCCAGATGGAGCTCACTAGTAAGGTCTGATCATGATCGCCTTCCCATTCAAGACCCACTCTCTAAAGATCATAATCATTTTGCTGGCAGGAAATCAATCAAACTTCTCCTGGATATTTTGTTTGATTGAAATTTTGTGTCATTTCCTATAGCAACCATTTCAAAAATCTCCCCTGGAGTCTATGATTAAACAATTGTGTAACCAGAAGGTCAGTCACAATGAGATAGAAATGGCATGGAAGACACTGCCTGGCTATTTCCTTTCTTTAATAAGTACTCTGAGCATAGAGGGGAAAACTGTGAGGTCAGAAATTCGCACCCGACGGAGTAAACTTCATGACTAAGACAGGAAAACATAATTTTATTTCCTGAAAATAATCATGAAGAACCATAGCAATAATTTGAAAGGCATCAAAGTGAACAATAGAAGGTTGATTCTTTTTTACCCTGTTAAAAAAAGTTATCTTGCACATGAGAGGGAATGTATGCTGAGTTGAGGTGTACTATTTGTTTGTTTGTTTTAGTTTTCTTACAGTTTTGTCATATTATGAGCCAGCTACATCATTAATATTGTTAGAGATCAAATGCCTTCTTCAAGTCCCTCAAAGCCATTCAGGAAGAGTTTTATTGGGAAGTGGCATTGATAAAATGGGCTTGTGTTAATGGAATGAAAACATAGAAAAACAGTTTTTTGTTAGTGTCATCATGGAGACAAGGTAAATGATATGTCTTGATCTTATTTAGCAAGGTATGAAGCTTCCTCTTAGCCCAATGCTCCAAGTGCCAGCTTGAATTCTGTTGAGGTAGTACCCTAGTGCTGAAGAGCATCGTTATCTGTAGCTCTTTTTATAGAGGGTATTGTTTACGATCCAAGGATTCAGTGAACTTGAATGTGATACTAAAAGATAATCTTTCCATAGCATGTTAACTTACTGATGTTAGACTGAGAGTGAAAGAATATTTCCAAAGTTGCCTCATTTTCCAATAAATTATAAGTGTCAGACTCATTCTTTGAAAACACATTTACAAAATTAGTAAGAGCTACTGGCAAGACTTAGAACTGTTTAAAATATGGAAGTCTCTTAAATGCCAAATAAACCTCTAGCAAAAAAAGCAAAGCAAACAAACATGTTCTAGAAACAAAAAAAAAGCAGGACTCGGATTCTAGCTCTAAGTCTATTGCAGGTAGTTATGGGGAATCCTTCACTTTAATCTATATTGGTGTTCCTTAAAACATAATGTTTCTCTGAGTCACCTAAAGGACATGTTTAAATTTACATTAGGGGCTGGGAAAATGTTTCTGAGAGTAAAGAGCTTGTAATAGAAGCATGAGTAGCTGAGATTGAATGCCCATCACCCAAGAAAAAGCTAAGTGTGATATTTGCAACAGTAATATTAGCATTGATGAGGAGAATGTAAGAGAATCAGAGAACTTTGCTGGCTAGACTACACCCAGATTTTTATGTGGGATCCAAACTCACATCCTCAGCTCATACTCACCAAGCCATCTCTCCAACCCCTAGTCACACTTTTATAAGAGAAATAAAGGAAAAATGTAGTAGGTACAAAGAACCAGTCATTATATACTATCATGGAGGTCATCCTTGAATCATGTGTTACATTTCCTAAATATCTCATTCATTTGTTCACTGTTCTTATACTCTGGGAGAGATACAGGAAAGGCATGTTCAATTATCTCTTCTCCCTATTAAAATAGGACTGGTTAAACAGAGGTTCTGCAACAGTGGAAAATGTCTGAGAAGGCTGTAAGGTCCACTGTGCAGACTCTGGCCTGCTATGACCACTGAACATATAAACTTCCACTAGTGTGACAACAATTATTTTATATTTGCATGTGATTTTTAAATTTTATTTATTTATTTATTTTATTACAATTTATTCACTTGGTATCCTGGCTGTAGCCCCCTCCATCTTTTCCCAGTCCCACCCACCCTCTTTCATCTCCTCCCATGCCCCTTCCCTAGTCCTGACAGGAGAGGACCTCCTCCCTTTCTATCTGATCCTAGCCTATCAGGTCTGCTCAGGTCTGGCTGCATTGTCTTCCACTGTGGCCTGGCAAGGCTGCAAACCCAGAGGGAAGTGATCAAAGAGCCAACCACTGAGTTCATGTCAGAGACAGCCCCTGCCCCCCCTTACTAGGGAACACACTTGGTTGAATATAAATTTTTAAGTCACATGTGGCTAATGATGGTCATGTTGAAAAGACTTTGCAGAATATATGGTGGCCCAAGAAAAATACGTATGCTTATAAGGAAATGATGTCACTATATAGGGATTATTTAAAGTATAAGTTTGGACAACAGATGGAGACCTGATCAGGCAAAAATCCAAACCTTTAGCCCATGTCCAACACTTCATTCAGCTTTGCTTATTGTAACCTTCTGTTTCCTAACTATTTTGTTCCCTTTCTGTTTCTATATATCCAAAATATTTCTGCCAAGATCACTGCTCCTTTTTGTGAGTGTACTGGTCTCTCTAACTTATCACTGCAATATTTAAAATATTTTTCTTTAATTAGATTTCTCTCTCCTGCTCCCTCTGTTTCTCTGTCTCTCTCTTCCCATCCTTTTGAAAATATTTGTTGTTATATTAGCTATCTTCTGGCTTTCATATATCCTGTTTAGTTTCTTTACTTTGTAGATTTCCTTCACATTGCTCATGTCAGCACATTTATTTAAACAGTGTCCATACTAAATATTTTGTATTGATATGAATGTTTAATTTTGGAAGCAATCTGATAGTCATTATCTAAATTTTTTTAAGATGAATTAGCCAACATCAAACAAGCTTGATTTATTTTTTTGCTTAAGTGTATGTGTATCCATCAAAGGAGAAGTTTTACTGTTCATTTGTTTGGGTTTTGTTGATGAAAGAAACTCACTTGTCCTTGTTGTCTTCTCTTTGTTTGGATTCTGGCCTAAACTAAATGCTCAACAAATAAAGTACTCATTATACAAATAAATCACAAAAGGCTCAATCTCCTCTTAGCACTGCGTATAGCCAATTGCAGGCCCCAGTGTCTCTGTAGCTTTGAGCTCCTTTTCACCAGGTTCATGTGAAAAATTTCACTGTTAAACAATCAGAGTGGTCATTGGTCTGATGCAATCGGAACCAAGGGTTTATTTCAAAAAGTTTCAGGCTAACTGAAAGTCTAACTGACTTAGGACTATTAACACACTGCTGTTTTCCTGACAATCCTAACAGCCCATCACAGCCTGCCAACTTAGCAGACTGCATTCAAATGAAGTGAATGGTGCTCTGTAACAAATCAAGCTGTTTCTATACTCAAGTTCCTTGCCCATGCTGTGATGGGAGTTGACCCACTCTGTTCTGGTTTGGGGCACTTACTTTCTGACTCAGGAGTTGTTCTTTGCACAAATATATGTGGCATAGATTTTATTACCCCAATATTATCTTTTAACATGAGCATAAATTTCTTTTCCCAGTAAGTACACAATGGAGATATTGCAGTCATACAATAAGTCATTTATTCACCTTCTTATGGTATGCTACTAAGGTATTGACTGCTGGGTCCTGTGGGAGGAGGAAGGGAAGAGGTGATATAGAACTTGAAACTACAGCATTCACTGACAAGAGCCATGCTCACACGTTTGAATAAAAATGCAGAGAGATTGAAGACATCTTTAGAATTGTTTTGTTGAAATATTTACATATGTTATATTTGGACCACAGTTTTCACTCCCTTATCTCCTCCCAGATCATCTCTACCTCCCCTTCCATCTAAGCCTTCTTTCAGAAAATAAACAGGCAAATAAGAATACAAACGGACCATAATAAAAGAAAACAAGCAAACAAAGCAGAAGAAACAGACACACAATCTCACATACCCACACATGCACACATGCACATGCACACATATACACAATTTCAAAATTCTGTCAAGGTAAATTTTATTGTATTTGTTTCATGAACTCAATATGAAAAGTAACAAATGAGAGGCAATTTTGCTTCTTTTCTCTTTTTTATTTTCAGTGATAGCCTCCATAGTAATAGATATGTCACTCTGTGCATCTTAAACCAGAATTTGAAATCAAGTCCTCCTTCTCCATGGTAAAATTTGCTATCATTTTGCAAAGATGATTCATTCATGCCTCCATGAGACAGGTCATGCAAAGACGACTCTGTGCCTCAGAAAGCTAAGCCAAGGGGAGAGTGGGAAGCCTCCAAGGCAGTGGCCCTACTATCCATCACTAAAGTGGACAGAAGGAAGACAGCTCTTTAATAGAAAGTGGCTAATTTCTTTAGAAATATCTCATTAGGTCCACCCTTCCTGAGCTGCTTCTCCATTAAAATGTAATAAATGAATTCTGCCATTGCCAATCCCAGTCTGTCCCTCTTTCTCTTAATGAAATGAAGATGGGTCATGCTGCCAAGCATTTGGGACAGAGATAATTATTCATAGGATGCTGGAAGGGCACCATTACCTAGCCCCATCATATCCCCACACACACTGAAGATGGGATTTTCAGAAGCTGAAAGGCTTTTGAGTAGAGATTTATTTTCATTTTGCCCAGGGGATGAATAAACCCTGTGTGTCTACAGATTTTAACATTTCCTCCAGTTATTTTTATTTCTGTTTTATACAGTGTACATGTTACATGTGAGGTTTGGACAGTTTACTTGCTGATATTACATATTAAAATCCCTTTGTCTTAGGGTTGAAATATTTTCTAGTCAGTATTAATCAACTTGTTCTTTCAGCATTGCATACAAACATGTAATGGGTTCTGAATACTTTCACTCCTGCCCCTCTTTTATCTTTCCCTCACTTCTGAAAACATCATCCATCCTCCTGTAAGTCCATTTCCCCAATTTATGTCCTGTTTGGGGCCTCTTTTTTTGCCCTTAGGATGTGTTGTATTTTATAGACTGTATTATCTTTTAAAACACTAGTTTTGAGTGCTAGGCAAAGAACATGTTCCCAAACAATGTAATTCTTGGTTCCTATGTCCTCGATTCTGATCACTTCCTTTGATAAATTTTTATTGGTGTTTTCCTTTTGATTCAAAATTGCTTTTCAATTTCTTAGCAAAGTCACTGCTGTTAGGAAAATGAAGAACATTATTCTCACAGTTTGAGGTCACCATAGTCTTTCCTGATGCTCTTCTATCAAGCCATGAGCAGCTGAATCTACTACTGTGATAGTAGCTAAAGCTCCTTCACATTGAATTACTTACTGTTGTGTTACTATGACAAACCTTGAAGAGAGAAATGATTATCTTGGAGCATGGTTGCAAAGCTTTCAGACCATCAAGAGACAGGGAATTTGAAAACTCAAAGTACTTTACTTTGCTACCCAGACCTACTAGGTAGCACGGAGAATCTTTATTTCAACGAACTTGTTTCCTTTACCTCTACCATTTCATTCAAATTCCCTACCTATATAGGATGCTGTTAATCTTATTCAAAACAAGTCAAGGTAAGATAAAATCTTACTTACTTTTTATTTAATGTTCTCTTTGATTATACAGAAATGCAGAAAGATGTGGGGGGTAGGTGACTGAGGAGTGTGTATTTAATTCCTAGGTATATTTCAGTTCAATGAAGTTGACAGTCAAATACGGCCAACAAACATTAAAATGTAGGTAATCCAGTCTCAAATGAGAAGGATATTCTACTTATCAGAGAGTCACACTTAAAAAAAAATGTTTCTTGTGATAAAATTGCACACCACACATGGCTAAACCACACTGTTTATTTTCCCTTCTGTGCAGGCAGATATATTTTCATTTCCTAAGACATTTCTCACCTCTCACTAATGTCAGTCCATCTAATATGACTAAAGTTGGTAGACATAAGAAACAAATTATAAATACACAATTCCCTGTTTTATAGAATGTATCACCACAAAGACATGTACATTTCTAAAACAAGGTGTTTGGTTGCCTCTGGTAGGTCCATTTGTACAATGTCCCCGCCATCTTGTTTAACACTTTGTGCTGTTTCAGCTCTGCACCACCTGACCTTCCTGGTTCAGTTGATTGAGGCTGTCAGATCCTGATGGGAGGAAGTGGAGGTAAGAACATCAGGAGGTGATAGAGACCTCAGTTATGGTGAATGCAAGAACAGATTCCAAGGAAGCAGGTTTCTGGGGAGTGGGTAGAGGCTTTCAAGGTGAGTTTACATCATTTCCCAGGGCTAAGATGCTGGGAATGCTTTATTTGCATGAAGAGGAACTCCAGATCCTTGCTGTAGATAACCTTGTAAGGAGAGAGGAGATTTAACCTGGTTGAGACTACCTGGACTCCTCTGGTTTGGGCAAAGTTGGGGGACAACAATAAGGTGGGTGCAATGGTTCATACAGGCCTGGGGCAGGAAAGGGAATGGTCTACCCACTCAACACCCTCTAGATGAGATTTATGAGATGAGAGTGGACACTACTTGACTGACTTCTGCTCAGGACTAGCTCCTCTTGGCTCCATGGTGCCCTAGTCTCACAATTTTGGTGTTCTTCCTAGAGGAAAGTCAGTGGTTTTTGTTTGATAGAGGTGCATCAGTTCACTTTCAGCTGATCTCCCGAGAAACCTGAAACACATGGAAAGAACCTCCTTTCCGTTTTCAGTTCTCAGTTCTGGAGGCTGAATGTCCAAGATCAGTGCCATTTTGCTCCAGCTGTGGTGAGGACAGCCCTGGCTGATAGAATGTGGCAAGAACAAGTATCAGAGAGAGGAAAGAGGCATTAAATTGTACTGGAGGTACAGTCTGTGAACTGCCATGTGGGTACTAGAAACTGAACTGGGTCTTCAGAAAGGGCAGCCAGTGTGCTTAGGCACAAAGCCATCTCTTTAGCACATAGGATCCATTTCTTAGGCTTGGAACTATACTGGGCGTGACTTTATCAATGCATGAAGCACTGGGACACAGATCAAATATACGGATTTCAGACCCACTGTCACATTAAATACTGTCATTTGATACATTAATACAAATGTTTAATATAAATAATACAGAATATAAATTCTTTTTTCTTTTTTATTGTTATCATTTATTACAATCTATTCAATTTGTATCCAGGCTGTGGTCCCTCCCTTGGTCTCCTCCGAATCCCATCCTCTGTTCCTCTTCTCCCCCTATGTCCCTCCCTTAGTTCATTGATAGTAGAGGTCTTCCTTCCGTTCTATTTGACCCTAGCCTATCAGGTCTCATTGGGACTAGTTTCATTGTCTTCTTCTGAGGAATTGCAATACTGCAACCCCAGCGGGAGTGATCAGAGAGCCTGCCACTGAGTTCATGCCAGAGAACATCCCTGCTCCCTTTACTAGGGCCCTCACTTGGAGACTGAGTCTATGGGCTGCATCTGATCAGGGGATTTAGGTCCTTTCCATGCATTGTCCTTGGTTGAGGTATCAATCTCTGTAGGGCCCTCAAAGCTCAGTTTTTATGGCTCTGTTGGTCTCCTCTTGGAGTTCCTGTCCCCTCCAGATCTTTCTATCTCCCCCTTCTTTCATAAAATTTTCTGCACTCTGCCCAAAGTTTGGCTATGAGTCTCTGCCTCTACTTCAATACCTCGATCAGTAGAGAGTCTTTCAGAGGCCCTCTGTGGTAGGCTCCTGTCCTGTCCTTTGTCTTCTCCTGCTTCCAAAGTCTATCACATTTGTCATTCTGAATGAGGATTGAGCAATTTCCCTAGGGTCATCCTTGTTGTTTAGTTTCTCAATTAAAAAGGAGGAAAACATGAAATTTGCAGGCAAATGGTAGGACCTGGAAACTATCATCCTGAATGAGGTATCCCAAAAGCAGAAAGACACACATGGTATATACTCACTTTTATAGACCTGTGAGATAGGATAAACATCCTGAAATCTATACACCTCAAGAAGATAAACAAGAAAAGAGGACCTGGGGTAAGAAGATTAATCCTTACTTAGAAAGTCAAATTGGATAGACATTGGATGTAGGAGAAAACAAGTAGCAGGACAAGAGCCTACCACAGAGGGCCTCCAAAATACTCTACCTAGCAAGGTATCAAAGCAAATATTAAGAAACATAACCGAAGATGGCTGCCAGGAGAGGACACCATGTCTGAGGAGTAGGACAGCAGAAACAACGCAGCAACCAGGAGACTGAACTTTGGGACCTAAAACACCAGCATTTGTGATTGTCAAGTGAGCGGAACTCCTACAGTGAGGAAATCAAGTGGGAAAATCCTAGGGACACCCAGTTATTCTCCGGAAAAATCTCCGGGTGACCTGCAGCGCACAGCCCTGATCTGAACGAGCAGCCGCGCTGGGTGTCCGCAGACATAATACCAGACTGGGTCTCACAGCCTCTGGACCAGATGGAGGAGGACCCGGATACCCTTTTGACTGACCTGCACACTGCGGGTCCACCAATAACCACCTCAGTCCATGTGAGAGTCCACAGGCCAGTCAGAGAAAGACCCGGCGGGCATACAGCAGG
>CM053765.1:22090621-22115530 GCA_028658305.1 Pachyuromys duprasi
AAATTTATTAAAAAAAAGAAAAAAGAAACATAACCAACCCTTTGGCAGAGTGCAGGGAATCATATGAAAGAAGGGGAAGTTAGTATAACCTAGAGAGGACAGGAGCTCCACAAGGACCAAATATATCAGGGCACAGGGGTCTTTTATGAGACTGTCTCTCCAACCAAGGACCATGTATGGTTATAACCTAGAACCCCTGCTTGTATGTAGCAAATGGTAGCTCAACATCCAAGTGTGTACCCTAGTAAGGGGAACAGGGACTATTTTAGACATGAACTCAATGGCTGGTTGTTTGACCTCCCTGCCCCCCGAGGGAGAAGCAGCCTAGCTAGGCCACAGAAGAGGACATTGCAGCCAATCCTGAAGAAACTTGATAAGCTAGAGTTAGATGGAAGGGGAGGAGGTCCTCCACTATCAGTGGACTTGGAAAGGGGCAAGGAGGAGATGAGACAGGGAAGGAGGGATAGGGAGGGAATGCAGGAGCTGGTTATGGCTGGGATACAAAGTACATAACCTGCGATTAATATAAAATAAAAGTGTTAAAAAAATTAAAAAAAGAAAGAAGTATAGTTTTTAGTATTTTTATTCTATATTATGTGGCTAATATCCACTTATGAGTCTATACCATGTACATCTTTCTGCTTCTGGGATACCTCACTCAGGTTGATCTTTTCTAGATCTCACCATTTGTCTGCAAATTTCATGATTTCCTTGTTTTTAATAGCTGAGTAGTATTTCATTGTATAGATGTTCCACAATATCTGTATCCATTCCTCAGTTGAGGGACATCTGTATTGTTTCCATCTTCTGGCTATTACGAACAGAGATGCTACAAACATGGTTTAGCAAATGTCCTTATTGTGTAGTTGAGCCTATTTTGTATATATGCCTAGGAGTGGTATAGCAGAATATAAATTACTGGGCAACTACTATGAGCTTTTCAATATGTTAATAATGTTAGATATATTATTTTATTTAATCCTTACATTACTATGAAACATGGTGTCCAAATAACCAGCAACTCAGCTTTGGGAGCTCCAGGCCCTATCTCAGGTCTCTGTGCCTTCTAATATTGATCTCTAAGACATTTGACCCTGTGTATGTGGAGTTATTGTTCTGGTAGATCATGTTTTGTTTCATTGTATTTCTTCTGTTAACTTCCAGCTGGAGAATCTTGTGTTCTTTCAGCTGTTCTCTATTGAACTAATTTAGAGATTTACCTTAAGTATTTTCCAGCAAAAGAATGCCATTTAAGTCAGAATAGATCTGAGAATTGGAAAGATTCTTTGGACAGCACTCTGCTTTTTAAAATCTCAAGTGTGGATGAGTTCATTTGCCAGGCTCCACAGCTGGCTTAGATGGGAACTGATGATAGCTCAAGTTGCAGGACAAATATCTCCCTGCTCCTTCCTGTGCAGGAGGGCAGCATCTGCTGGCTGATCAGCATGCCTGCCCACACAGAAAAAAAAAACATAGCCTCATGTATTTGCTTTGCTTTTCTTTTAGTTAAGAGGCCCATATGAAGGATAAATGGAAAGGCCGAAAATCAGAGAGCTCTTACAAAAAGTGAAGCATGTGGAGCCAAATAAAAATCTTCCATACGCTCTATGAGAAATACTTTACATGGTAATTGTCATAATCCGTGCTCTCAAACACACAGGAAAAAAAATAGCACCACTGGTGGTTGGCTCTGTGTTTGAGATTTAATGGGTACCAAAGAAGCAGTGAGTCAGGCCTATGTGACTAGAAATGTCTAGGATGTCTGTATCTGTGCATAGTACAGAAAAGACATTTTGCCTGTCGAAGAGGTTGGGGTTTAGAGATCACAGACATTTCCCAAAGCATTTGCTCCAGTTAAAGCCAAAATAGAATAGAACCATTCAGTCTGGATGCTCCCCCTCCTACCCCAGGTGACTTGTGGCAGAGCTGAGCCTTTTTAGCTTTTACCTAACAAAGGAGCTTCCTGAATTTTATTTATCCCTAGCTTATTCTCTTTCCTTCAAACCTTGTCTCAAATCCCAGAGTTTGGCTAATCTGCTAGATGCTTTTTGGCTACTCAGCGAGAAGAAGTGACTGTAGGTGACAGAGAAGTTGATTTTTGCTTCTTGCTCCTTTCTTCTCTCTTGAGAGTATGTACAGGATTGGTGCCTGGCTTGAGACTGTTTTCTGTGTTTCCATATATGATATCCACTTCCACCTCAGCTCACTTTTATCTATCATAATTCTTGTTTGTAGTCTATATGCTATCTACCCATTTGTCCATCCCAAATAAATAGGATACATCTAAGATTATCTCTTGTCTCTCCCGCTGTTCTAAGCACGCAATTCATTTTCTTGCATATATTAAACTCCCTAAAGAGGAAAAGAATGTCTCTGTTGTGTAGTCACTGCAGCTTGTCTGAGATCTGACCTGCGCACTCAGTGTTGTGAAATGGTGATTCTACATCATCTGTTATTGTGAAGGATGACAATGTCAAAATTTTGCTCATTACATTGCACAGAATAAAAGCTTAAATAATAGCAGTTGTAACATCACATTTAAAACATAGTCATAAACTTGCTTCCTGATAATTCTTAACATGGTAGAATGAGGCAATCTCAATACAGCAACAGAAAAGGGGATAGAATTAATATAAAATGAAAAGCAGCATTTGATAGCATCATCTCTTTTTTTTTATGTCTATACTATAAGGTCAGTCACTTTACTCAAATTTAAGCTGAGTCAAACTGAAATTTAGAAAAGTAAACCTACATGAAATTTGTCACACAATTAAAGGGGGTGATTCTAGGTTTTAACTTTTTTTTTTTGAACTATGAGACTCCAGTGAATCTATCCCCTTTGGTACTTTGTTGCCTAAACTGGATCAGAGAAGCAGCCTTTTTTATTTTTGAGCTATCAGAGATATTTTGGGGTGACACTGACAGTTTACATGAATGTTTCCACCTACATTTGAGGCTAATTTATGCACTTGCACTTGTGCCCATATTGTTCCTCGGTTGAAATGCAAATTGGCTGAGTACAGCAGCTAGAAACAGGTCTTCCCTTAGCGATTCCTCCTCTGGCATGTCACATTTTCAAGCTCTTCTGGGTATCATGTAGGGGTGGGTGAACATTTTATTTAAAAATTTGCAAAAGAGAGCTGCTATTCCTTCAAATCCACAGGATTATAGTTTAGTGATGGGTAAGATGGACTTTCCCTAATTTTGTACAGAATGGAAATGACTAAATTTATATATTTAAAATGCTGAGGTATGTGAGACTATTCATGGAAGTAAATTTTTGGCACGTGAATGGGAATATCAGTTTCAAGTTGGAAAGAGATGGCTACTGTAAACTTCATGAGGACTGATCATCCCCATGATGGCAAGTTCATTTGTGTCATTACATACAGAGGGGAAATTGGATGCTGTCCTCACTAATGCCTTAAATGCTGACCCCTAAATGCCCTTTTTCTTTTCTTATTCATAGTTGAAGTCAATCCTTAAAAGACTGATTTCTATTTCTTCTCCTTTTAAGGATAAAGCAAAGTGGTTGGAATTTATCACTTCAGGACATCATTTTTTTTCCAAGGGAATAACCCAAGGACCACAAAATCATGTTCATATTTGTTGTGAGACAAAAATAAATAAACTGGTCCTTAGGAAAAGTAAAATAAAACAGTCTAAGAGTTTGCCTTTAAAGAAAAGGGAGGGGCATGTTTTGATGTTTTTAATTATCTCCTTCTGTTGTTCTCAGTGTATGTGTAATATCTGCATGTGTGGGTGAGCATGCCAAGGCATATTTGTAAAGGTCAGATAACAAAATCTCTGAAATCAATTACTCTTCTTTTTCTTCATGTGTTCCAGGGATCACTCTCCAGTGACTGGGCTCTGAACCATCTCACAGTTCCTTTTCTGTCTATTTTTTTAAATATGACTCTCCTTGGTAAATACAATGCATTGGTAAATACAATAGATTCAGAGTAGCCACAAATCAGAAGCAAAGCTCTACTTCTTGTTGGTGTTGGCTAGTTTTTGTTGTGTGACCCAGGCTGAAGTCATCAGAGAAAAGGGAACTCAATGAAGAAAATGTCTACATAAAGGTCAGGCAGTAGGCCAGCCAATAAGGCATTTTCTTAATTAGTAATTGATGGAGAATGACCCAGCCCATGTGGTTGGTGCCACAGTGGTGGTCCTGGGTTCTATGAGGAAGCCGGCCATGCAAACTATAAGGAGCAAGCCAGTTAGCAGCATCCTCCATGGCCTTTGAATTCTCTCCTCACTCCAGGTGCCTGCCCTGCATGCTTTCCTGTCCTCATTTTTGGTGATGAATGTTTCTTTTGTCATAGTATTTCAATACAGCAGTAGAAACTTTAGCTCAAATAAGTGCATTCTTAGGGACTTAGTCCAAAAAGACTAAAGAAGCCACAGGTATTGCCAATACATTCCATCAGAAGGACCTATGATAATGGCTTGTGATTTCCTGCTACTAATACTAAGGTCAAGTGTTTATTGCTCTTGATGGCTTCAGGGCCACAAAGATTTGAAAGTAGGATACAAATTCCACTCTTATTTAAGTCCCTAAAAAGATGTATTACTTTGGACAAATTAGGTCATGTCTCTGGAACTTAGTTCTCTTTTCCATGTAATAAAAGAGACAAAAGAAAATGATCAAAGCTTGTTCCTACCTTTCATTGTTAGTGATCATGCATAGATTTTAATAAAGAGTTATCTTTCAGTTATTGAAAATGACAGTCATCAATGCAAGGATATTAAACACATGCATGCTTAATATGAAGCACTACAAAAGGACCAGGGAGACAAGGAGGGTTATTTCCCTTTCATTAACAGTTGCTCATCTCAGCCTCCAATCAAAGACCCTCCCCTTGTCAGACATGAAACCAAGAGGTAAGAGTATAAAGCCAAAGTTCCTTTATTTCAGAATTATAGCCATATTAGTGTATTAGTCAGAGTACTCTAGAGAAATACAACCAACAGAATGAATACATATTACCAGGGAAATCTATTAGATTGACATGCATTGTTCAAAGAATGGTTGTCTGTATAGCATGTACTGAAGAGTCTAGGAACCTAGAAGACACTCCTACAAGACTGCATGCTTCAGCATCCCCCAATCTGGTGCTGTGTTCCTGAATAGTTCCCAAAGAGTTGCTTGTCCTTAGTTTACATTAAAAGGCTAAAGAAGTGTGCAAGTATGATGTGTATGCTCCATCAAGGAACAGGGCAAGCAGAAGAAAACAGTGCTGCTTTTCCTAAGACCTCTTCAGATTTGGGCTGCTGCCAGAAGGTGCTTCCCACACAAGAAGAAAGTCATCCCCATCTCAGTCAATCCTTCCAAGGAAATGTGCTCATAGAGACACCCTTAAGTATGTCCCTTAATTGATCCAAGATTTACTCTATTTGAGAAGAAAGACTAGTCATCACAACTGGCTATTAGGCAACAATGAAACAGTGTTAGGCATATTTATTCTTTTGGTTTTGTGCATTTGTTATGAGTTGTGTGTGTATGAGAGAGAAAGAGAAAAAAAGAGAAGAGAGAGAGAAAATGTGGGCATGTGTGCCAAGAAAAGAGAGCTTTTAATTTTTTTTCTATCAGTCTATGCCTTATTTCTTTGAGGCAAGGTCTTTCCCTGAAGAGAGACATCATGAGTTTTGTTGATGTTTTGTGGGGGTTTTATTTACGTTTGTTTATTTGTTTATTTTACCAAGGCTTATAGCCAATAAGCCTCTAAAATTCTTCTATCTCTGCCCCTGTCTGAGCTGGCATTACATGGAAGCATGGAATCATACCCACTTTATTATAAAGGAGAGGAAATCCAAATTTTGGTCATCATAATTTAGGCAACTAGGGTTTTTAACTGCTGAGCCACCTCTCCAGTCCCTTTGTATGGCTTTTTCTTTTTTTTTTTTTCAGTGTCTCATGTAGCCCAAGCTGTCCTCAATTTTGCTCCAAAGCCCAAAATGTGACTAATGACCTTCCCCCTTTCAATCTTTTGATTCCCCTGCTTCTATCTATCAATTTCTAGGATTATAGGTATGAGACAACTTGTCTGGCTCCATCTATTAGTCTTACTTTAAATAGTACAGTTTTGTCACAGTGCTTTATTTATTTCTTAATGTGATTTATGAGAAAATATTATGCACATCAGCATTTAGACCTCTTTAGATGAGTGATAAGAGACTAGAATCCTAAGATTTAGAATAATAAGAATGTTGCAAATTAGCTCTTCCAGCTAAAGAAACAGGATTCTGACATCATTCACCTAAACCAAATTTCTTTTAAACATCTTCTTAATGGATTAAATGTAGTGATTGGCAATCATATCATTTTACATTTATCAAATCAAGTTTCTCAATTTGAGATAATATCATAATATAATGTTGTTTGAAGATTTATGTCTCCTGCCTGAAAAAAATAAATGGTTCCCCTGTTAGGTAGCAACAGGAAATAACACAATGAGTCTCCAGTCCACTGACATTATGTCTGGCGGGGGGGGGGGAGGGTGAACTTACTAGAGAGTAATAATGAAATTGCCTCTCTGATAGCTAAGGGGAAGTTGAGATGTGTAACCTGGAATCTGCAGAGCTATCCAAAAGAAACTGATGTGCACAAAATGTTACACATATGGGATGGAGTAAACATTGCCATAAAAACCCCATCCAAACCACAAACATAGGCAGCTGAGGAGGTCTACAGATAATAAAAAGAACAATGAGATGGGTTCTGCTATCATTCCAAACCCTTGAATACACTCTCCTGGATGCCATTGCCTGTTGCCTGCATGAAACCAGTTTTAACCCTTGCCACACAACAACTAGAGTTTAATTGGGAACTTTCACTTCGTATTTCCTTTCTGCACAGTCCACGACTGTTATAGAAACAGGTTTGAAAAATCTGGTTCATATTTTAGCTGCTGTATTTCATAGCTGTGGGAAATTTGGCAGCATTCCTTTGCCTCACTGAAATTCAGAGTTTCAGTGAAAATAAGCCAGTTATAACTGCCTCATCTTCTTCACTTATTTTCTTGTTGTAAAAGATTAGAACTATTTATAAAATACTCTTGGTAAGCAATAAAACAGAATTTAAATATTACTTGGTAAAGGCAGATTATCTGATTTCATGTAACGGTGAAGTATAGATAAGTTTTAATCTAGAAAGATGGCTGCTAGGGCAAAGGATCACATCCAAAGACTTAAGTCTATGTGATCTGGCTGGAATTTACACACTCCCTTAGTACATACTTTTAATCCCCAACAATGAATGTAAAGTTAGTTTTTAGAACGAAGCAGCCACGTTTGAAAGTGATGTCTAATTGAGAGGCAGACAAAGTGACAATTTAGAGAAAGATTTGACAGAATAGATATGCCAAACTCTCATGAGAACAAAGAGGGAACAGAGGTGACTTAAAGGGGAGGGGCAAAGAGAGATAGAGAAAAATAGAGGAGACAGTTTTATCAGAACAGTTTTACAGAGACAGGTTGTAGAAAGAACAGGCTAGAGTTCAAAAAGAGATAGAAAGGGTGGGCTTATTCAGCAGTAAGTCTCAGAGGGTGAAAACTTTTTAGGCCTAGGTTATCCTCTAAGACAACAATTACATCAGGTGAATAAAAGTTACTTTTAAAGTGAAGACTTTTGTTTTAGTTTCTGTTTTAGTCCCTTGAGAATTTTATACAGTGTGTTTTGATGGTATTTATGCCTTTCTTTATTCCTCCCAGATCCATCCCCTTTCCTAGCCTGCCAGGCTATGTCCTCTCACTCCAATTTTAATCTCTCAGTCCAATTTATGCAGCCCTAATACTGTTGAATGTATGACCTTAACAAGAAGGGCGTCAACCTTCTGCACCTTTTCTGGTTGTAAGTCTCTTTGTTAATTGCCATCTACTGAAAAACAAAACAAAACTTGTCCCATAAGGACTAACAGATGCACTAATGCATGGGTATAACGATGTCATTCATTCAAGGTTAGTTTAATATGGTGCTTTGATTTTCTGCTGTTGCTACATTGTAGTATCTAGGAGAACAAAAGGAACATATTAATGCCTTCTCAATTTGCAGGTGGCATCCAGAGAGAGACACTGACAGTGCTTTTCCAACATTGAATGGTGGTAACTAATCATGTTTTAAAATAACTCAAATTGTGCTTCAATTTTTTTGCATATCTGAATAAATGAACCTTGAGCAGATAGATTGAGATCAGACATACAAAGAGAAGCATGCAAATTAAGAAAGAATCTAACACTAAACCCAGCCTTAAGCAGTTGAAAGAATAAAATGCAGCTGGAATGAGAATGGAGACTTAGAAAAGAAAGACAATTTTACTAAAATCTTCTAGGAATTCTTTTTTTTTATTAGAAGTAACGCTGGTGGCAACAGGTAAGGGTGAAGCAGTGAACTGTAGGTAGACCCACTAGACTTAGAGTCAGGTGGGTCTCTGTGAGTTTGAGTCTGGCCTGGTCTACAAAGCAAGTCCATGACAGCCAAGGCTGTATAGAGAGACCCTGTCTTGAAACAAACAATAAAAATTAGAGAGAACAAAAGGAAAGGAAAAAAAACTAGTGTAAAATGAGAATGCATACTAGGTTAATGGAGAGAAAGAATCCTTAAGAACCCAAACTAAAGGGCATAGATACCACATTAGGCAGAAGAAATCTTGCACCACATTGCAGTCATATGAATCCATCTTTTATGAAAACTATAACTTAACCATTTGATATTCAGCCTTCACATTGAGGATAGCGATCAGAGGGACAAAACCTCATGACATCAGTCATGATGACAGTGAGTCAGGCAACAGTTTGACAATTAGCGAAGGATTCAGCCACAATCACTTAGGGTTGGTCTCATTTTCCAAAGCAAGGTCAATAGTCTGAGTTTTTATAATCAAGATGGTTACTACATGGACAAATGAACATCATATTTTTTATTTAAGAAGCAGAATTAGTTAAGTCACCTGAGATTTCTCCAGTGAGATTTATCTTGTTCTCCCTGTATCAGGGCAACAGAAAAGGTGGTGTAGCAGTTCCAGCTAGTGAACAGACTCAGCCACAGGAGAGTATGTATCCCAGTGGGTTGCAAACGTAAAACACCTCTACCTATATACTTTAAGTCATCTCTACACTACTTACACCTAACAAAATACACGCACTTCTAGGATAGATGTTAAAGTGCTATGTTTCCGGTATGATGAAAATGAAGTTACAGATGCAATTAAAAAAAAAATATTAGTGACCAACAGTTGGATGAATCCCTGCTTATAGGAATCAGAGCTATGGAAGGCTGCAGGGACAATATGTGTTTCACTGATATGGGGGACAAAAACAAAAATTCCTAATATTTACCTGAAGAAATCAGTTTAGGTGTCACTGCAACAGAACAATAAAAATAATTATTCTGAAAAGTTGAGTCTCTCCATTAAGACATGGTTAGACTCTATGCACATAGTCAAAATTTATTTAGCTGTACATTAGAGATGTTTTGCACATAAAATTTATATTATAAACTATTTTCAGTGTCATGAAAGTCACAGACACAGAAATATGAATAGACAAAACAGAAATAAAAGAAGAATTAGGATAGTCTAGGAATGAAGGGGAAAACCTGCCTCAACAATGATTGTACTGAATAACTTGCAAAATCTTCAGATTCATCCACTGTGAGAAACATTAGTGCTTGTGAGCTGCTCATTGAAATGTAGGAAAACAAAAACCATTAATGACAAATTAGAACAATTTAAACAAAATGGTAATACCAAAATGTTCAAAAGAAGAATTAGAAAACAACTAAAGACTTGTAAGTAGTTGCTGTTGAACTAGAGAGACTTAGGTGAGGTACCAGGAAATGGAAGTTAGTTTTCCATTTGGTGGAGTCAGTGTACAGTTCTACAAATGGGAACAGTCTAATAGGAAGAGAAAGTGACAGTGGAGAAAACACTGGAGACACTGAACTATGCCCAAATCCTATAACTGAAAACAGGACACAGTACAGAAATATAAAGCAAATAATATTTGATACTAAATTTATATCTATATGTGTAAAGAAGAGAGAGGAAGAGAGAGAGAATTGAACAAGGCAATAAGTTCTGCTTAATATAGCATCTTAATATCTACTTCTCTAAACCTCAACAATGTAACTAAAGTTGATACTGTACTTGGGCTGTTATCCTTCCTTGGTATTTTAAATAGTTCCAGCTTAATCATTCTAGACCACAATTAGCTTGCTTCTAACTACAAAGTCATACTATGCATGTGAATAAGTTCTTCAGCTTTTTACATTGTTGTTGTTTGTATTTTTCTTTCTCTGATTGGAATGGGTTATTAATTTATATCTATGCTGCCAGATACAGGCAGAGTTTGGTTTCATAATAACTTCTCTGGATGATTAGAAAGCAAATAGCCTAATGTGTTTTTGCAGGTATGTGTTTACAATCTGTATTTCCCCATGCTCAGAAAGGTTAAAATAATGGTATTATGCTAATCATCACATAAGAGCTAAACACTTTTAGCACTCAGAATAGCAATAGCAGTATCTCCTGGAAATTGTATGAATAGAAAACTCTTACCCTTACCCAAGGCTACTGAGTAGTCACCTGTAGGTACACCACCCAGCAAATTGTACTCAACAAGCTCCCAAATGATATCATTGTAGACTGGATTTGGAGATGCTGTGCTATAAGAAAGGATCTTGTTCACAATTCTTAGACTGGGAATATCCGAGGAAATTCTTGGTTACATGTTGCTTGTTAACCAGAGATAAGGAATATGACATCTTAACTTCTTTCACTTGTATTTTTTTAAAAGTATTTTAAACTTAAAAACAAATGTGAATTGATAATACCTGATATCTTTAGTTACTCCTGGGAGATGAGAAGGAGAGTTGGTTACTCTGTTTCCAAGGGCAAAGACAGGATATTTTCTCATTAAACAAGTACTTCTTCACTTCCTGTTGTAAAAGGAGATGATGATATCTTTATTTTTTTAACCAAAAAACTCTTTGGCAGATCCAATTCTGGATAATAAACACTGCCATGTAATAATTCCAAAGGTTGCACAGTGATACTATAGAGTTTCTAGAAGGCTTGGAAAAGAAAAAGAGGTAGACAAATAGAATACTGAAGAAACTCTGTCCCTTAAAACTGGCTTTGCTACTCTGAGTCAAATATTTGTAAGTTTTTTAATCTAATGTTATTTCTTTACATGGATAAAAATTGATATGACTTTTTATGTTAATCAAAAAAGACAGATATTATAAATGCTTAATTGAAATAAAAAAAACAAACATACCTATTTTCTCTCAAAAGGGTATAGATGTTTCATTAGAACTGTCCTTTTTTAAAATTTTTATTAATTACACTTTATTCACTTTGTATCCCCCTATAAACCCCTTCTTTCTCCCCTCCCAATCCCACCTTCCCTCCCCCTTTCCACACATGCTCCTCCCCAAGTCCACTGATAGGGGAGGTCTTCCTTTCCTTCCTTCTGATCCTAGTCTATCAGCTCTCATCAGGAGTGGTTGCATTGCCTTTCTCTGTGGCCTGGTAAGGCTGCTCCCCCATCAGGGTGAGGTGATCAAAGAGCAGGCCAATCAGTTCATGTCAGAGGCAATCCCTATTCCCATTATTATGGAACCCACTCGGATACTGAACTTCCATGGGCTACATCTGTGCAGAGGTTTTAGGTTTTCTCCATGCATGGTACCTGGTTGGAGTATCAGTCTCAGGAAAGACCCCTATGCTCAGATTTTTTGGTTCTGTTGCTCTCCTTGTGGAGCTCCTGTCCTCTCCTGATCTTACTATTTCCCACATCTTTCATAAGATTCCATGCACTCTGCCCAAAAGCTGGCCATAAGTCTCAGCATCTGCTTTGATATTCTTGCAGGGTAGAGCCTTTCAGGGGCCCTCTGTGACAGGCTCCTAGTTTGTTTCCTGTTTTCTTCTTATGTCCATCTGCTTTGCTTTTCTGGCTGGGGATTGAGCATTTTAGACAGAGTCCTCCTTCTTGATTAGTTTCCTTAGGTGAACAGACTTAAGTAGGTTTATCCTATTTTATATGTCTATATGAGTGATTATATACTATATGTGTCTTTCTGCTTCTGGGATAGCTCACTCAGGGTGAGCTCTCCAGTTCCCACCATTTATCTGCAAATTTCATGATATCCTTGTTTTTTATTGCTGAGTAATATTCCATTGTGTAGATTACCACAACTGTCCTTCTTTTATGTATCCATGGTGAAAAGAACTCAAATATGTGTCTTCAAGGTCTTTGCAACTATGGGATAACATTGATTAGTTTGGAAAAGCTATTATCAAAAGAAATAATGAGGATATATAATTAGCTCTAATATAAGAACATTTTAATACCTTGTATCTTGAGGACATTATATGCCTTCAGAAACAATAACTTTTACTTTAATCATTTTAAATACATTATTTGTAATCAAACTGGAAGAGAACATAGCAATTACAAAACCTCATCAACAAAATTCTAGATAAAATTTTGTATCCAGACAGCTGAGAACATAAGTTTATGAGTTACAGTGTACACTGGCAAACATTTCTGAGTGTGAGGGATGTATAAAATTGTTTCACTATTAGTGTAATACATGACGACAAAACACTAGATCTAAAGCAATATCCATTAGTTATCTCACAGTTCTGTAGATTCCAAGTATATTCAAAGAGTCGAATTCTCTTCCTGTGGTCCTACAAAGCTGAAATCAAGGTGTGATGATAATGAATGTTTCTTTTTAAAATTAAAAATGTTAGAATTTTATACATGATTTTTTATCATTTCTCTGTTTCTCTCTGCCCTCACCAACTCCTTCCATATTCCTGCTACTGTCTCTCAAATTTACGAATTATTTTCTAACTATTTTGTTAAACACACATGTATGTATTTATATATACCTACATGCATATATGTGTGCATACATACATGCACGAATGCACTGGAGTTTTAACTGAAGTATTTGGGGGAAAATCCACATACAAGTTCAGATTTCCAGCAGTTCTCAGAACAAGGACTGTGCTTCCCTGCTGATAGTGAACACTGTGCCACTGCATATTTCAAGACAGTAATAGCTTCTCTTGGCAGCAAGTCCTTCCATCTTCAATGCCAGCAAGAGCACATCTGCCTTGGGGTTTACTGACTAATCGGTTGGAATTTTGCAGTCTTAGCATCTTTGCTGAATTAATCAAGCTCTATGCTAAGGTCCTAGTCTACAGGAGAATTTGAAAAACAATGATGGGATCACTGAAGAAAAGGAAGACAAACACTGAGAGTCAAATGAAAGAGAATAGAGTGTGAGAACCCTGTGATGTGGCTATCTGTTATGGCACATGAGCATTCTCCCCCTGCTTTCAGGCAGTCATGGCTGGAAGTCTCTCTCCTTCTTCTGTCTTAGACTGCATGGCACATCTAGTTGGCTTTACAATCAAGTGTGCAAAAGCATTCATATAGCAAAGGCATTACCATTTCTAGGACTGTTTGGAACCTTATCTCTAATCATGGTTCTATTAATCTTTTCCATGCAGCAGTTTGGGGGTCCAGAATAAATGGAAGGAGATTTGGGGAATAATGCAGTCACACTTCACTCTTCAAGTCACAAAGCGCCTTAGATAAAAGTTTGCTTCTAAATGCTAACTGGCATCAAAAGCTTGCTTTTCTTAAGAGGGGAAACTCATTTGGGCTTCTTTTCCTTGTAAGTCATATTAAATTGCTACATATAGGTAGGTATCCAAGTGAGCCCTTATGAATTCCTAGAGCTCTCAACCAATCAAGTAGAAATGTCAGGCTTTACTTAAAGAGGTACTGAGCTAAAGCTATAGGGCTGAAGTTTAAGAGAAATGAACTTTTTGCAGTTCCCAGACTCACGATGCCACACTATGAACTAATTCCAACATTGCAGAGTCCTAGAATTCATCACCTTCCAAATGCTAAAGCAAAATTGGGGAAATGTCATCAAGTTGTTAACCATTATTATCTATTAAAGTAGCACTATTGAAGACAGGAAAATCACCTAATAAAGTCAGTCTTTCTTCTTTTTATCACCTAGAACTGTCAAGACTCTGATAAATTATAATGGACCCAACATAAAACCAATGACCTGCATATTCTTCCATTGAAAATCCCTCTTATCTCAGCAAGTAACCACCAGCAAACATGTCAATTAGGATGGGAGAATGTCAAGGTTAAATGTTTCTCAAAGCCTCACATGTCTATCTTTCAAGTTTGAACCTCTTGAAGTGTCTGTTTAGAGACTTTTTAGAAAATACACTTTTCTATTTTTAAGAAAAAAAAGATGAATTTTACTGAATTCTTACAGAGAATAGTTTTGCCATGATACTTGGATACATGATTTATCAAAAAGAAGCAAACTGAAAGAAAATAAATAAAATCTTTAGAGAAACTCCACTGTGGTTTGATGGGGCTTTCTTGGAAATTTCAATTTCTTCAGTCAAAAGTAGAGATAACACCACTTTATATATCTTAGAGTGAAAGTCATATATATAATACACTATAGTGAAAATACCTTAAATAAGGTAAATGCTTAATAATCAAAGGTGTTTAATAAACTAATTAGTGATTCTAGTATTTAGGAAACTGAAACAGGGTGATTTTCAGTCAAGGGTCACAATGGACTTATAAAGTAGACTTTGTCTTAAAAACCAGAAGTATTTTTAATGCTATTGTGAGATCAAGGTTATAAATCCAGGCAGTCCTGATAAGATCTGATAAGCTATGAGCAGATGGCAGAGGAGGAAAGCACCCCCTTTCAGTGGTCTAGAGGGAAAAAGGGAGGGAGGGTGTGAATGGAAGAAGTTGAGGGAAGGAGCTTCAATTGGGACATATAATGAATAAATTGTATAAAAATTTTAAAAAATTTGAAATAAATTGTTTATTCATTTGTTAAGCCAAGTTGGACAAGTTTATCACTTATTCTCAATGCAACACTATTTCTCCAGGTATAAGGTCTGAGGACTCTGTCTACCACATTTGCTTAAGTTCAGCATAACTATCTGTGGCTTATTTTCCCACAATCATGGAACCCTTACATTTATCATCATAAATATTTTTTGATAAAACAGTAATTCTGCAGAAAAACACTTAAAGAAATGTTCATCGTCCTTAGCCATCAGGGAGATGCAAATCAAAACGACCCTGAGATTTCACCTTACACCCACCAGAATGGCTAAGATCAAAAAACTCAAGTGACAACACATGCTGGAGAGATTGTGGAGAAAGGGGAACCCTCCTCCATTGCTGGTGGGAGTGCAAACTTGTACATCCATTCTGGAAATCAATTTGGCGCTTTCTTAGACAATTAGGAATAGTGATTCCTCAAGACCCAGCTATACCACTCTTAGGCATATAGCCAAAAGATGCTCAAGTACACAAGGACATTTGCTCAACCATGTTCATAGCAGCTTTATTCGTAATAGCCAGAACTTGGAAACAACCCAGATGTCCCTCAACTGAGGAATGGATACAGAAATTATGGTACTTTTACTCAGCAATTAAAAACGAGGAAATCATTAATTTCACAGGCAAATGGTGGGACCTGAAAATGATCATCCTGAGTGAGGTATCCCAAAAGCAGAAAGAAACACATGGTATATACTCACTTATATAGACCTATAAGATAAGATAAACATACTGAAATCTATACACCTAAAGAAGATAAGCAAGAAAGAAGATCCAGGGTAAGATGATCAACCCTCACTTAGATAGACAAGTGGGATGGACACTGAATGTAGGAGAAAACAAGCAACAGGACAGGGGCCTACCACAGAGGGCCTCTGAAAGACTCTACCCAGCAATGTATCAAAGCAGATATTAAGACTCACAATTAAACCCTTGGCAGAGGACGGGATGTAATAATAAAAATAGGGGAAGTTAGTAAGACTTGGGGAGAACAAGAGCTCCACAAAGATCAAACTGAGCAGGGCACAGGGGTCTTATATGAGACAGTTTCTTCAACCAAGGACCATATATGGATATGGCCTAGAACCCCTGCTCAGATGTGGCCCATGATAGCTCAGTGTCGAACTGAAGACCCTAGTAAGGGAAACAGGGACTGTTTCTGTCTTGAACTTGATGGCTGACTCTTTGACCCTCCCCCATACATGCCAGGGAGTAACAGCCTGGCTAGATCCCAGGGGAGGACATTGCAGCCAGCCCTGAGGAGACAAGATGGTCTGGGGTCAGATGGAAGGGGAGGAGATCCTCCCCCATTGGTGGACTTGGAGGGGGCAGGGAAGAGATGAGGGAGGGTTGGAGAGGATGGGAGGGAATGAAGGAGGGGGCTACTCATGCGATGCAAAAAACCTAACCTGTGATTGATATAAAAATAAATAAATTTATATATAAAAAAAGACTCACCACCAAACCTTCGGCAGAGGTTTGGGAATCATATGAAAGAAGGGGGAGTTAGTAAGACTTGGCAAGGACAAGAGCTCCACAAAGACCAAATGTATCTGGGCACAGGATTCTTTTATGAGACTGTTTCTCCAACCAAGGACCATGTATGGATATAACTTAGAACCTGTGCTTGAATGTAGCAAATGGTAGCTCAGTATCCAAGTGGGTAACCTAGTAAGGGGAACAGGGACTATTTCTGTCATGAACTCAATGGCTGGCTCTTCAACCTCTCCCCTCCGAGGGAGGAGCAGCCTTGCTAGACCCCAGAAGAGCAGAAGAGGACATTGCAGACAGCCCTGAAGAGACCTGATAAGCTAAGGTCAGATGGAAAGGGAGGAGGTCCTCTCCTATCAGTGGACTTGGAAAGGGGCAGGGAGGAGATGAGGGAGAGATGGGGAGAGTAGGAGGGACTGAGGGAGGGCTATGGCTGGAATACAAAGGGCATAACCTGTGATTAAAATAAAAATAAATGATGAAATAAACAGTAATTCTGAACTTTTAGAAGAGGCAAGATTCAGAAAAGCCTTCACAACATTGCAAAAATGCCTCTTCTGTTCTAAGTATGTGGTTTTAAACAAGGAGCTTCTTTGTCCTGTGTCCTGGATTTACACCTCTGTTTAAATTAAGATTAAAACATATCTTTAAAATGTATTTCTCCTTTGCTACTTTGCTTTGATTTATTCTTAGAGCAGATGAACCTCAGAGTGGGAAACTTGAGTCAGCCTGAAAAACAAGCAAAGAATTATAGAGTGTTCTAGCCTTCTGTCAGAGCTGCTATTCTAAAACTCACGTCCGTTGCTGATTCCTTCCACTCTCTATGCATAGTACTAGTATATATGTATGCCACTTTCACTCTCGTGAAGATTTTCAAAGCAACTGATGAAAATTCTTTGCGTGACCAAGCTTTAGTTTGCTCTTTGTCTTCTCAGTGCACTTCTTTGTAGCTGTCAGTCTTGATAATAGGATATCTCTTCTCCTCTGCTTTAGCTGATTATGTTGTTCTAACAGAACACCACAGAGTGATATTCTGTAAACAATAGATGCATGTGTGGCTCACAGGAAGAAACATTTAAGAACGTGAAAATGGTGTTTGGTGAGTGCCCACATGCTGCATTTAACCATGGTGCAGGAAGGAAGAACTGAGCATAGTAGAGACAGAAGACAATGGGGCCATACTAAGCCCTTGTATAAGAAACTGACTTAAACGAGTATGTTCAGGGATTATGATAGCTGAGTAAAGTGGTAGTTGAGTATTTTCCTCCAACATCCATACTTCACCTACACCTAGAATTATGGGTAAGAAATGTTGAGAGCAGAAGAGTCTCCCCCAGTGAATAGCACACCAGCTTATGATCCAATACCAAGAATTCAGCCCTGAAACAACCATTCAAGCAACATATAGATTTACAAGGCTGTACTTGTATATTTATGAATATGAATGTAATGTCAATTAGCGATAAACAAAAGCTCATGAATTTAAGAGATCAAGGAGGGGCATATAGGAGGGCTCTGGGAGGAAAGAAAAGAGAGAAATGATAGAATTATATTATAATCTCAAATAATAAAAGAAATAACTTTAAAAATTAATGCCTCACCTCTCAACACTGCTATAATGATAGTTAAATTGCAACATGAATTTGGAGAGTACATTTAAGCATAGCATTCATGTTTCTAATTGTAAGTTTCCATCTATGGCCCCTGCCACCTTACTTGCTGGCCATAAATTACCTCTTATTCATGTGTTGTACAGAGTTGCGCCCAGTCTGTCTTTCATCGCAAAATCCTGTTACTTTAAACCAAACTGCCATCACAATGGTCCTAAATAATATCTGCAGTATCCTGCTTTTAAAATGCCATTAAACATTTTTCCTTCACCAGTATCTAGTCATGTAAAATTTTCTTGTATATTTTGCTTTCTGTCTTTTTTATGTTACAATTAAGATACTGAAATATTGATCTACAAGATCATATTTCCAGAATCTCAACCTATGATTGTCATTATTGTGTCATAGGAAAAAAAAGTAAGTCCAATATGTTAATACTATTATCTTAATTTGATTTTGAAATATTTATGTATCTATTCTAGACAAACAAAGAAATAACAACAAATAAGGCTGGAAAGATGGCTTTCTGTCCTTTCAGAGGATTTGAATTCATTTCCCAGCACCCATATCAGGCAGCTCACAACTGCCTATAATAGCAATTCCAGGGAATACAAAGACCTCTTACAGCCTCCAAAAACACACGCCATTTAATCCCACCTCTCATATACATACACATGTACACACACACACAAATATAAATAAACTCATAGCACACACACATATTATATATATATATATATATATATATATATATATATGTTGTTTTGCTTTTTTTTTTCCTGAGACAGGATTTCTCTGTATACCCTTGGCTGTCCTGGACTCACTTTGTAGACCAGGCTGGCCTCAAACTCATAGAGACCTACCAGCCTCTGCCTCCCCCAAGTGCTTGTATTGCAGGTGTGTGCCACAACATCCAGCTGAAATAAACTCTTATATTAAAAAACAGAGATTATAGAGCTATTTTATAGTCCTCTATATCATATACCACTATGTCATATATGTCTATAGCATACATTCCATGATCAGTGGCTTGATAATTGGGTCTTTCTTTTGGAATATTCTCCTGCTGTGGGGAAGAAAAGTATTCCTCGTACTCTCTTGGATTCTGTAACAAAAAATGTGAATCAAACTGATACAAGAAAGTTTAACAAGATTTTTAAAAAAGCATAAAATTTTAGGTTTTTGTCCATCAGGATTATACAGAAAACATAGCATGAATGATTAGATCAGATGTTTAAAATCAATTTAACAAAGAAAACTAAAGAACTGAGAAAGAGTTAAACAAATATGAATTCATGTGTAAGTCTTTTAAACTGTGGGAGAGTGTATTATTGACTTTATGAAATACAGTGAGTAATGGTTACTTATAGAAAGAAGAATTTATTTTAGGTTTATGGCCTGAGAGGGAAAATCCATAATTTCATCTTCAACTTTAAGCAGTAAGCAGAGAGTGTCAACTGGAAATGAGATAAGGCAATGAACTTGCAAAGTCAGGCCGTGGAGAAAGACTCCCACCAGCAAGAACTAAGCAGTTCATCAAATAACACTACCAACTGAGAAACAAATGTTCAAGTATTTGAGCCTATGAGGGACATTTCTCACTCAAATCATCTCAGATGGTGATCGAGAAACATTTGGGGAAAGGGATCCTAAATAAGCTTTGTAATGAAGACTTACTCTAGGTTTTCTCCAGTGTTAACAAACATCTCCTGTGAGGAAATGTTCTCCTCATAATGAAGATAAGGGACCAGCTTAGAAAATGGAAATTCATGTCACCTTCATAGAGGTATACTTAAGCCTTTTTGGACAGTAGGGTAAAGATTCCTAGATCTGATCATTTTCAGTTGCCTTTAGCACAAAATAACCTTCACATCAATATAATATATTTTGGCTTGTTATACTCTGATCATCTTGAGTTAACCCAGAAATTCTATGGCTGATTCTTCTCTATTTGGAGCATAGGTGTTGGAAGTGCCCTGCTAGTTGAGGCTGCAGTTCTTGCCTGGACCTGGGGGCCATTATGAGCTCTGCATTAAAGGCAGAACTCCCTTGCCTTGGAGGGGTCCCCTGATTTCATCTGGAGAGTGTCTTTAGACACAGACTCCCCTAACCAATTTGATATATGGCCTCTGACAAAGCTCCCTGCTAGTTCTCCCCTCCCTGTGTCTATATGTTAATTAGGTACTGAGTTTCTATTCTTATGATAGGAGAGTGCTGTATAAGGAAATTCAAGCATCCTTGATGTTCCTAGTTCCAATGAATTGTGTACACCTACTTTTGGAGCCTCCCCCTGCCCAGCACTTCCCTGTTCTCTGGAATTAAAGTTGAACTAGCCATCAGTTGCTCCCAGCTGTTCCCAGGATATGCGATCCCTGTAAGGTTCTCCCTGGCCATTCCAGGCACACTTCTTGCCCCTCCTGACTTTGTGAGCTGCTGGGAGGCCGTCACCAAACAGGAAGAGAACCAACACGTAGCTTCAATGTTGTCTTTTTTTTTCATTTTTATGGTTTTATTTTTTTATTTATTACAGTTTATTCACTTTGTATCCCAGCTGTAACACCCTCCCTCACACAGTCGCAATCCCATCCTTCCTCCTTCTTCTCCTCCCATTCTCCCCACCACTGTTGTCTTTTAATGCAGTACTGGAACATCTTTGTTATCTTCTCTAACATAGTAATCTTCTCACAGTACGTTTCCTCAGCAATTGCCTTGCTTCTATGTTGATTAATTTGGTTATAGACTTACCCCATGATAGTAGAGAAATGGTAATGAAGATTCATTTTTATACTGGACATCTCTACAAAAAGTATCTGACATGCAATAAAAACTCAGTATATGGTGAAATAAATAGTGAATTTTGTTTTAAAAATACTAGTTGCTTAATCATCCTAGCTCAGTGAAACACTTAGGGCTAAACACTGCTTCTAACCACACTATAATGAGGAGTTATTTATGCTCTTAGCTATAGTTATTCTCTTTTTCATTTTTCTTTTTAAATAAACCTTGTTTAGTTTGTAACAAAGGAGAGCCAAAGGCCAAAATCCGTGATGATTTTAGCTCCACAGGGGAAAAAGTAAAAATGGGCTGTCTTCAGAATTGCTGAGAAGATGTCAAACCCATTTGCTACTTCACAAATCATAGTAAAGGGTAATTGGATTTCATTTCTCCTCAAACAAGGTGACACAAAGAAAGATGAAATTGCTTTCCAAAGAAGGGCCCTTTTCATAGTCAAATACCTAAAGATTGGTCCTTAGTAAGTCACTGTGAGATGAAGGATCATAGTATCAAGGTCAACTTATAGAAACGACTTTAGAGGCTCTCCATGGTCAGACTGTGCAAAAGAACACATGATGTGAGTAAATAAGCAAGCAAAATATGTACGTCTTCTGGTTAATTTTAATTATAAACACAGAGAAAACAAGTCATATTTCTGCTTTAATGCAACACCTGTTCCCTATAATGTACTTAAAGACAAGTGTCTCAAAAATCAAAGTGTCTCATTTTTTTTAAAAGAATACACAAAGGAATCAGAAACTGCTCTTCATAAATTTCCGTCAATGAAATAATCATTTTTTTCTCAAATAGGTCCCCTATGCCGTCTTATTTCATAGCAACCTAATTTTACAAAAAGAATCTCTACAAACTGCCACGGCAATAACTAGCTAAACATCTAAGTACACTTAAGAGAAAGTCCATATTACCTACGAAGAGTATCTACCCAAACACAAAGAGTTGCTACTTCAGAGAAAGACATGCCTTTCACAATTGTGTAGTACTTTGTCAATAACCGTTTTCTTTCTAGTCATAGATAGTAGATAGACAGAACATAGATAAAATGATAGCTAGATAGATAGATAGATAGATAGATAGATAGATAGATAGATAGATAGATACACAGATAATTTTCTTTGCATACAATGGAAAAGCAGATCATATTGGCTACTTTTGTTGTCAACTTGACACAACCTAGAGTCACCTTGATAGAGAAAAATCTCAAATTTATAGATCATATTGTCATGTGGACATGTCTGTGAGACACTATCTTCATTGCTAATTGATGAAGGAAGACTCAGTCCACTGTCATTGGCACTATCTCTGGAATGGTGAATTTCGGCTGTGTAACAAAACTACCAAAATATGAGTCAAAGAGTTTTCCTGAAAGCAGTGTTTCAGAATACTTCATACCTCCAGGCTCCTTCTTTGAGTTCCTTCCCTGACTTCCCTCAGTGATGAAATATGACCTGGAAGTATAAGCCAAATAAACCCTTTCCTCCCCAAGTTGCTTTTGGTCAATGTTTTATTATAGCTACAGAGAATCATATTATATTATAGGGGCAGGAAAGATGGTTCAGTAGGGTAATGTACTTGTTATGCAAATATGTGGACCAGAGTCCAAATCCAAAACACCAAAAGCAAAAACAAAACAACAACAAAAAAGAAAACAAAAAAAGCTTTCCCTGGAGAGGGAGTTAGGTATATGAAAGAGAACTAGTAAGCTCTGACTTCAGAGATAGACTCTTCCCTAATCAATAAAGCAATGAAAGCAATGAAGGACTGAAGAAGTCACAAGACATCAACCTGTACGTGCATGTATATACATCTTAGTGGCCATCTCACACATATGTACTTCCACACATTTAAAAACACAGGCATTCCGAACACACACACACATATGTGCAAAATAACTAAACGAAACTCTTTCAAGTCTCAAACAAGATGTTTCTAGAGTATTAGCACTGTCAAGCTGATAGGAAAGAGCTCAGAAATACACCACTTGGAATTATTTTACTCTGGAGAAGTTTTCCAGACTTCAATGCCAAAAGCAATTACCATATTCCTGATTACAAATTAGACTGGCACAGTTTTCTACTTATCTACAGATGGTAACTTAGATGATAGCTAATTTTTAAACCAAGTTTTAAATTTTACGTGTTCACACTTAAATATTTTAGAGTTATGACATCATCTGTCAACAGCCATTACAGTTATGAGCCCAACTCTGTCACGGATTAAGCTTAGGCATCTGGAAGAACAAAGTTGTTGATTTCCCAAGTTACATGTGATAATCACATTTCTAGAATGCTTGTCCTAAAGAAAAACTTATATTGGGTTTGAGGAGAATCCTGGTTTAGGGTTATTTTACCCTTTGTATGTATATACACAAGAGGTTTCCTCAAGTGATTAGAGCCTTAAACTAACAGTGAACAGCCTTCATTTGTTCCTTACATTGAACTTCTATTTAGTTGGATGACTGAGATTAGTCCTATGATCACTAATGTTCAGATTATCTATCTGTGTGAGTAGTTTGGAAGCACTCTCTGTGTATTATTAGGAATCCCTCTGAGAATGCGATCAATGCTTGGACCCTCTTTCCCTGAAATGCAGATATTTTTCACAAACATTCCAGAGACAGTCTTAAAACTTTATTTATAAACACACTTGGAATCAACAGTGTTCTAACAGTGCCTGTATTAACTTAACTTTTTAATAACATTTTCAATTTTGAAAGTGAAAAATAAATAGTGATATCTATTTATAATCTCTTTAGTACCTTTTCTGCAGGTTCATAGTTGATATAGTAATAACAAAGAAATGGTGTGTCCTTCCCAGAATCCATTTGAAATGTTTTTTAATGTTGCTATCTTCTTCATGATTCACTTGAGAACAATGACCTGGTTGAATGTCCCAAGCACTGCAAATAACTAAGAGCTTTATCCTTGGATAAAAAGAGTTTTACTTTATTTTTTGAAAAGGATTGAAAAGTATGTCATTAACTTTGTAGGTTACATAGCCTGTGTTGCATATATATCTTATTTTAAAATTAATAATATAAAACAATTTCTTGAGACATGCATTATACCCAAAGGTCAGATGCTGAATTCATTTAATGAACTGAGCTCATCAAGATTAGGGTCAATGAAAAGACTGCAGATAGCAAAATTTAATATTTTATTTCATGATGAGATAATCAACTATTTTCCATATTATGGGACCTTTAGTGATTGGTAGAGATAAGCTAGTCCTTTATAAATTGGTCTAGTTGTTCATCCTAAATGTTTCAAATACAGAAGTAAATCCTCTAAGTAATAAGTCCAAAATAAAGCAATCACTTCCTGGTTTGTCTATCAAAACGGAAAAAAATAAAAAAGAGTGGTAAGAGAGGAAACTGATGGGGTTAAATTATTATCACCTAATATTTTTAAATTTTACCCACCCCAGTCCTAGGCTATTAAAATCATTCATTCCTTATACTGTGTGAAAGCTGGTGAAAAGAAATGTAGAGAAATCAGGCATAAAGTAATGAGCATCAAGAGAAAACAGGTCAGCCATGTGAAGCCTAGAGAGTAACACAGGCATCCACTCTCAACAGTTGCTTAAGATTTCCATTAAACACATCATCAAACAGGAAGGGTTTCCCTGCAGTTTGAATTTGAATTCGTTCTTTTGGCTTTGTTGTTATTTATTTTCTCTCTTTAATGTAGTTTTCAAGATGTCAAAATGATCTCATCCTGTAATGTGGATGCTGAACCAATCAATATAAGAGATAGTGTAGGTAAGATCAACAATCAATAAGTGGGACCTCATGAAGCTGAAAAGCTTCTGTAAAGCAAAGGACACTGTCACCAAAACGAAACGACAGCCAACAGATTGGGAAAGGATTATTACCAATCCTACTTCTGACAGAGGGCTAATACCCAGTATATATAAAGAACTCAAGAAGTTAAAAAGCAAGAAACCAAGTAATCCAATTAAAAAATGGGGTATGGAGCTAAAAAGAGAACTGACTGTAGAGGATTATAGAATGGCAGAAAAACACTTAAACAAATGCTCAACGTCCTTAGCAATCAGGGAGATGCAAATCAAAACGACTCTGAGATTTCATCTTACA
>CM053765.1:22116030-22127178 GCA_028658305.1 Pachyuromys duprasi
ACAAGAAAGAGGAGCTGGGGTAAGAGGATTAATCCTCACTTAGAAAGACAAATGGGATGAACATTGGATGTAGGAAAAAACAAGTAGCAGGACAAGAGCCTACCACAGAGGGCCTCTGAAAGACTCTACCTAGCAGTGTATCGAAGCAAATATTAAGGCACATTACCAACCCTTTAGCAGAGTGCAGGGAATCATATGAAAGAAGGAGGAGTTAGTATGACCTGGAGAGGTCAGGAGCTCCACAAGGACCAAATATATCAGGGCACAGGCAGGGGTCTTTTATGAGACTGTCTCTCCAACCAAGGACCATGTATGATTATAACCTAGAACCCCTGCTTATATGTAGCAAATGGTAGCTCAACATCCAAGTGTGTACCCTAGTAAGGGGAACAGGGACTATTTTGGACATGAACTCAATGGCTGGCTCTTTGATCTCCCCATGCCACCCCCCCCCCCGCCAAGGGAGGAGCAGCCTTGCTAGGCCACAGAAAAAGACACTGCAGCCATTCCTGAAGATACCTGATAACCTAGAGTTAGATGGAAGGGGAGGAGGTCCTCCCCTATCAGTGGACTTGGAAAGGAGCAGGGAGGAGATGAAGGAGGGATGGGTGGGATGGGGAGGGAATGTGGGAGGGGGCTACAGCTGGGATACAAAGTACATAACCTGTGAGTAACATAAAATAAAAATATTAAAATTAAAAAAAAAGAATTTTCTCTAGTTCATTGGTGGTTAAACCCACTTCTAAAGAGTTGACATACAAGAAAAGTAGACTTAATCTCTCCCTCTGTTTTTCTCTCTCTCTTTCTTCTTCAGTGTGTGTTTACATGCACATACATGTGTGGACTCTTGCACCTGTGTGTATATGCAAATTCAAACTGGCAAACTTCTCAGTTGCAAAACAATGAATTAAATTTACAATGTCCTTTGTCCTTTGTCTCACATAAATTTTCCTTTTTGCAAGGATATAAGTACAGGAAGATTTATAGTCACTGCCAGGAGGCTAGATTTTGCTGGTTTGGGAGCTCCTTGGGACTTCATTTGTAAAGTTCAGGTACTATGTCTGCCATATATCTGCCACTGTATACAATTGTCCTACTTATCAGTCCATGTGTAATTGGATGAGCAATAATGATTGTTTGATTGATGGATTGATTTATGTTCATTTCTCTTAAAACCTTCCTTCAGGGTTCCAGGAACAAAACCAGTTTAGGGAGACAGAGAGTTTTGTCCCATTGAAGAGATTACACCATATATAATCCACCTAGATGCTCTCTCTTTTGCAAGAGACAAACAGGAGTAGCTGCCATGGCATGGTCTCCTTTTGTGTGGTTAGGGAAGAGTCAGCTTCTAAGTTTAATGAACCATTCCCTGAAGTTTCATACTATGTTTAGGGGAATATTGCAGAAATGCAATTTTAGGGAAAGAAAAGACTATGGATGTTTTTCAGCTTAAGAGTATATACCAGGCCAATGTTAATATCTCTCTCTCTTTTTCTCTCTCTCTCCTGTAATGTCAGAGGTTGGTTATATATATGTATACATGTGTGCGCGCACACACACACACACACACACACACACACACACACCTCGGTGTGTTTTCATAGTTCTAGGGGATAAGAAGTATCAAGTCTCTGATTCCATATGAGGAACTTTTTGCTACACCACCACGTGGAACATGATCAGAGAGAGCTGGAAATGGATAACAAGAGGGGAAGGAAAAGATGGAGAAAATGACAAACATGTGTTTTTTTAAGGCACCTATTCTCCCGATAATGAACACATTCAGGACCAAAGAATAAACTGATTTATTCTGCAGTTCACCACAACCCCCATTATTGACACCATTACCCTGAGGATTATTACTAGTTTCTTACTGAAGACATGTTGATTATAAAAATGAATGAGTGATATTGTTATTAGCCATTCTTTTTTTACATTTAAAATTGTTCATTAGGTAATTTTTTATTAATTAACATTTATTCATTTTGTATCCCAGCTGTAGCCTCCTTCCTCTTCCCCTCTCAATCCCACTCTTCTACCCTCTTCTCTTCCCATTCCCTACCCCTAGTCCATTAATAGGGGCAATGCTCTTCCCCTTCCATTTGACCCTAGCCTATTAGGTCTCATCAGGACTGGCTGCATTGTCTTCTTCTGTGGCCTGGTAAGGCTCCCCTCCCTTCTGGGGGAGGTGATCAGAGAGCCAGCCACTGAGTCCATGTCAGAGACAGTCCCTGTTCCCCTTACTAGGGTACCCACTTGGAGACTGAACTGCCCATGGGCTACATCTGAACATCCTCTACATGCATGGTTCTTGGTTTATTCATTAGTCTCTGCAGGACCTCCTGAGTCCAGATTCTTTAGCTCCGTTGCTCTCTTTGTGGAGCTCCTGCCCCCTCAAGTGCTTTCTATCTCCCCCTACTTTCATAAGAGTCCCTGCACTCTGTCCAAAGTTTGGCTATGAGTCTCAGCAACTGCCTTAATCCCCTGCTGGGTAGAGGCTTTCAAAGGTCCTCTGTGGCAGGCTCCTGTCCTTTTCCCTGTTTTCTCCCTCTTCCAATGTCCATCTTGTTTGCCTTTCTGAGTGAGGATCTTACCCCAGGTCCTCCTTCTCACTTAGCTTCTTTAGGTGTACAGATTTTAGTATGTTTATTCTATATTATATTTCTAATATCCACTTATAACTGAGTATATACCATGTGTGTCTTTCTGCTTCTGGGATACGTCATTCAGGGTGATCTTTTCTAGTTCCCACCATTTGCCTTCAAATTTCATGATTTCCTTGTTTTTTTAAGTAATTTATTTATTTTCATATCAATCACAGGTTATGTACTTTGTATCCCTGCCATAACCCCCTCCCTTATTTCCTCCCACTCTCACCATCCCTCCCTCATCTTCTCCCTACCCCCTCAAAGTCCACTGATTTCCTTGTTTTTGTTATTAGCCGTTCTTAACATTCTGGTGTTTATAGCACAGTTAGGGAGTCTACTTGAGTCACAATTAAATGTTAGAATTACCTTGATAAGAAATTAAAAGACACTGAAATATACAAAAATATGCATTATTTAAGAGACCATAACCAATAAGATATTTTTTCTCCAAAACCTGACTTGCCCTGATGAATGCAAGAAGCCCAATAATAGGAAATGTCAAATGGAAAGTGATGAAAAAGGCCAGTTCCAGAATAAGAAATGTGCTTGACCATGACAGAGAATACTTTTATTATTTATTTGTTTGTTTGTTTATCTCTTTTCTGTATATAAGAATAGTATAACTTTTTTTGGGTAATACAAGTTCTCTAGCCCCCTTTTCCATGAGTAGTCAAATGTTTCAATCTACAACACTTTAAGGAGATTCTTCACCAAGAAATACAAATATGTAAGTTGGATTTAAAATAATCCAGGGATTTTCAAGGCTAAATATGTAGAGTAGCTTAATTACAGCAAGTAAATACGCCTAACTCTTAAGGCCATAGTCCTAAATCTTAGTAACGGTATGAAGATGAAAATCTTAAGTTTTCTTTAACTATAACAGTTCAGTCTTGGCATTAATTTTCCATCAAATAGCTTTTCTAGTAGTACTGATACACTTAGATGCTATGGTAAGCATTGAATTACAGAGACTTTTTAACCTCTTTTGTAAATGAATTTTCTGACCTTCTTTGATAGAGACTTGTAATTTCTCTTCCAGGTATTTTGTTTCTTCAAAAAAAAATTAGATGATGTCTGTCTGCTTTTAGATCATTCTATCAATTTAGTAGCACCATAATTTTTAGGAGCCAGAAATGAAAAAAAAAATGTTCCACCTAATTTCATTTCTCTTCTGTTCAGTAAAACTTCAAATAATTTTCACTAAATTTAATTTTTGGTAGGCTAAAATTTTTCTTTATAATTTAGTATTCTAGGAAGTAGATGCTACACGGGTAGAATTTCCAGGAACGAAAACAGTGATTTTTTGTGTTATATCATTTCCTAAATAATGCTGAAAATCAACTATTCTCTTTGCTTGTTAAAAAAGTTTTAAAGGCCTTTGAGAAAAAAAATAAAATAAAAACACCTTGCTATTAGAGACATGAGTTGAGAAATCCCAGTTGAGCAGAGAAGAATGAAGAGGTGCGATTTTATATTTTTACTTATAAAGTCTGGGCTACTAATGGGATTCAGGTGAGAAATATGAAGTAGAGCTTTGCAGGTTAATGAGATGTTTGGCCTACTTACAGAACAGTATCATGACAACTCAGAAATTAAACTAACCATGTTTTTTTTTAATTATCTATGCATGCCAGTGTTTGAAGAGAACTTCTCAGTGTTATACAAATGTCTCCCTGACTTCCAACATTTCAGTAGGTTCACTTAGCAATGCATTTAAGAAGCCCACTAATGGCAGCCAGGGAAGAGGTAGAAAAGGCCACCACTTTAGAGTAAAAGATGCATCTGGCTATGACAGAATGAGCACTTTTTTTTTTCTTGTTTCCCATATGTAAGACTATGTGAGAGCAACCGGCTAAAAGAAGATATTGAGTAAGATAAGATAAAAAAAAAAACACCTCTGTACATAGCAGGACAATCAGTCAAGAACAAATGCTTCTGCCTTCCACTGGCAGAAGACCTAATTTTCAAAGAAACACACGTCCGGTGTAAAGTCATTTTAATCCTTGTAGTACCTTTCACAGGTCTTCTTCCATGCTCAGGTTTATGACCTGCATACCTGATTAGGCATTCTCCTGTAATTATTTATAAATAACTAATAATTTGAACGAGAAACTTTCACTTCTGCTTTTTCTACTGTTGCTAAAAAAATTTCTAGCTTGTCCTCCTCAGATAGTGATGACATAGAAAGGGAGAGATCTTTCCTCTCCTTGTCAGGGAGAACCCATGGTTTTCTCAGCTATGGCAAAGACAACATTAAATTCTGCTACCAGTTTTTGGTGTTCATGAGGTGAAGTTATATATAGTCATATATATATATATATATATATGACTTGAAAATTGTTACTGTTTTAGAAATAGAAAATAAAGAAAATGGAGGACAAATAAATAAGAAAATAAGAATAAGTCTTCACAGAATCACTTTTTTCCAAAATTATTGACAGATGGCTGATGGTTGAATAAATTCTTAAGTCTACTTCCTTTAGTTCTTCTGAAGTATTCACATAAGCTAAAGAACATGATTTTTAATACAACAAAGACCTTTAAAGAGCCAAAAAGTAGATATTCTCTGGGTAACACTGCACTGTATTCTAGAAGTTTAATAAGAGTATGCCTTGTATCAATTATTCTTACCAATACTACTGCATCTACTAAAACTACAAGTAATAATACTAACTAATAATAATAATGATAAGGATAAAGTGAACAAAAACTTGCGCAAGTGGTGGATGATTATGTTGCCTTGATGCTGGTAATAATCACATAAGCTTCTATTTATTTCAAATTTCTAAACATGTATAGGTTTTCAGATGCCAACCTCTATACAGTTAACTAAGGAAATAATACCAAAGTAAAGATTAAGAAAGTCTCAAAAGCAGTGTTCCAACTTCAGTATCATCTACTTGAAATGGCTATACGACAAATTAAATAATTCAAAATGCCATAAAAAGAAAAATCTGGAGTCAAAATGATCCTTACCAACAAAGATCAGTATGGAAATAAAAAAAAAACAAATACAATTAGATTTTGTTGACTTTGCTTAGGATAAATATAATGCTGTCATCATTCAAGATCTAATTACTCCTTTTCCAAACACAACACAACTAAGTTGATTTATGGTTTCCAAACATTCAGGCAATCTAACATACTAAATTATCCAAGCAGACAGTGTTTAAGTAGTAAGCTGAGTCTATCACATATTGCTGAAAATATCAAATATATGAAACGTGAATGTACATGAATATAACACATTTTGTATGCACTTATATATGTTTTATTGTATTGTTATACACACATTCCAATAAGATCTCAAAAACTGAAAATACAGCTCTTCACTGAAAAGCAGCCCTTTGCCTTTGTAGTTTAAAAGCAATGCAAGATAGTCTTTCAAGTGGTCATTCCCAATAGGAAATATGTGCCAAGAACTCCCCAATAGGTACCTGCAAGCATGTTTAGCATTGAACATCATAAATACTTATTCCTTCACAAACGTACTTATAACAAAACTGAATTTATAAAGTAGACACAGTAGGTGAATAAAAGCAACAGGTTCTTACAAGATCCAAAAAATATAGCATACTGTTTGCACTTTAAGAAAACATAGTAAGTTAAATTATTTGACCAAGATCATACAGCTTCTATATAAATATGTGATCGTAGTACAGTCTATTTTCATTCAAAATCAGATTTTATTAAAATTAATTGAATAAATATACATGTATTTAATTTCTACCATGATATAAACACCAATAAGCTTTAGTGTATCAAAACTGTGCTCTTTTAAAGAAAAGATTGTTATGGTTTGACGAATCACTTCAAAAGTATGAAACTTGTATATAGAAATTTAATGGCCAATGTGATACCTTTAATAAATGAGGGCTTCAGGTGGCAAAGTGTTTGTAATATGAGGACAACCCTTGTAAAACCCACAGCTTAGTGTAGTGTTTGCTTGCTTGTAATGCCAGTTCTTGGCGAAGCAGAGCCAGGCAGCAACATGAGACTGACTAATAGAAAAAGGATGGTGGATGCCTGATAGACTTGGGTCAGAGAGAAGGGGAGGGGGACTTCCCCTATCAGTGGACTTGGGGAAGGACAAGGTAAGAGATGGGGGAGTGAGGGTGGGATTAGGAAGGAATGAGAGAAGGGGCTACAGCTGGGATACAAAGTGAATAAACTGTAATTAATTTAAAAAAGAAAGAAAGAAAATGTATGGTGGATTCTGAGCAAACAGGTGTATCTGTGTACATACACACACACACACACACACACACACACACACACACAGGAACACATACTCCAGAAACCATGAAAACAAAGAAGAAACAGAGTTTTATTGGTGATTACAATAAAACTTGCTCTCTAGGAGAATTAATTTAATACCCTCCTAAAATAATCATGGCCCTGGGTTTGATTTTAAGACTGTAGGGATATTTACTGCATTTAAATGAAGTTGAAAAATGATGAAGAGAAAGGTTTAAGAATTAGTAAACAATGAACAATTTGGTAGATTCAACACCAAAAGCATCTGTGTATTTATTAACCAAAAATAGACTAAATGTTCCCTTTCTAAGAAAGACTTGAAAAAGATTAAAAAAAAATAAACCAATCTCTCCAGTTTAAAAAAAAAATCAACATCAATAGTAAATAGTGGGGCAAAGTGTCAAACTCCTTTAATCCTAGCATACAGGGAATCAGGAGCAAGCAGATCTCTGTGACTTTGAGGCCAACCTGGTCTACACAGCAAGTCCAGAACAGCCAATGCTACACAGAGAAGCCCTGTCTCGAAAAGAAAAAAAAATGGAAAAAGAAAAAAATGCAGATAGAGAAAGTTTTCAGTCTGACAAAAATATATTAATGGGAAGATTAATGTATTGAAAGTTTGTAATGTTTAATATTTTCCCTAAATGCAACAAGTAACATTCAACAAACATAAGGAAAGAATACAAATATGAAAACACGTTTAGACATTTTAATAATTCATTCCTAAGAAATTGTAGAGGAGCATCACAAATCAGCACTGATTTAGAAGATTTGAATAATAATAAACTATTCTAAAATTTATCACGTTTTATGTATATGAGTTCTTGGCCTACATGTATGGTTATGCACCATATTCATGCCTAGTGCTCACAGAGTCCAGAAGAGAGCATCAGGTTTTCTGGTATTAGAGGTACAGACAGTTATAAACTACAATTTGGGTGCCAGAAATTGGACTCAGGATCTCTGGAGAGAAGCCAGTGCTCTTAGTTTCGGGATTCTGTGAGTCTTATAGCTGATGGCAGCTTAAATAAGTGAAACAATGATGGGAAACTCACAGTATTTTTTTAATTAATGTAATTTATTTATTTTTATATCAATCACAGGTTAGGTACTTTGCATCCGGGTGTAGCCCCCTCCCTCTTTCCCTCCCACTCTCCCCATCCCTCCCTCATCTCCTCCCTGCCCCCTCCAAGTCCACCGACGGGGGAGGACCTCCTCCCCTTCCATCTGACCCCAGATCATCTTGTCTCCTCAGGGCTCCCTGCAAGAAACTCACAGTATTTATCAGGACAATAACTTTCCTAGATACACCTGGAAAGCTACCTATAGAGTTTTACCTATATCTGCTAGGCAAAGCAATAATATTAGGTTCTCCCCTAGGGCCCATGACCTTTCTAGTCACAGGTTCTTAAACCCTTTAATAGAGTCTGTATGGGTTCCTTGACTTACTGTGCTATACCTCCATCTATCATGTATATTGTGCTGTGCCTATTATTTTATAGCAACTATGATTACATGCAAGAGCACAGGTTTAATAGTTATATTTTACAGGTAAGAACTAAACCAGGAAAAAAATAGAGGAATGTTTAGGTTTGGTTCAATAAAAAAGTGTGTATGCAACAGTTCAACATTCAGCTTTATAATAGGATTGCATAACGAAAATGGCAGTAGCTGAGTTAACCTCAGGACTATTCAGAATTAGAAATTTATAAATGTCGAAGGTGTCCTTTGCCTTATAGAAGCTTTTAAGTTCCATAAAGTCCCGTTTGTTGATTGTTGGACTTAGTGCCTGAGACGCTGTTGTTCTGTTCAGAAAATTCTGTGCCATGAATTCAAGGTTATTCCCCACTTTCTCTTCTATCAAATTTAGTGTATGCAGTTTTAGAGTATCTGCTTGAGGTGAAATTTTGTGCAGTGTGATTGATATGGATCCTTTTGCATTCTTATATATGCAGACATCCAGTTAGACCAGCAGCATTTGTTGAAGATGCTTTTTGGCAGTTTCCCAAGAAACTGGGATTAGATTTACCTCAAGACCCAATTATACCAGCGTCAGGCATATAACCAAAAGAAGCTCCACCATGCCACAAGAACACTAGCTCAGCTATGTACATACTAGCTTTATTTGTAATAGTTAAACTGGAAGCAACCTAGATGTGTCTCAACTTAGGAATGAATAAAATGTGATACTTTTACACAATGGAGTATTACTCAGCTATTTAAAACAATGGCATCAAGAAATTTGCAGGCAAATGGATGAAACTAGAAAAGATCATCCTGAGTGAGGTAACTCAGACCCTGAAAACCAAATATGTTATGTACTCATAAGTAGGTATTAGTCATAAAGTACAGGATAACCATGCCACAATCCACAGACTCAAGAAGTTTAGTAACAAGGAGGGCACAAGCTGGGACACTTGAATATCACTGAGAAAGGGAAACAGATTAGACATAGGGGTATGGATGAAGGGAAGAGACTGGGTGGGGTAGAGGGTGAGGATAGCAATGAAAGGATGAGGTGGGGAAGGACACAGAGAGAATATAGGAGAGACACCCGGATTCTGGGTGGGAATGAGCTAGAAACCTAGAACACTGGAAACTCCCAAGGACCATGCATTGAGAGGACCTAGATCCTCTGCTCAGATGTAGCCGATGGGCTCCTCAGTTTCCAATTGGGTTCCGTAGTAAGGGAGGCAAGGGCTATCTCTGACATGAGCTCAATGGCCTGCTCATTGATCACCTCACCCTGAGAGGGGAGCACCCTGGCCAGGCCACAGAGATGTAGTGAGACCTGATGAGACCTGATAGGCAAGGGTCAGAGGGAAGGGGAGGAGGACCTCCCTTATCAGGGGACTAGGGAAGGGGCATAGGAGGAAAAGAGGGAGGGTGGTTGGGATTAGGAAGATACAAAAGAGAGAGTTACCGGGGGAATCAAAGTGAACAAACTGCAATAAATTAATTAATTAATTTAAAAATAAGTAACAATTAATAAAAGGAAGAAAATTATGCATTTCTAATGTCAGTTCCTTTGCAGATGCTTGATTTGTGTTAACAGGACCCCTTCTGGTCCATCCTGGGTGGGTAAGTCACCCTAGAAAACATACAATTAGCACAGATAAACACTTGTGTTGTTTGCCAACCATGTTGCCACCACAGACTAAGTACAAAATGTCACAGAGACATAGCAGAGTTGTTTTATGAAAGCTACTGTTTTTCTGTCTTTTAGGTTATATTATCATAAGATGACGAGATGTTTGCTCATCTTTTATATTCACAGCATGGTGCTCTTTTTAATCAAAATTTTATAGTGCTAAATAAGTATGCTGATGTAACAGTGTCTAAAATGGAAAACTACTTGCCAGTTTCCCTGACTCATTATTCACCTCTAATAATTTGGAAAAAGTAGGTTTATACTACTGTTTAATGTGAAGAGAATTGTTTGGCTTTAAAGTAATTTTCATGCCATTTTAATTATTACTGAAAGACCAGTGGAGAGTGTGTACATTTCTGCTTTGGAAGGCTGGTGTTGCCCATAACCCCACCTCTGGGAGGCTAGAAGAGGAGGATTAAATGTTGAGGCTCACTTGTGCTGCCTGGGGAATTTCATGCCAGACTGAGCTGCATATAGAAACCCTGTCCAAAAATCAAATAAAACAATCTGAGATAGCATGAGGTAAGATAAAGTACAGTTTATGTGTTCCAACTTGCTTATTCTGTGTTCTAGTGTATTAGAAAGCTAAGAAATCTGAATGAACCTTAGGTTATCACTTTTAATCAATTTGCACTAACTATTCTATTTTTCAACCATAAACATACAGGGCATCCTACTCTAAGACAAGAGTACATTTCTGTTAAGGGAATCTGATAATTACTAATTTCAGCTTTTTCTTTTAAACTATTTCCATATATGTTAAGCCAGGTGTTACTGAAAAAGCTTAATTTTAATTGGTTAAATTTATATCCATACTGCATCTGGTACCTCATGTCATTTTTTGTCAATTCTAATATTTTATACATATCTTATATGAGTGATTGAGTAAAGAAAGAAAAGGGTTCAGAAAGGGAACGTGTTCATTTCTTTTAGTTTTGAATCAATTCTTTCAGTTATCTTACATTGTTGTTGTTGCTATTCTTTATTGTAATTTATTTATTTTTTTATTCTAAGTGCTTCTGTTTCTTTTTTTTTTACTTTTATTTTATATTAATCACAGGTTATGTACTTTGTATCCCAGCCATAGCCCCC
>CM053765.1:22136394-22171153 GCA_028658305.1 Pachyuromys duprasi
TATGAAGAAAGAAAATTCAGATTAGGCAGATGACTTGGTGAGTAAAGTGCTTGCCACACTAGCATGAGGATTTAAATAGAACCAGCACTCAAATAATAATAATAATAATAATAATAATAATAATAATAATAATAATAATGACAGAAAGGGCACAAAGCATGTTCAACTCTTGGAGTCAGTGAGAGGAAGAGGATCCTACTGGCTCATAAACAGCGAATCTGCATCAAATACCAAGCATCAGCATCATAATTACTCCAAAAGGAAGATGGTTGAAGAAAACACCCCACCATCAACTTCAGACTGACATCAATACGTGCATAATTTACTACACATTTCCACATATACATATACCACATACATACCCACATGTGGCACACACAGAGGGAAAAGGGAAAAGCATGATATATATGCCATAAAGTACAGATTAGAGTTACAATGAAATGTAAAATTCAGCAACCCACTCAAGAATCTGGAGAGTGTTCTTCTGTTCCTTTAAAGACATACTAATATGTTATGCTCTACTTCAAAATTCTGCCCTGGTTTAAACACCAATGCTGTGCTCCTCAGTTTCTATGAATCAGAACGTTAAGCAATCTATTCCAACAATTTTTATGTTTGGTCTTTGAGCATGAATGGAAAATGCGAACATTCTACCACTATTAAAAAATATATTTCTTGGGCTGGTGAGATGGCCAAATAGGTCAGGGTGCTTAAAGCGAAGTCCAGTGTACTGAGACTGACTATCAGTGCCCATGTAAAAGCAGGAGAGAACTAGCTGCACATAGTTGTCCTCTGACCCTCACACATGCACAAGTACACAAACATGTATGTACTCAATAAATAGCATAGTAAAGATACATTGTCCTAGTTTATTAAAGTATGAGTTTTTAAATGACTTGCAACTAAAGTCTGTCTTTATTTGTGTTGTTTTGTGATTTGTTACCTATTATTTCAATGTCAAACATCATAAGGGGGCTGTATAAATTCCAACCATGAAACAGGCTGGGGAGTTATATCTGGGTTACTGCCTTTACAGTCAATACAATGTTGAACATAAAAGAGCAAGAAAGAAATCAGGAAGAAAAATGATCCCTCAGCTGAAGAACGGATAAAAAAAAAGTATGCTACATTTACACAATGGAATACTACTCAACAATTAAAAACAAGGAAATCATGAAATTTGCAGGCAAATGGTAGGAACTAAAAGAGATCACCCTGAGTGAGGTAAGCCAGAAGAAGGAACAAACAAATGGTATATATTCACTTATAAGTGGATATTAGCCATATATTATAGGATAAACATACTGAAATCTATAGTCCTAAAGAAGCTAAACAACATGAAAAACCCTAGGGGAGAGGCTTAATCCTCATTCAGAAGGGCTAACAGGATAGACATAAGAAGTAGGAGAAGACAGGGAACAGTACAGGAGCCTTCTGAAAGGGGCCTCTGAAAGACTATATCCACCAGGGTATCAAAGCAAATGCTTAGTCTCATATCCAAACTTTGGGCAGAATGCAGGGAATATTATGGAAAAAGGAAGAGCTAGAAAGACCTGAAGGGGACAGGAGCTCCACAAGGAGACCAACATAGCCAAAAATTCTGGGCTCAGGAGGTCCTGCAGAGACTGATGAATCAACCAAGGACCATGTATGGAGAGGACTTAGAATCCCTGCTCAGATATAGCCCATGGGCAGCTCAGTCTCCATGTAGGTACCCTAGTAAGGAGAGCAGGGGCTTTCTCTGACATGGATTCAGTGGCCTGCTCTTTGATCACTTCACCTGGTGAGGTGGTCTAACTAGGCCACAGAGAAAGGGGATTCAAATAGTCCTGACGAGACCTAATAGGCTAGGGTTAGATAGAAGGGGGGAGGAGCTCCCCTTTCAGTGGACCAGGGGAGGGACCTAGTGGGAGAAGTGGGAGGGAGAGTGGGACCAGGAGGAGATGAGGGAGGGGCTACAGCTAGGACACAAAGTGAATAAACTGTAATAAATAATAATTATAAAGAAAAAAAGAACTGAAAACTGAGAAAAAGAAATTAAAGCCCTAAATTTCTGACAATTTTTCATAATTTTTCAAGAGTTCTGGAGACAAAAAGATGTATGATAATTTCAAAAACACTGTGTTTCAATAGAAACACAGACGTAAATCGGAATTAAAATATGACTACACCATGCTAAAAGTGGAATAAGTAAAAACTCACAATAATAACACAGTAAATGAATTCATAAACATTTTTCTGTTTTTTAGAGTTACTGAAGCAAATCATCCTTTATGTTAAACCTTAACAAGATCAGTGCTTTGCTCAAGTTCAGATTTCTGATATGAATTACAGCTATGAGATATTTCTTTTTTCACTTTTATTTAATATTAATCGCAGGTTATGTACTTTGTATCTCAGTCATAGCCCCCTCCTGCATTCCATCCCTATCCCTCCCTTCTCTCCCTTATCTCCTCCCTGGGCCTTTCAATGCTATGAGGAGATAGCCTTGAAGTTCATCTTAACATATTGCGAAAACTTACTGTGTTGCTCTTTTATATGTGTGTCTATGTGTTTGAATTTTCATTTCTCTTGACTAGCATGTAATCTTTGCTTGTTCAGCTCTCAAAAGCAAATATTGATAGATATATTGGGTTATCTTAACATATGTGTTAAAATTTCTGTTGATAATTTAAGTACTTTCTTTAAAAATAACATTTGAATATTAATTTTCCTGCATTATCTTCCCATGAGCAAAAAGGACAAGAGAAGTGTTCATGGATTTTCCAAATTGAAGAACGAATTTATATCTTGAAGTAGTAACAAATTTAAGCTATTTCCCCTTCAAGTACCAAAAATAAATCAGTGATGTCAAATTGAACATAAAAATAGAAGTGTCTACATCTGTATCATTTTGGTATTCCACCATCTGTTCTAGAGTGAATTCATCACTGTCACTCTTAGCAGAGAGATTGAGAAGACAGAAAAATAATAGTGGTTAAAAAGTACAAGACTATGAATGCTATGTGTGTATGCATGAGTGTCAATGTGCTTGAAATTAAATATTTGCATATGTGCTGCAATATGTATGTGTATTTGTATGTATGTCTTTATGTATCTATACTTACGTTTATGTATGTGTGGTTATTATGTGTATGTGAAACAATAGATGTAGAAATGAGAATATCAGTGACAAGGGAAATGTTCTCTTGAAAGAGGTGATTGAGATTAGGGAGACTAAAAAACTAAATTTTAGGACTGATTTTCTAGCAAGATACAACATGATGATGTTGAATTAGTTAGAAATCACTCTGGATCTGTTTCCAAAGCATTTTTATTTTTTGTATGATTTATATAGCTCTTAATTATGTGTCTGTATGTATGTCACGTGGGCCTGCCTATACCTGAGAAATCCAGAATGTTGGATTCCTCGGACTTGGAGTTATGGTCAATTGCATGCTGCCTGATGTGGGTCCTTGGGACCAAACTCGGTTTCTCTGGGAGAACTTGAACCTTAATTCTGATAACCACTTAACCATCTCTATTGCATCCAAAGAGAAAATGTTAGACTTGAAAATATGGTATGACTCTAATACCTTAATGTGATTTTATTTTATTTAAAGAATATAAAGCAGAAGAAACAATAAACATGACAATGAGAAAGCAAGTGGATTAAATACATTGAGAGGTTATTAAAATAATCAACCACAGGAAAAGGTTCAATTATTGAATAAAAGAGAAAAACTTTTGCTAACAAATTTTCTTTATTTCCTTTTTATATTCAGCGTTTATGAATTAACCTTCATTGATCTGTATTAACTCTATTATTTTTCTTTATAGAAAGGAAGGAAATCAGGGAGGAGGATAGGATCTCCCAAGGAAAGAAAATAAGATAGAGAAAGGGGACAACTAGAGTGGAAGGATTAACTGGGGAAAAGGATGATAGAGAAGTTAACGGGGGGACTTGGACAAGGATAGCTAACACTAAAGGCTTTATGAAAAAACCTATAGACACCTACTACTATAGAAGTTTGATGTACGTATGTAAATTAAAATAATATAGATGTGGTCACCCTACAATAGTAGCAACAATGTCTTAGCGAGATATCATGCCACTAAATTAAACTTCCACTGCCAGAAATGGATTACATTTTATTGAGTCATCAGCCAAAAGGATACCATGCCTCCCAAGCATCTTAGGCTGTTGCCAAGTCTATTGTTTGCTATCCATAACCTGATGTTAAGATCCTATATTCATCAAGCACAAACAACAAGCTTCACCCTTGCTAACTACCATTCATTGTCCTCTAAGGTACTCTCCAATACCAGTGAAGAAAGGTAATTGTCAATATCAACAACTACAAATCTTGTGGACTATATTTCAGTGACCTTCCTCATGATATACTGGTACAATAGTGGCACCAGCTATGGGAATAATGAACCACCTTTGATTTGATTTAAATCTTATTTCATGAGATGGAATCCATAGCTGATACTGTTAAAGTGGCCAAGAACCCAAGATAAGATAGGTCATAGACGTAGGAGAAAGCTTACTACTACTATTCGGCTAAAGGAATTTAGGGAGGAAAAGGCTCCTAGTGATATATTAAAATACTCATATACCAACAACTTATTCAGTCTTCATCAGAAAAGCTTCTTGCAGTAGCTAAAAATCAACACACACATATATACTGGTTAATGTTCAGAGATTTGGAGACTTGGGAACATTCAGTCTTAAATGAGACTTCTTCATCAAATTCCCCCCTTCTAGGCTATGCAGAACAAAAAGCAAGGACTGTAAGAGGCAGAGATGATAGACAACTCCAAAGAGGCTGTATCACCACAAGACCTGCAAAGGTTCAAATCAAGCATGGTCTTGATACTGAGGGGAATATGGACACAGAATCCTACCCAAAACCAAGACGCTATCTGCAATTGATAGAAAATATGTACAGTCCAGTGGAGTGTCTGTGATTACTAGACAATCCAGGGAGCCCTGCACTCAGGAGTAGTAGGTCAACACAAAACAACTCTATGGTTTATCTTTTAGTTGTGTGGGGTTTTGCAGATAGATAGATAGATAGATAGATAGATAGATAGATAGATAGATAGATAGATAGAACATTAAGTTGGGTTGGTAGCAGAGGAGATAGGAAGGATCAGGAAGGACCCGGAGGAGGGAGAATATATATTGTATGAAAAACATTAATAAAAATGTTAATAGCTAGGAAAGTAATAGATTTAAAATATAAAATAAATGAACAAGAATATAGCACAGTAATAAAGTATTTGCTTAGTAATGACATATTTCCCTGTATAAATAATTTATAATAACTTTTTACGGATCAAAAATGAAAACAATAGCAATATAAGAAAATAACTTGTTCAAATTTAGTAACACTTATGTGGTGCAAATTATGCCTGTGGTGTTCTAGATTTAGGATACTCTACCATCTTGATGAACTACATTTTGAATTTTTAATAGGTTCAAACCAATATTAACAACATCATGGAAAGTTGTTGTTTTAGACTGAAATCCACTAATAAGCCCCAATATTGTTTTATATGCCATGTAACCAAACTGACCCTTGGAGAAATGGGGAGACTCCCATTAAAATCATTGACTCCAGTCTTCCTGAATACATGTAAGAAAAAAAGCCTCTGTGTTTTAACTCTTTTAAAAAGCATCACCTGACATAAGATCCTGTTCTTATTGTTTGATTTATTTGTTGTACTATTTAACCCACTATTCTATCAATCCCACTGAGCCTTGAGTCTCTTTCATAGATGTGATGTTGCTGGATTCATAAATCTCAAACATATGCCAATTAGATGTATATCTAAATTTGTTGTGATTCTGCCTTTTGGCAGTAGTATCTGCGAGTTGTTCTAACTTGCAGATGTTCTTGATGACTTAGATGCAACTGCTGACTCAGGGAAGGTTGAAGAAAAAGTTGTTCATTGACATCATGAATTATTGGCCTATCATGTACACAGCCAGTCAGTCCCTAATGGTCAACAGTAACCTGGCATGGATTTATGAGAGTCCATTGAGTCCCTCAACCTGACATTCCCTAGAGTTTTCTCTAGATATAGAACGTCCTGTCAAAAGAAAAGATAAATTGATAGCTACTTACAACAGTAAAAGTAACACCTTTTCGGAGTATTATTAGATAGAATTTTGTTGATAGAAATAATCATTATATTGAATAAACATAACTTAAAATAACCCATCCAGAAAAATAATATTTTCCAAACCAGAAAATAGAAAAGTAAGAAAAGATAATCGCAAATCAAATAATAAAGGGGCTTTTCCCTTCTCCACTTAAAGAGAATCCCTTTACTTCTCAAGGTACTTTGAATTAAATTTATTTTACCTTGTTCATTTGGGATCCATGTAATCAGACCCCAATCTGGTAGCTCTTAGGCCTTGATACTTGTTTCAATCTGGAAAGATTAATTTCTGAAACAAATATGACAGAAGAAAGCAGCAAATGGAGAAACATTCTTCTGTTTGAAGAGGCAAGTCCCCAGGTTCCATTTAGAATAACTTGAGTGCTTTATTCATGAAGTTGGCTTCAGAGAAGCCTTCTAATTCCCAGTGTCAAAGGCAAAACAGAATCTGTGATCGGCAAGCAACCCAACTCATCAGCATTAATTATTGCTGAGCCAAACTTGTAAACAAATGCAATCAGAAATCTTCAACATAGGCCTCAGTGTGGATGCCACCTATTTTTCTGGCTGCTTATATCCAGTCTGCCTACAGCTCTTTTCTCCCCCGTGAACTGTTGGCTTTCCATGCTTCAGAGCACTTCTGATTTATTTCTTGTGTTTTGCTTTCTCTCTGGGTGGGCACATCTGCTTTCCTGGCTTTAGCTAAATTCTCTATTATAATGAATTCTAATTAAACATTTCAGCATCAGCCCTTTCAAGCATCCTACACCTGTATTTCTAACTGCCACCAATGAAACTCAAACCACCATTTGGATACAGGCTCGTGCTGTTCTTCTCTCTTCCGGTTGACGCATGCTACTCCCCACCAGCTTTCTTTCTGATTCCCAGCCAATGTCCCCGCATGGCTTCGGTTTGAAGTTTCTAAAAAGAAAACTTCAGTGGTAACCATGATTCTAGGATCTCCCCCTTTCAAAAATATTCCAGCACATGCAGGCATCGAATCACCTCAAGCTCGTCACAGTACTCCCTAGAGTTGTTTCTAATTAGAAAATATGACTTAAATCCAACCTAAATGAGTCCTGATCAGGGCCTGGTCAGTCTGTCCCTGATCTCTCTATCCTCATTCATGTACCTCATATACGTGTTGTTATTTTTTTTTCTAAGTCAACTTTTTCAGGGCTTGTAAGATTACTTTTTTTCCCCTAAACTACTTGATATAAATGAATGAGAGTCTGTGTTCTATCTATAGAAGCCTCATTGAAAAACAAAACAAAGAAGCAAACAAAAACAGGACATGGTAGTGCAGGTAAATCCCAGGTACTCCATAAGCAGCTAACCTTGACTACCTGATGAATTACAGGCCAGTAAGAGTTGCTGATTCAAAAAACAGGATAGAAAGCTTCGAGAGGACATCATATTGAAAATCTAGTCTCTGCACAAAACAAGTGTGCACACAAACACACAAACAATATGATAATCAAATATTCACCTTTTTGTTTTTAAACTGATTACATTTTCATTTGGAATGTTGACACATTGCTTTTTTGGACATACATTTGCTTCATGTTGATATCAACCTAAAGTAATTTGGCCTCAAATTTAAGAAAACAGTCATTATATACACCCTAGATATTACCTTATGATTTTATTAATAAATTTTATAGTGCAGAAAAACTAAAATTTGTATGCTTCTTACTATCAGTGCCTTACCTATTCTTGACATAGAGCATGCATGGAACATATGACTGATGACTGGATGAATAAGCAAGATATTTACTGCAGACAACCCTTGCAAAGCTCACAGCATCCGTCTCACCTGCTTTTAGACTACTCTGTCTGCTGTTTTTATGTATTTCTACCTCTATGCTTGGCTAAACTTTACTTCATTTTCCTCAAAATTTAGTCTCATTTGACCTTTTAATATTCACTTGCTACCCATTGATTGACAAATGTACACTGAACACGCATTCAAAACCTTGCTGCACAGCAGAAAGAGAAAAGCACTACCTAATGTGAACAATTATGTATTTCTATGTGTCCATTCTTTTTTGCTTGCTTGGTTTTGGGGTGGTTTTGTTTGGTTGTCTGGTTGTTTTGTTTTGTTTTTCAAGACTGGGTTTCTCTCTGCAGATTTGGCTGTCCTCAACTTGCTTTGTAGACCAGGCTGGCCTCAAACTCACAGAGATCCGGCTGCCTCTGCCTCCCATTGCTGGGATTACAGGTGTGTGCCACTGCACCTGGGTTTTATGTGTCCTTTCTTATATGTTCATATGGATATAGTTTTCTGTGTTTTTCCAAGACCTTGGTTCATAATATCATTACAGATCACTTGGAAGCATTGTATTAATTTATGAAATATCTCCAAATTAGAATCTGCTTTGCTTCAAACTGTATTACATTAAAATACCCTTGTATGAACTTAAAGTTAACACACTTCCAAGCAAAAAGAGAACTATAAATAAATAGGAGTTAGGGAATTGTGTGGTTATGTTAAGTGTGCAAAGTATCGATATTTTCCTGTTTACTGATCAGATCCTCAATGTAAAATGTAATCTTTCTGTGTTACTCAGCCCCATATTATTATGAGTACCTGTCAGGGTACTTCTAAAAAGGAGACTGTTTGGGCTTAGGGTTCTAAAGGTTCTAGATCATTTGCATTGGGCCTATGGAAAGGCAGTGTGTTATTGGCAGATGATTGTCATAGAACAACTCAGAATAAGAGCCTGGGGAAACACATTTAAAAGAAAAAATTCCTGTCCTAGTAACAAAGGTGAGCCACGAGATCTCACCTCTCAAAGAGTCTAATATCTACACAGAGCCCACAGGTAACAAGCATTTAGTACCTGGACCTTTATAAGGCATTTATCCAAAGTAAATCTATACAGTGATGGCGGCATGTTGAACACTGGCCTCACTGACGTCTTGGTTCATCTGGAAAGACATAACCTACTTTATGGAGTTGTATTGGGTTTTTAAATGGCTAATGAAAATTGGTACATTTGGGTGTTCATCAGTTATTTTTTTCTGACTTGAAAATTCAACAGTAAGATAATGAAAGCAATCACGGTAAACTAGATAAACAAAGAATAAAGTAAAGACAATCTGAACTAATAAAAATCCACGGAAGATTTTTCTGAAAAGTCCTTGGCACATAGGCTGACTACATGAATATTATCCCCAGCACCCATATAAAACTAGAAGGAGAGAGACAATTCCCCAGTTGTCCTCTGACATCCACATGTACACCATGCTATGTGCTTGTCCTTGCATGCAGCTACCCCCTCTCACACACAAATACTAAATATAAGAATAAGCTTTAAAAAAAAGTACTAATGAGTTATTAGATTAGTTTCTCCTAGACAATAGATGTCAAATCATATATATATATATGTATATACATTGTGTTTTAATTGTATTTAACCCCAAGAATTTACTCTAATTATCTTCAGCATTGATCACCTTTCTCTGCTCAGATAGGCTCATTTCTGTTTATAGATATACATATAATATAAAATACATTTATGTGTATTATATATAATTATAGCTAGGTACTATATAGTATATATTACATGTAATAGTACATTACATATAAAAGTATATGTCTTATACTTATTGATTATTTATATAAAAACCTTTAAATGAGAGAAAAGGTGTTATTGCGATTTATATTTCCACAGTAAAATGTATAAAATCTTAAATGTATTTTGTTAATTTAAATTAAACTATTTACTATTGTCTTTCACCTAGATTCTGAAAAGTATGAAAGGCGTATGTAGGAGGCCAGCACACACCTCTGCAGTTCTGGAGATGTGAATGAATGAAGCAAGTTGAAATCCATACTTCCTGCTCTACCAGTGGTTGACCCAGCAGTGTTCAGCTCAGGGTTTTACACTTGCTGCTCATGGTGCTCTTGATTCCCTCTGCATTCCTTGCATTGCTAATTCAGGGATAACATAGGAAGTATACAGTAAGAGCCTCAACAGGGCCAGACTCCAAGATCTGTGGAAGCCAACGGTGATGGACTTAAAGCCTCGAATAACACTGCTGTCTAGGACAGTTTGTGTGTTTGGTTTAGTATAAGATGGGTTCTCTTCTCATCTGAACTCAGAAAGCAGAATTAATCAGCATTGTTAAAACCAAGAATTTTAAGTATGGATTGTGTTTAAGAAAACAGAGTTCAGCTTTAATTGATTAATTGTCATGTTTTTTTCCTGTACATTTGTTTTTATTGTCAAAAGATATTCATTACCTTGACCTGAAGAAGATTTGAATAATTAACAAATTTCTAAAAGAAATATGATAAATCTGCAAAGCATAATTTTATAAACCAAATTTCAATGCAAAATCAAGATGAAAATTTAGAAAAAAATAAAGAACTACTTAAAACATAAAAGTGCTGAAGGAGAAAATTCAAAAAAATAAGTTCACAGGCTATTAGTTACGCATTATCAATGTTTGTATTTAAAAACTGTGTCAGTTTTTTGCTCTTTCTCATTAGCTTCTCAGAAAAGCTCTGAGAAGGAAGAATTTAGTGAGTTCAAATAAGCTATTTGTGTTCCCCAAAAAGTTACAGATACAAGATTTTAATGAATGTTGACATAAACATAAAATGTGTGTTCTTTCCATAACAGATTGCTGCCTAGACAGTACGCCATTCTTGAATTCCGACACCAACTTGAATTTGTGCTGAAAGTTAAATCCCAGGATTTAGAAGATGTAATTCTTTTGGTAATGTGTTTGCCTTGCAAGCACGGTGACCAGAATTCAATCACCAACATCCATATTTAAAAAGCTGGGCAAGGTAGTACATGCTCATAAACCCTAGCCTTGACAAAGTAGAGATAGGAGAACTCATGGAATCTCTGGACAGCAAGACTTGCATAATTAGTGAACTCCATGCCAAGAAAAATCCTACCTCATTAAACAAGACAGGCAGAACTTGAAAAATAACATCCAATTTTATACTCAAAAAAATGTGAATACTTTCTTTTTTTTCTTAGAAATGGAATCCTGTACTGGACAATAGAATGAAATCCTAAGACAATTCAAGGTGTTACCCACCATTCCCATGTAAGTTCAGTGTTCACAGCTTCTGATGATGTGAATCATTTCTCACTATCACTGATGCTACCTTTCTTGGAGAACAGTTTATGCCATTGAATTTGTGATTAATAATGGATTACAGAATCGATATTGTCTCTGTCCTCTACAGAGATTTAATAGCTTTGAGCACCAAGGAAAATTTAGTCAAAGGAGTCATTTACTGAGTTTAAAGCTGTGGTTTTAATCTTGGCCTACATTGCCTTGTGTAAGTACAAGGAAACCTCTCTGTCCTCCCTTACACCTGGCAAGTAGGTTTCTACTGCACTTACCTGTTCTATGAAATAATTATAGCTGATATGGTGCTCTACGTGTGCATTTTCAGTGCTTAGATGACAGAGGTGGGAGGTTACAAGTTCAAGCCCAGCTTTTACTGTATATTGGGTCCAAATCAAGATTGGTATGCATAACCAGACTCTTGGCCTCAAAACAAACTTTCTTCTCTTTGTTTCCCTGGTTGATGTGTTAGCTTCATGAGTAGAGGGACCATGTCTATCCTGTTCAGTTTTGGGATGAATGGCTATCACTTACTCTTGTTATGCAGGCTTGTTATTTTCCTTTAGTAAGAATCTAATAAATTCAATACAGCTTTATCATAGTTATGAAAAAGAGAGAGAAAGAAATAGAATCTTGCACTAGGGAGTCAATTTAAATTTTCTTAGCTCATGATTTTGTATATAAATATGACATGGTTTTTGGCACTGTGTAAGTCTGACTTGTTTACACATCATAAACTGAATGAAGTCATAGGGTAACTATCATAACAATGAAATTTACAACCTATTAGCCCTTTCATATCATATTGATTTCTCATGCTGAAAGGCTTCCAAAGCCAAAAGAGAAGCTAATTTTGTGCTAAAGAACAACGGTCTCCACTTAAGTGTTAAGGCATGAGTCAATTTAAATATGGATCCAATAGTTCAAAATAAATGTTGCCTTCTTGAAAGCACAGAGTTCTCAAACACTAGAATTGTACATGATAAAAGTATCTCAGCAACAAATATGGGAACTGACAGAAATTGCAGGAGCCAAAAATGAGAAATCTCAGCAAATGTTGACCCTGAAATGGTCATCATTAGAAAAATAATCACTTGAAATAATTCAAAAGAAAATCAATGTTATGGAATGACATAAAGAAGGAAGCTTATGCTAAGATTCAAGAAATGGGTAGAAATCATTCCTCCTATAAAATTTCAAAGCTTTCATAACAGACCACTCTCAATGCTGACTCATATATGAGGAACCTTGCTTGTATTTTCAAAATATATTTTCAAAATTTTTTTTCGAGCATTTCTGTCATAAATGTTGTATTTCAATCCCTCCCTAACCTCATACCTCTATCTACCAACTCCCTACATGACTCCCCACTTCTGATCAAATTCATTATTTTTTTAATTATTGCGTGTCGGGGGGGGGGGGTTGTTTAGGGCTGGTTACTTGGAGTTTGATAATGTTCTGGGTTCTTGCTTGGCCAAGAGTGATTCTAACTATCTCACCAACCAACAATTGCCTATACATCTTTATCTAAACATGGGACCTTGGGACTTTCTGAGATTTCCTCCATCCATGTTGGCATCCAGGCCTTGTTTAGGTAGCCATACTGTTGAGACACCATGGGTGTAGCTTCTCTGTTCTATCTGGAAGAAACTATCTCTCAGCAGGCATAGTGGTTCTCAGGTTCTTATTGCCTAAACTCCCTGGCTTCCACAATATTCCCTGACCCATATGTGTAATGTTATGTTGCAGGTCTATCAGCTGGGGTTAGGCACCCCAAAAGTCAGTTGTTCTCTGCATTTTGACTATTTATTAGTTTCTGTCATGGTTTCCATCTCTTGTTTAAAGAAGCTTGCTTGATTAGAGTTGGGAGATACACTTATCTCTGAGCATAGGGATAAATACTTAGATTGCGCTCAGAAATTATAATGGTTTAGGAGAGCAGCAAGAGTAGGTTATCCCCTTCTCCTCTAGAGTCAAGAACCTCATTAGCTATGGATACTTGTCCAGGTTTCCAATACCAGGCACAGTACTCTCTCCTATCAAGTGGTTTCAAGTGGTATCCAACAATTGCACCACTGTTGGATACCAAGATGTAAGTGCAATTATACCCAAATGCATATCTTACCAAGCTGTTTGTTTTTTGTTTGTTTGTTTGTTTGTTGTTCTTGGGTGTTTCCCTTTACAGAGAACATTCCATATCATTCCAGAAAAAGAAGAAACTGTAGTCCCCAACGCTCATTTTCTCCAATAGACTTAACTCTGTTTCTAAGTGCTTTCAACTGATTAAATCAGGCCTATTTATAGGATATGAATTCAGTTTCCTTACCTAAAATAAAGTAAATACAGACTTCAATAACATTTGTGAAATACTTTCACAGTAACATCTTTCATACCATTTCAATACCAGAATATCTCAGTCTAGCCAGTTAACATATCAGAACAAAACAACAGCAGAAAGGGGCTACAGCTGGGATACAAAGTGAATAAACTGTAATTAATATAAAAAATGTAAAAAGTAGTCCCTGCTGGGTAATTCACAGTGGAAAAGTTGGGTTTTCTATTTTCTATGTATTATGAAAAGTGTTTCAGTGAACACTTTAATTCAGGTTTTCCTGGGCCCATGTTTTTAGTTTGCTTGAATGTGCAACTGGAGTCCTAATGCTGTTTAAATAGAGAGCTCTATGTATATATTTGAGGAAATGGTAACAGGTTTTCAAAGAGATTGCAACATTTTAAATTACCACCTTTGTAGGGATGTGGCTATGAACGCCCCAATTTCTTTACATCTCCAACTATACACATTTCTCTCTCTTTGATTGTACAAAGCATACAAGGGTAGCTAGCTCATGGTGGGTTTATTTTGCATTAATGTGGTGGCTAATGGTGCTAGGTACGTTTTCGACGCTCATTGATGTATCCTGTGATATCTTTGCTTGCTTCATCTACCAGAGTAACAGTGACCTTGTGGAACAAATGTGGAAATGTGGAACAAATGTGGAAAATCTTTTGCTTTTTTCCCCATTTTCCATGGGGTGTTTTGGGTGTTAAAAGACAGTTTCCTGGGTGCAACAATCTTCTGTCTTGCTGGCAAGGTCAAACTTGAGTTCATGTTCCTAGGCCCTGTAACCCAGCTCCTATCCTGCTTTCTTAATGTTTGTATGTTAATCAATAAGGATGTAAAAAGGGAAGTTGACTCTACCTGCTATCTAAATTAAGGCAAACAAGTTGTGTTTTCTGTCTTGACTTAAAGTTTACTCATTCCTTTGTTCTTTTGTTTTAGAATGATAAGCATTCTAAAATTTTGGGCCAAAGTCCAAAAGTGGATTGCAAAGAGCTAAATTGAGGGTCCTGAAAGTTGGTGAGCCCAGTCACCCATTTTATTTCCTTGTGCAACCTCTTCTATCAAAGTATGATTGCAATGACACTCTCCCTGCTCCCCCTTGCTTTGTGATCCCATCTTTTAAAAATATTGTACAATCTCCCTTAGGGGATAAGGTTCAAACCCCAAACTAGCTACCTCCCTGCAAGTTCAGAAAATAAAGCTTGCATTTTAAACTTCTGTCTCAGAAGTGAGTTTTCTTGGCTTCCATCTTGAACCCAACATGGGAAGAAGAGAAATTGATAAAGAGAGATACTAACAATTTTTGGATTTTATTTGTGTGGTAGAATTTACCAGGAAATACATAATTACTATTTATCTGATCAGTTGAGATTTGTCAGTTTGTGATTTCTTTAGTTAACATTTGGTTTTATGTGTTTTTCTATTTATTTTGGTAGCAATCTTAATTATTTCCTCTTTTTATTTGCTTTGAATGTAGCTGATTTTATATTTCAACTATCTTAGTTTAAGCTGATTTTAGTTGATTATTTTAAGTATATGTACATACTTACAAATAACTTTCATAACTCTGTTTGACCAGAATTAAGTTATTTTCCTATGTTAAGTTTAACTTTTCATTTTTTAATAATGTATTCCCAATTTTCCCGTGGTCTCTTCTTCAAAATCTTGCTTCTTACAATACTTTCATCGATATATTTTTGAGAATTTGGCTACATTTCATTTATGCTTATATTTAATGCCACTATGGTTAGAAAAAAAACCCCACATTTGGCATTTTTTTCTTATTATTTAGCACCTCACTTCATTACAGAACTTCAGGTAATTCTTGAAAAAGTAAATGTGCGACTGAAATGCAGGTATACTAGCTCTCATTAAGTAAACAGTTTTGTTTCTGTTTTTCTAATTTTAATTTTATTTTTATTAATTACAGTTTATTCAGTTTGTATCCCAGCTGCAGCTCCTTCCCCCACCCCTACTCAATCCCACTCTCCCTCCCACTTCTCCTATGCCCTTCCCCCAGCCCAATGATAGGGGAGGTCCTCCTTCTCCTCCATCTGATCCTAGTCTATCAGGTCTCATCAGGAGTGGCTGCAATGTCCTCCTCTGTGACCTGGTAAGGTTACTTCCTCCTCAGGGCAAGGTGAATAACCAGTCCATGGGTTCATGTCAGAGACAGAACCTGTCCCTATTACTGAGAAACCCTCTTAGACACTGAGCTGCCATGAGCGTGTTTCTGTTTTTGTTTTTGATATCTGTCAATCTACTATCAAGCACTTCTAGTACACTCTTCATTTTGTTTATTGAAAAGATATAGCCTAAAAGTATTTGTTCATATTTTATGTTGCACAGTTCTTTTTTTGATATTTTCTATTTAAAGAGGCATTATTGTGCTTCCAGATATTTTATGTGACACTTCTTTGAATGCATTAATCTATTATTTAAAAGTTGTTTTCTCCTAATTGATACCTAGATCCCTTAAAAACAATTTTTGTGCACTTCATGATAATTTTTATGTCTGTCCTCATACACCCCTATTTTTGAATATATATTCAGTTTTGCTTGAGTGAGGACTCTTAAAACAGTATATTGTAGAAACTACTTGCTAGTTTCTTTCATGGCCAGATTGCTAGTGCCTGCTGTGCAGTACATTTAAGTACTGCTAATGATGAGGACTGATTCTGTGAAGTTTACTTTTCTTGTAATGTGCAGCCACCAAACACTGGAAGACCAGTATATTTTTTTTCTCATTTCCATTTTTTAGTCTGTCTACCTATGGCTTGGCTTTGGTTACCACAAACCCGAGACTTCCATTCAACTTTTACAATTTACATCTCTTCCTTACATTGAAGAATAGCTAATGACATGGATATTTTCTCCTTTCAGGTTTCAGCTATTACAAATTTATCATTGACATATACAGACTATCTGGCTCTTCAGTTGTATGCCTATACTGAATAGGAATTGCTAATGGGTCACAATAAAGCACTATTTAGATAGTAGGTAGAAAACAAGGCAAGGCTGCCCACTCTCTCCATATCTCTTCAATTTAGTACTTGACATCCTAGCTAGAGCAATAAGACAACTAAAGGAGATCAAGGGAATACAAATTGGAATGGAAGAGGTCAAAGTTTCACTATTCACAGATGATATGATAGTATACATAAGCAACCCCCATAATTCAATCAGAGAACTCCTTGAGCTGATAAACACCTTCAGCAAAGTGGCTGGATACAAAATCAACTCAAAAAAATCAGAAGCCCTCCTGTACTCTAAAGATGAAAGGGCTGAGAAAGAAATTAGGGAAACAACACCCTTCACAATAGCCACTAATAACATAAAGTACCTAGGGGTGACTCTAACCAAGCAAGTCAAAGATCGGTTTGAAAAATCTTCAAATCTCTGAAAAAAGAAATTGAAGATATCAGAAGATAGAAAGATCTCCTAGCAGTGTATCAAAGTAGATACTAAGACTCATAACCAAACCTTCAGTAGTGTATCAAAGTAGATATTAAGACTCATAACCAAACCTTCAGCAGAGTGCAGAAGGAATCATAAGAAAAAAGAGGGAGTTAATATGACCTGGAGAGGACAGGAATTCCACAAGGACCAAATATATCTGAGCACAGGGGTCTTTTATGAGACTGTTTCTCCAACCAAGGACCATGTATGGATATAACCTAGAACCTCTGCTTGCCTGTAGCCCATGGTAGCTTAATATCCAAGTGGGTACCCTAGTAATGGGAACAGGGACTATTTCTGTCATGAACTCAATCGTGGGCTCTTTGACTCCCCCCTGCCCCAAGGGAGGAGCAGCCCTGCTAGGCCACAGAGGAAGACTTTGCAGCTAGTCCTGAAGATACCTGATAAACCAGGGTCAGATGAAAGGGGAGGAAGTCCTCCCCTATCAGTGGACTTGGAAAGGGGCAGGGAGGATTTGAGGGAGGGAGGGTGGGATTGGGAGGGAATGAGGGAGTGCGATACAGCAGGGATACAACGTTAATAAAGTGTAACTAATATTAAAAAATAAAATAAATTAAAAAGAAAAAAAAAGAAACTGGTCCTTTTGAACTTCTCTTGCCAGTAATTCTCTGGGGTCAATGGCCTTAACTGCATTTTTATTTCTGTCCAATCATTGCTCTTGACAAGATTCAGTCTAATGTGTAGGCACCACCTTCTCAATCCCTAGCACTGAGTGCAGTGCCTGAACTCCTCTGCATTTTTTGTTTTATTTGTGTGTACTCAGGTGCTTGCTTGCTTGTTGTTTTTTTTGTTATTGTTGTTGTTTTGTTTTTTTATATATCACTCTGTCATGAAATCAGACATCCTTTCTAAAGTTAGTTTCCTGACACAGAACCAAGGAGTTAATTTTGTTTGTTGCTGCTTTTCTGGTCTGAGATGAAGGAACTCTACAATTGCTGAGATATAGACACACTGCTTCTCCTGCAGTGACACTTAGTAACCCAGTACAGGGAAAGGGTTAAGCCTTAATTTTTCCTGGCTTATCTTTCCTAGTGTAGCATCTCCCTGTCCATAGAAGCAGTGAACCAGCATTAAAGAATCACCAGGACAATATTCTCTGCCTGCTATGCAGGAATAGGTTTGGATGAGGAAGATCAAAACTGTTGTATCTGTTGAGCACAACATTTCTGCATTATGAACCAGTAATAAGAAGAGATGCTTATGGACTGGATCTTCTAGGAAAGAATACCTCTAATTTAAAAGCTGGCAAGCAGGGAGCCATAATATCATAACACAAACCAAATGTGGAGTGCTAGTACTTTCTACAAACCAGATCCAGGGTTAGGAGAGTAAACATAGCTGAAAGTTCAGAGAAGCACATTGTTCTTACCAATGCTTAGTTGAATGAATCTCTCCCTTTGCTGTGTAGTCAGAGGCTGCACTTTAAGGGAGTGATGCTTTTAAAATATATTTCTCCATTTACATGATTGGCTGTTGAGGAAAGAACTTATTGTTCTCTGGCCTCTCTCTTTCAGAATTCAATCTGAAAACTTGTTATTAATACAATACCTGTTCACAGACCCCAATTATGAAGTTTATATTTTGGCATTTCAAATATGCAACTCTGAAAGATTTTTTTTCTTCAAACAGTAATAAATAGTGATGCATAAAAAAGTTTGGTTCTAAAATATGTTATGTAAGGTGATTCTTTAACACATATCTCTAAAAGATGTGTGTTAGATTAGATATATAACAGAACTAAGAATAAGAAAACTCTTTAATATTAAATATAATTATCACTGTTACTATCAAGCATTATTTTTACAAAGATTAATATGATATAGGTTTTGACTTAAAGGATCTTGCAGTATAATGAAAAAGATCAAAAAGAATTTTTGAAAGAGGAAATATGATATGTATGGTCATTTTAAATATAAAAGACAGACACAGTAATAAAATCAATAAAACGAAGATGCCAGTAAACTTGAATGAAAACCAATCAGCTTTTTTTTTAAGTGAATAATTTACTTGGCTCAATTATTTAGTCAACATTTGTTATGTGTTTTGGAGATTTATCACACCCTTATCATTCCTTCCAACTTTGGATCAACTAAAAACAAAACATAAAATCAGACAGATGGAGAGAAAAATGGATCTTTTATTACTGAAAATGCGGGGCTAGCTAGTATAACTTAAATATGTGGCCACAATAATACTTCCTGTTACTTTAACTTGGGGGCATTGAGCACTGACCAATGCCCATGCCCACTTACCACAGAGCTGGAGATTGATTTACAAGCTTAATGCATAAAAGACCAAGAAGGAAAGAAATTCATGGAATTGGTAGCAAGGCTTCTCCAAAGCATAAAGCCTAAAAATCAGACACATTTATACATTCTCTGAATCTGAGCAACAGAATTGATTAGAAGGGTATTTCAAGTTTAAATTTTTGTACATTGTATTCTATGTGTTCATACTAGGATCTCTGCCTTCAAAAGGACGCAATACAAGCCCAAACTCCCTGATCTTAAGGAGAACAGTATCTCAAAACACTCTATCACAAACTGCTGTCTTCCTGGTATATGTGTGTACCATTACAATCTGGTGATGTGTGCTCATATTTCCTTCCTGTATCAGTCTCTGTAGTACTCATACTATTTATCCATAAGTAAAACCTGTAAAAATAAAAATTATCTTTATTTCAAAATTATTTTATAATGATTTCTGAGGTCTAGAAATGAATGTTATCATGGCATTAGCAGTCTTTTCTCACCTATGGCCCTTTCAGGGATGTTGTATTATGTAACATGTAATACAGATAGTCCTATATTATTTCCTACATTGGCCACATGCCACTCTATTTAAAATGAAACCTTCTGCTTTCATAATAGACAGAGCTTGATCTTATTTATCTACCTACTGCCCATTCGATCTTCAGAGTTTTATCACCTGATTTATGGTACCATGGAAAAGTTTTGAGTTCATTGACCAACTCTCTTCTAGTATTTTATAGAGAGAGGGTATTTTATCTCCCTCTAAATTAGATCACGGGCTGTTTGGAGCAAGTAACTTTTACTGCTTATGCTTTACTAAGGCCTGTGCACACTTAGCATACTCCATAAATATTCTCAGATAATATTTACAACAAATTTTACATGGAAGCAATTTCATCAGGGTCACTGTACCATGTAGATTTAAAGCTACATAAATTACAATAGCTACCCACTTTGTGATATCTTACCTAGAAGAATCTAAGGTCCAAAGCAACTTTCAGATTCTACTAAATATTTTTAGCTTCCTTGAAAAACATTCAAGAATGACCTAGGATCATTTTTAAGTCTCTGGATTTGAAAGAGGACTATCACAAATTCAAAGTGAAATTACTCTAATGTAGAAGCTATGTAGATGGGAAATGAAGTGGTATTTCTAAACTCAAATCTAATTTTGGTACTATGTATCTAACCTTGGACTTCTATAAATCTTAGTTCCCTCACTTGTAGTGTGGATATCATCACATTAATTATACCTAATCCCACCTGAGCCTAGCCATTTAGATTATGTTCAATATTACATAGCTGGACAAAATTATAGAAGAAAGATAGGTATTAGAATGTCTGGGATAGGGGGTTGGAGAGATGGCTCCTCCGAGCATTCCGAGCCAGTTAAGAGCACTGGCTGTTCTTCCAAAGGTCCTGAGTTCAATTCCCAGCAACCACATCACAATTATATATAATGACATCTGGTGTCCTCTTCTGGTGTTCCAGCATACATGTAGAAAGAACATTGTATGCATAATAAATAAATCTTAAAAAAAGGAATGTCTGAGATAAGAGTATCATAAGCTTCAGGAGTTGCAAAATCCAAGCATATGGACCTAAAAAATAAAAAGTATAGACAGTATTGCAAACAGAAAGAGGAAGAAAAAAGGGATGTTAAAGGGCGTTTCAAATGTCAAAGCCTAAGTACAAGATTATAGACCTTGAACCCACCCGATTGTGACTGCCATTATACCAAAACCAAGCGATTACATAGTCTTAATTTATAGAAAGATTTTTTGTTGTTGTTGTTGGCAGACTAGAATCAGTTTGAAATTTAGATAAACAAAAATCTAACAATGAGAAATGTCCATCTTTCTTCTGTATCAACTACAAGAAATTATCTTGACCTTTTTGCCAGAAGTCAGACCTTGGTTCAGTTTGGCAGGTCTATCCTTTCCCAAGAGTTTGGCACATCACTGTCAGACAGAGAAGGCAACCTTTAGAATCATCCTTGCCACAATGTCATGTTCTTGAGTACAGTTCTGTTTTGAGTTTGGCAGTCAATGACCATATCCTTTTATGGGCAGACTATCTGGCTCCCTTTCATAGCTGTATTTCTAATTAACAAGTGGGCATTTTTGTTTTCATAGCTGCATTTTATGAATTGAGCAATCAGTTGCTGAAGTACTGCTTAACTCAAGTTGCTCTCACACAGCAGGGTTCCAGGAACTGCGAAGCTTAGAGCCAGATCAGGGAATGTCATAACTGTGCAAGATATACTTAAAGCTGTGTTTTCTGTGTGGTTACTCACTGACCTCACCAGGTGGTATCTCTCTTAGCCCTAAGTGCAGCACAACCCAAAAACATGAACCCAGATAATCCCACTGAACCCTACACTGTTGTCATATTAAAAAACAACAACAACATTTTTTATTTACGTTTCTTACATTTTTTCTCCCTACACCACCCCAAACCGTTCCAACACCCCAACACCAGGTAGGAGAGAGAGTTAGTGTGAGAGAGGCCACAATTCATTCTTAGTTGCCTCTTGCTGGTCAGGGTCATTGGGTTCCTTGGAGCCAGTCCAGCCCTCATTTAGTACATCTCCAACTTCTTATTTCACAACAGCAACCAGGAGCAGCAAGGGAGAAGCAGGATCAGCCTTGTTCTTTCTCTACTCCACACTCTCGGGGCTCTGACATTTGTTTTCTCTCCAGAGTTCTCTGATTTAAACAATCTAAAGCTGGCATAGAGCTCCTCTCAGAGCCTGCATGAAGCATATAGTCTGCTGCTGTGGTTCATCTGATTCAGTCCCACAGCTGGGACCAAAACAAAAACATGTTTATATTCACACCACTAGCCTAAGAGAAAGTGTCATTGATACAATCACAGTTTTGTGGTCTAGTTAAAACAATGCTTTTTTTTTTTTTTTTTTTTTTTTTAGCAAAAATATACCTCTCCAAATTGTGTTAAATTACCATAGTGTAAAACATGAGGGGTACTGAAGATTTGGAGAAAAGAGTCAAAAGAGAAACTGAAACTAGATATACTTAATATTAACAATAAGCATGCTGATGAGGGAAAATTTCCTCTTATTCCATATGCCAATTGGGAAATATAGGAAAGAGAGAGAACTGGGTTGAACTTACTAGGATAAATCAGGCAAGACATTGGAGTAGTCTGATGTTTCAGTTTTCATTCTATGACATAGTTTTACTTTATCCCTGGTCTCAGATTCCCCTCTGTCAAAGAATTGAAATAAATAGTGCTTCCAACATATTCAAACTCAAAGTCTTTAGTACTTTCTGTTCAGCAGGAATAACCTCACTATGCTTCCACACATTGCAGTAAGTGAACACCGGGACACACATTACTTTTTATCACGGTGATTTCCTATGGAACCATGATTTCATTTATAAGCAATGTGAACAACCTCAATTTCCTATGTTTAAAAAGGCACATTCTCTAGGTTATCTGAAAATTCAATTTTCTCTATTACAAGCTTTATTATTTGTAGCCATGATCTGCCTCACAACTAAAGGTGGAATTTTCAGTAGATTAAATAAAAACAGTTTCTGTTTAATGTTTCAGAAAGTTTCTTCCTTTATGTTCAGTGTTAGTATTCCTCGAACACTAAACACGGCTTTTAGGCTTAACGTCTAAAATTGATTTCAATGCAAATACTCATCAACTATAATTCTTATTCCTATTTTTGAGAAGGGTTACAGAAACCAGAAATTCACAATTGAGTCATTTTCTTCCCAGAATCTCCTAGGACAGTCTTCTGGCCAATAGGTCTTCTTTGGATATTAAACAATGCTGAATTAAAATTACTTCAGTGGAATGCAGTGAGGCACAGGCTTGGAGGGGTTCATTATATTTACTTTAACCACAGCATGCTTACATACTCTAGAATAAGAAGCCAAGTGGAAGATTTTCTTCTATTTTTAGTAGATTTCTGCTCAGACTCTTTACTACTCAGGGACTGTAAAGTTATCCATTGGTGTGTTTGTGCCTGAATCTCATATGGCAAGGACATGTTCTTAAAACTGATTGTAACAATAGTTGCTGAAAATACAACAAAAGAAAACCCATTTAAAAATGGCTTAGTTGGATAAATGCAATGTTATGTGTCTCATGAACTACTTCCATTTCTGTATAATTTTTATGAAGTAAAATAATTGAAAATATAATTGTACATGTGACACTTCGGTTTATGTAAGTCGCACTTGATGGTATCATCAAAAGTCTGTTCATTTGGTTTTGTATACATCATTTTTTTATAGGTTATTGCTCTTGTATCATGACCATCTGCTCTCAAATTTCAAAAATTGGAAGCAAAAAGAGTGGCCATATTAAAATGAGGAATAAAATGCTCTATAACATGAAAATTAAGAAAAATATAGGAACAGTAAAATCACAGGGGTCCTAGTAAGTAGTGACAGTAATTCCATCTGAGAAAACCTGTTATTTTTGTTTGTTATCATGTTATCATTTTATATTCTGATTTGTTTGATTGTTTGTTTTGAATAGGATTTCTCTGTAGTTTCTTACATAATCTGTATCTCACAGAATCTTGTCTCAGTATGTGAGTGCTGAAATTACAGGCATGTACTCCCATACCCAGAGTTTTAAAGCTATGTTCTAAAAAAGCAAAAAAAAAATTCATTTTTTATTTAATAAACATTATACAATCTCATTGAAAAATGTTGTGACCATTGTAATTATCCGTAATGAGATTGTTTCTCCAACCAAAGACCATGTATGGATATAACCTAGAACCCTTTGTTCGGATGTAGCCCATGGTAGCTCAGCATCCAAGTGGGTTACTTGTCATGAGGCAGGTCAAAGCTGCTTTGGCAGCTATTTGTAATGCTAGTCTCAGCACAGGAAGACAGGTTTTTTTCCAGGCCTTCCCTTGGAGACAGGGAAGGATTTGCAAGTCCATTCGCCTTTTGTTTAGTGACAGCAGGTGGGAGAGCTTGTTTGAAATCTCAGCCTCACTTCCTTGTAAAAATTAACCCCTTGTGTAAACTGTTTGTATAAATAAGCAAGGCTGGCTGGTCTCGTGACTTTTCGGGTAAAGAGCATATTGATGCTATAGGGCTCATTGGAGCCACGAGAAAGCTGCCAGAAGCCTCTCGGAACATAATATGTGTAGTGTACATTATTAATTTCAATCCTCACTCCTGACTCAGAACCCCGTTCTGCTCTGCTGGCGGGCTCTGGCAGTTATCCTAGTAAGGGGAACTGGAACTATTTCTGACATGAACTCAATGGCTGGCTCCTTTACCTCGTCCTAACCCCTGAGGGAGGAACAGCCTTGCTAGGCCACTGATAAGGATATTGCAGCCAGTCTTGAAGATACCTGATAAGCTAGGGTCAGATGGAAGAGAAGGAGGACCTCTCCTCTCAGTGAACTTGGAAAGAGGATTTGAGGGAGGGAGGGTGGGATTGGGAGGGAATGAGGGAGGGGCTATGGCTGGGATACAAAGTAAATAACCTGTGATTAATATTTAAAAAGTAAAAATTAATATAAACAATTTTAAAGGCTTAAACAAAACAATCCTGTAGTCTTCCATTTTTCTAAAGACAATGTTTTTTGTTTGATCAGAAAATCATGTGCAGTCAAAAATGGTAATTTCACTCATTGCAACTAAACAATTTTTGGGCCATGGTTATAGGGAGGCTCTGATAACAATGGGATTCTTTATCATAGGAACAAATTTATTTATGTATACTCTCAAGAGTTTTCTATTATATTGATAACACTACAAATTTTATAAATCCTCTGCAATAGTCCTTTCAGAGTTCAGAAAGGGATGAAAGTATACATGTTACAAACACACACACAAACACCCACATGGAAAACAGAGTATATATATATATATATATATATATATATATATATATATATATTTCATATATATATGAAAGATAGTTTCATGAGCCTGTCTGGTAATACACACCTGCAACCCCAGTACTTTTAAGGCTGAAGTAAGAGGATCAAGGAGAACCTGAATTACATAACAACACTTTGTGTCAAAGACAAAACTGTGGTTACTACAATAGTTTGAGCCCTCTTTCCCCAAGGCAGCTATAAGTGTTGCCCTTTCCCCACATCCATACCAGTGTCATCAATTTTATATATATATATATGTGTGTGTGTGTGTGTGTGTGTGCTCTCTCTATACATATCATTGCAGTAAGGTAAAATCTTAAGATGGTTTTAATTTGCATTTCCCTGACAGCTAAGAAAAATAATTGTTTCTTAAACATATGAATTTCATCTTTTGAGAAGCCTCTGTTTAGTTCCATGTTTCATATTTTAATAGTATAATGACTCATTTGGATATGTAACTTCTATCCTTACGGTCCTCTGAACTGTGACCTCCCTCAGACATCCTCTCTAACTTTCTGTATCCAAACTTGACAAACTTTATCAAAACTGATTCTTTTGTATGTCTGTCACTTTGAATGGTACTTAAGGGAGGACTGTTATTTCTTTTCTAAAGTGTCAAAAAATCTTCTTGGATTCACTAACTAAAGCATCACCATGTTCTTCTCAGGCTCGGCATCACTCTAGGTTGCATGATGTTCTCATGGTTTATTTGTCTGTCATAGTGACTTCTGCATATCCCTCCATTTTCTTTCACTTAATAAATCATTCTTAGTACTGCCAGTTTAAACTCATCCGAATATAAATTCAATTGTGTTATTATCTTCATAACATGTCTTCCAAAGGTCTTCATTTCTGACAGGTGGAATTCAAGGAGACTTAACCATTTTCTGCACAACTCAAAAATAGGGTGGTGTGCACGCATCAAGTGCCACCTCCTGCATTGCTCTTTCATGTGTGCTGTCCACATACCAGCTTATTGACTTACCCAGACTTTTGCAAAAACACCTTATTTCATGCCTCAGTACTCTCTTGGACACAGTGGATCCTGCCTGAAATTCCTTCTCTCCTCTTTCATTTGAGTATGTTTTTCTCTGAAGATTTTCCTATATTACATACACGTTTTCTGCTTCATCTGTTTTTGGAATTACCGAGCTTATCACATTGCATCTTGTTTGTAAGCTTTTCTATTTCTCCCCGTAGACCACAGTCCACTTAGGAGTAAGCTTAACATTTTCTTTCATCTTTGTGTTTCCAGTACAGAGCACATATAATAGCCCAGTACATACTTATTAAAGCGAGAGTGGATTTTTTTCACCCTTCAGGATCATAGAGCCTTCAACATTTCTAAGATTATGGTTCACTTTTATTGTTTTATACATAATAGTCAAGACTTCTAGGGGAAGAGCAGATTCAAAATGATCTTAGAGTGGTTGGTAAGATTTCAGAAGATGAGAAATGATTGCAAAGTCACCCTAAATATAGAAAAAGGTAAGATGGAGACTAGCATAAAGGAGGGGTAAATAAAGATGGTTCTAATAAAAAAAGACCGAAGCCACATATCTTTCATATGTATGAGAATTCCGAGATACACCTTATTCAGAGAATGAAGCGTTAAAAAAGAACTTAAGTTGAAAACAAAAGATATTCAGGAAATCACATGAAGCACCTCTAACATACGACACGATCTGCGCCTTATTCCTGGAATAGTGCGGTTTATGTGTGGATTGACCTTAAGATACACTGTATGCATTCTGTACATGAAAATCACATCTTACTGGGAGTGACTAATTTGACACCATCCCTTATGCAGGTTTCAATTTTAATTATCTTAGGAGGGAAAGAAAATATTTGGTAAACATTACAACTCAGGTGTGAAAATGATTTTTTTCCCCTTCATCCTGGAGAAGTCATCAGAGAGGCTTCTTCCAGCATTGATGAGAGCAGATGAAGAGACCCACAACCACATATCAGGCAAAGCTCTGGGAACCAGCACTGAAGATGGGGAGGGAGGGTTGTAGGAACCAGAGGGTTCAAGGACAGCAAAAGGCACACAGAATCAACTGAGCAATGCCCATTGGGGCTCTCGGTCGCAGAAGTGGGAGTCTAGGAAAGTGCATGGGTCTGCTCTTGGTCCTCTGCAGACATGCTGTGGTTGCTTTATCTTTAGGTTTTTGTGGGAGTACTAAGAGAGGGAGTGGGGGTTTTCTGACTCTTTTGCTGGCTTCTGGAATCCTTTTTCTCCTACATGGTTGCCTTGTCCAACCTTGATATGAAGGTTTATGCTGGTTTTGTTGCTTCTTATTTTGTCCAAGTTTGATTGATATGAAACTAGGAGTCCTGCTCTTTTTCCAAAGGGAAATGGAGGAGGAGTTCTAGGGAGAGAGGAGTTATGGGGTGGGGTGAAAGATGGAAGGGAAGGAGAGACTGTGGTTGGGATATATTGTATGAGAAGGGAATAAAGAAGAAAACAAAAACAAGCCAACCTACTTCAGCCTACAAATGCATCAATTCTAAAGAGAAACAATGTAAAAAGATTCTCTAAGTAGATGGATGGGGAAAAGGGAGGGGCCTGGGAAGATGACTCAGTGAGTAAAGTTCATGCATATGCTCCTCAGCATGAGGACCTGAGTTCAGATCTCCAGCACCCATATTAAAATATGGCACTGCAACTCTGTGATCCCAGCACTTATGGGCACAGGGAAGAGGATCCCTGGAGCTCACTGGACAACCTGTCCAGACAATGGCCAGAGGAGAGGAAGGGAGTTGCAGTTTCAAAGGGAGATCCTGTTTCAAAAATAGTCAGTGGAATATAATAAAGTGAGAGTCTGACATTAACCTCTTGCCTTAACGTACAAAACACACACACACACAAAATGTGCGTTTATTGCTATCGCTCTGTATAAGGTTTAAGATAACTGGTTTATCTTAGCTTTAGTAAGTATGATTTATTGAAAAGATACCAAGTCAATCCAAAAGAGGGAATACAATAAATTCCCATTTCAATTAAAATTACATTTACAAGCTGAGGTAAAAAAAATAAATGAGCTGAAGTTTTGATAGAAAAAGTTTAATGTATCAATAATACATGTTTTCCAAAGAGCAAAATGGAAAAGCTTTCTCTATAACAGGTTAATTAATATAACAAGTTCATACATTTTATATTGCCTTTAGGGAAAAATAATTGATGAATAAAATGTTGAGTATAGAAAAGAACACAGACACTGAAGCTCTTATCTGAGAATTCAGTGTATGTAAATTTATAAAGAAAAACATTTAATAAAGGATGTTGAGAAAGTTAGCTTAGTTTATAAAAAGAATATAAGATTTCTCTCATCTGTTATATGAAATAATTAGATCAAATAAATCTAAAATAAAGACATGGAGAAAAAAATTCACATGTATTAGAAAATAGTGTAGGTACCACCAGCTTCAGAAGCAATTTTAAGATACACAAATATAAGTATTGTCAGATTATTCTTTAAATATAACAGCTTGGAAAATATGAATTTGGGTAAAAAGTTATCCAACACTGGGAAGAATGATAGGGAATGTGAATCTTCCTGTCAATATGAGAGAGCATGTATGTGTGTGTGTCTATGTGTGTGTGTATTCTTGTGCGTTGGAGGCTAAGGGTTAATTATTGTGAATAATTCAGTGCAGCTGTTTAGGGGAGATATCTATACTTGGACAAAACTGTACACACAAACAGCATTGGTTGGATTACTAATAGGTATGAGGGGAAAATAAATGCTAAGAAGTCAACAAGCAAAATGACACTTCCTCCTTGTTCCTTTCCACACAAGCCCATAGTCGGTCTCCCTCATTTGGCTCGCCAGTAAAATGTAGTTTGAAAATGTGTCTTTCATTCCACTGTTGTTTTCTGCTTGACCTAAAGATCTCAAGGTCTCCCGGGGGCTTCAGAACCATCATGAGGGAGGACGGGTGGTGAGAATTGGGAAGAAAAACAGTGTGAAAATCACTCTTACTTACTTTCCATTGGCTTGTGTTGAGTCACATGGGTACTCTGAACCATTAAAGAAAGCTGGGAAGAAAAGTCAAATCTCCCTAGAAAAAGCAAAACAAAACAAAAAGATAACTTCAGGAACAAGTACAGTCTCTGTCGCAAGCCAACAATGACACACTGTCTCTATTCTGAAATAAAAATACAAGAAAATAAAAAGAAAGCAAGGTGAGGGAGGAAGCATATATAAAACTGCCAAATGATGTGTGTTCTCTATAAAAAAACTGAAAAAAACTGTGTTGTCCTTCAACAGAAAGTAGACAAGTAAACTGGGTCATATGGAATTTTATAAAGTACTCACTATCAGAGAAGATGGCTTAGGGTTACACAAAATCACATGGTTAGATGTGAAAAACAAAGAATACCCTCGCTAATGCAGGAGCTACTGACACAGTCATCTTCAGGCCTAGTCTTAAAACTACAAAACCAAAACTTGATATTTAGTATAAGTGTGTGTATATATACACGTGTACACTATAAAGATGCAGAAAGATGAAAAGGTGAAATGTGTGTCTTGGAAAATGTGAGGACTAATTAGAGGGTGAACTTAAGGAAAAGACAAAAAAATAGCAAAAACAGGAAAGAGAGGCACACTGAACATTCCTAACAATATGTCACGTAATTTAAAATTTCATCAATTTTGTTCTGTTCATGTGAGTCTTTCCTCAAGACAAAAGTGCTAAAACCAAAGCAACGTGATGCACACACCGCGCACACGATGTAGCACAGAAACAAACAGTCTAAGAGTACTGAAGTATTTCCAGGCTCTGGCAAACTCAGCATCAAAGAACCGAGAAAATATTCAATGAATCATTGAACCATGTGGAAACAGTTCTCGTACTCACAGAATGTTGTAAATTAAGGGACAAGGGGTAGGGAATGATATTAAATAATAATACAGACTTTAATGAGAGCTTGCATTGAAAAAACTAGAAAAATGCAAATAATTTATAATAGATTTCCACCTTGACTCAGTTGGATAAAATGGGGATTTCTGAAAACTTTTAACATTTCTAAAGTTTGGGTGTGTAAATAAAACTTCACATGAAAATCAGAACTTTTAGGGAAAAGTTTTGTACCAGTTCTAAGAGGGTTTGGAGTAAATGGGAAAAGTCAAAAGCATTGACAACTTAGGAAAATAAATGTATGATTTGAACAGCATGAGCCAAAGAGCATTTCCTTAGCTTTACAAAACATGGAGGAATTAAACATTAGGACCCCATCATTCTTGAACTTTTTCCCCAATATCTTTCAAAACCTAAACTTGTTTATTTTAAATCTCAGTTTAATAAATTCTCATTCATGTACCCAGAGTCATCTCTAAAGCATATTAACTGTAATGATTGTAGGAGTGACAATTTTGTTAATTGTTACCCTATATAGTTCTAAATATATAAATACTACCTGCTAAATGTCTGTCATATTACTTGCATGTACGTAACATCAGGGCTGACCACTTGGTAATGGATATACTACTGGGAAGCTCTTTCCTGTCTATTTCTCTTGCTCCCAGCCTTCCTAGGAAAACTGTAGCTGGTGTTGGGGCTCTGTAAAATTTCTCCCTTTTGTGTTAGTACATCCATCAGCATCATCCTTGTTTTGTTTATGAAGCCATATGGTTAAGACCTCATGGGTATAAGCTACCATTTTGTGTCTAGGAAACACAACAATCCCATCGTGGACTTCCTGTTTATCTGCTCCTTACAATCTTTCCATCCCCTCCTCTGATATGTTCCCTATGCCTTGGATGCATGTGCTGTATTACGGATGAATCATTTGGAGTTTGTAACCACAAAATAACTTGTTCTCTTCATTTTTATGAGTCGTGGTTTTCTGTAAAGAACTCTATCTATATTAAAGAGAAGTTTATTAAGGATGAGAGCTGGACTTACTTGTGTGTGAAAGGATAAATATATAGAGTGCAGTCAAGAATTATGCTACTTTAATAAGGTGAAGCAGTGGATTATCATCTAAAATCTATGACCTTTAGAATTCCTGGATTGGTTGAAGGGACCTAATAGGGAATGACAGGAATGCCAATAATCTGGAAAAAAGTATGTGGGGAGGGAATCAATAAAAAAAAAATGAGGACCAAAGAAGTTAAGATAACAGCAAATAATCATATTATTTGTTTAGATAAAATTACATATGATCCACATATTTATGTGTGTACATATACATTTATAGTTCAACTGAAATTTTCTCATCTGTGCTGACAAACTTCTCAATAGTCATAAACTATCCAACATGAATTTCAAAATTGGGTGTCAGATTATTTTTAATTTTTAAAAAATTTTTAAAATGTGTTATTATATATTTTATTCACTTTAAATACTTGCTGTAACCCCATCCCTCCTCCCCTCATGGTCCTACCCTCCCTCCTTCTCCCTTTCCCCTTTTCTGAAGAAAAGGAGGGTTCCATTTCCTATCCATCTCAACTCAAGTTGCATCAACACTGAGCTTGTTTTCTTCCCCTGTGGCCTGATAAGGAAGTCCCGCCAGGAGAAAGTGATCAAAAAGCTGGCAAGTGAGTCCGTGTTCTATGCAGTACTCATATCCATTACTAGAGGACCTACATGAAGCCTAAGCTGTCCATCTGATACATCTTTGTCGGGGCCTAGGTCCAGTTCATACATGTTCTTTGATTGATGCTTCAGTCTCAGCAAGCCCCCCTGGGCCCTGGTTCGTTGTCTCTGTTAGTCTTCTTGTGGAGCTCCTATCACCTCTAGATCCTTTTCTCTTTCTTCCCACTTTTCTACAAGACTCTCTGTGCATCACCTAGTGTTTGGCTGTGAGTCTCAGCATCTGTTTTGAGGCACTGCTGGGTAGAGTCTCTCAGAAGACAAATCTGTAAGGTTCCTGTCTTCAGTCTTAGCAGAGTATCCTTCATAGCGTCAGGAGTTGGCATTCTCAGATATTGGTTGAGGCAGATATTGGTTGAACATTCCCTCAATCTTTGTTCTATTTACTCTATCTTTATCCCTGCATGTCCTATAAGTAGAGTAAATTTTGGGCCCAAGTTTTTGTTGGTTGGCTAGTGTTCCCCTCCCTCTGCTAGGAAATGAGTCTAGTTAAAGGATACCCTCTTCAGTCTCTGGCCTCTGCTACTAGGAGTCTGTGCTCAAAGTCCCCTTCATGTCTTTCCAGGAGCTTACCCTGACTTATGTCTCCAGATTGTCACAGATACCCCCACCCTCAGTTTTTTTTTCTCTACAGGCCTTCTGTCCTCTCACCCTAACTCTCCCCAGGTCTCATTTCCACCCTCTTAAATCTCTGTGTCTCCTTCTACAGATGTTGGTCAGAGTAGTCTAAGAAACTACACAATGTTATAGGCTATTGCTGTTGCTCTTGGTACGCTCCTAAGGTTGAAGGTAAGAAGCTATTTCAATGTGTATCACAGATGCAGGATCCAGAGAATGTGAGCTGGATCTGACTTGAACGCTTCCTCCCTGGGTGCTAACTTTCATGGTCCCTAAGGATGCCACAAATGCTTTGAAAGGAGGAAAGCAACTATACTGCTATGATGCATTTGAGCTATTCAACAATGAGAATGTGATAATAACCCTAAAGTTATAATAGTCCCACTCTTACCTTGACAGTAACCAATAATTCTCTATACATAAGGTCTTCTCAACAAGAGGGAAGTCATGCCTGTACTGGATACCTAAGCATATTAAAATAAAGAAAAGGAAACAGATACTTACAGAAAAAATATCTTAGAATGCAACAATAACAAGGAAAGTTATCTTCTGTTCATTATTGATTCTATAGAAGTCAAAGAAAAGTGTCAATTTTGTACATAAATTTTGCAAATGAGATTAACCTATAAAACATGTCAACAGATAAGAATAATCAGATGAAGATTTCAACAATGAAATCCATCTTCCAGAACTGGAAGTTCTGTGGAATAAGATTGTGAAGATATGAGCAGAATATAGTTGAAAGAAAAATAAATACCAGGTGTTTGCTCCCAATTCTATCAAGATTGGGAAGTTTTTATTTACATTAGTTATTACTCAAGGAGGCAATTAAAATGTCTAGAACAGAGACCTATTTAAGTGTTCAGAACAGAAAAAATTTTAATGTTGGAAGTCACTGACCCATAGTTCATGAAGTGCATGTCTTGCTGTACTTGTTATTTAGCCAAAACATTTTCCCACTGATGTTATTTCAGCCCTGTTATCACAAGTGACTAAGAAAATAGTGTTTATTTTCCTATATTAAACTTTTATGAGTTTGAGCTTGAATGTGTTTTTAAAAATCAAGAAATTTCCTTAGTTTAGTGTTACAAAACATCTGGCTATAAAGAAACATGGAAGTGTTTGTCAAAAAGCAATAACAGAGGCAGCTTTTAAAGAAAAAAATAATTAAAAAACCAAAAGTCAACAACTGAGAGATTCCTATCATATAGGAAGTATTTTTTTTCTTTTGTGTGTGACCATCTAAAAAAAGTGATTCTCCAAGTATAGTATCCTGGATCAGCATCATTGATGCCACTTGGGGATCTATTTATCCTCAAGCCCTACCTCAAATCCACAGGCTCACAAATTTATGGAAGAATCCCAGGTGTCTATTTCAATGCATGTTCAACATCAGTCTGATCTACTATCATTTTTGATAATTATTGGTATAGAAGATGCATTGATGAGTCTTATCTGTTTTCACAGAATAAGCAGACTGGGAACAAACTGGTAAAGTTATAGAGCTCTGAGTTACAAACCCTTGAAACAGCAATGGTTTCTTGCATACAAACTGTACTAGGACAATGGTGGCACCGAATTTGTGGGAGTAGCCAACCAATATCTGATTTGACTGTGGTCCACTGCAAAAGATGGAATCCATACCCAGCACTGCTTTGGTAACCAAGATTCAGAGAATATATAGCCAAAGTGTTTTACCTAAGATAAAAGCAAATACAACTGTTCAAAAAAAAAAAAAAACAGTACAGCAACAAATTTCTAATGACATTCTGATATACTTATAGATCAGAATCTTGATCAGCCATCATTAGAGAAGCTTCCTCCTGCAAAAGAGAACAAATACTGAGATCCACAAAGAGAAACTGCAGAGAGTGAGAGATCTTGGTATACTCACCCCAAAAGCAATGTCTTCATCAAATCCATCCCTCTGTGTTAGGGGAACACTTTGGAAGAGGAGAGATAACAAGTGTAGTAACCAAAGGGGATGGAGGACACCAAGAAAACAAGGCCCTCTGAATTGACATGATCAAAGCTGATATGAACTCACAGAGACTGAGGAAGCATGCACAAGGCCTTCATAGATCTCGGCCAGGTCTGTTCCATCTATATTATGGTTTCTGGTTTAGAGTTTTTATGGGATTCCTGAGTATGTGAATGAGTAGGTCTCTTAATTCTTGTGCTTTCTCCTGGGATCTTTTCCTTCTATTTGTTTGTTTATTTGGTCCAATTCCAATGTGTTCATTTTTATTTTATCACATTATATTAACTGTTATTATATTACATTAATGTATTATTATACCTTAGAAGCCTGTTTGTTTTCTTTTTTTT
>CM053765.1:22171653-22197252 GCA_028658305.1 Pachyuromys duprasi
AGCAAAAGGTATAAGCAATATTTTTTATTTTGTCCATATTGGTCAGGAGGACATGTAGATTTGCATTTTGTCAGAGATTTATAATATTTACACTCTATGTCTTATATCAAGCTACATATAGATACAAAGCTGTGTATTAACCATTCTGAGCCTCATAGGGTTCACATTGGTGATAGAAACAATTGTGATAAAACCATGCTTGTGAGATCTCATAGGATAGAATAGAAGAAAAAAAATACTGTATTTCAGTCATGCTCCCTTATTCTGTAAGATTAAACTAAATCCACTTCTTGTCATAAAGTAGCTTTTGGCTGTCACCTCTTTGAAAGCTGCCCAATTTAATCACATTTCAACAAGTCCAAGACACTGGAAAAGTTGTTCCCAGATGAACTCACACACTTCTTCATGAAATCTTTTAATAATAAATAAAGGAAATGAAGATGACTAATCCACATCTGAAAGGAGCAATATCCCTCTTGCAATTCTATTGTGAGCACTGTGATTGGACTTACTTTTCATTTTTCTCATATCTGATCGTCAATCTTCCATCCTGGGACTGTTTCTCTTTTCTGGTGATTCTCCAGGGATCCATCTTTACTTCCTTACCTCTTTCAATCTGTCACCATTCACATGTTGACTTGGAGTTTATTACCTCCCCTCCACACATTCTTCAGCTTTAAAGAAATCTTCATTTCCCCAGCCTATTCTTTCCCTTCGTTTTCAGGAGGAGTACAAAATGTCTTCTGTGTTTAGAGTACTTTTCTTAAGCATTTAGTGCAGCAGACCTGATGACAACAGCAATAAACCTGATGCGAAGCAATGTCAGAAAGGAGAGAACACAGAATAAGTCAAGACTATACTCACGATACTCAATACTAAGAGGGGTTTGTTTAAATAAGGAGCTTACAGCTGTGCTTTATAAAGCCCTGACCTGTCTACTAAATTTCTCTGCATGATCTACTGTATTTTGCATGCTACAAGACAGTTATGATGCATGAAACTTGTTCTTTTACTTAGGAAAAGGAAAGACAGACAGACACACAGACAGATAAACAGAGAGACACACAGAGAAACAGAGAGACAGGGAGACAGAGAGACTCAGCTTCTAGGCTCCCAGGGTTCTTCCCTATCAACTCTCTTCTTACCTATTAATGTATTGTTTATGCTGATTTTTGTTAACTAAGTCTTACTCTTGCTCGTTGGACTTCTTGCCTCAATCACCTTTGTTTAAATAGTAGTCAAAGTCACCATCAAGGACAATATGGTATGCATTCTTTATTGTGGATGTTAGCCAGTAAGTTTTCAATAAGCATCTGTATAACTGCAGAAGTTTGTTTTAGATAAGGGACTAAGAGGGATGGGAGAAAAGAGAAATAGAACAGCTATGGATGGATGCGGGATATCAAATGGCAGGGGAAGAAGACGGGGATAAGGAAGGGAATGTGGGAAGTACGCTAAAACTAAGGGGTATTTGAGGGGTCATTTGGAAACACACTACAAAACAAATACCTTAAAATATTTATTGATTCTTTTGTTTTTTTGCTGTTTGTCTTGTACTAACTGGTTTTTAGTTGTTTTTTTTTCTTTTATCTTATTTTAAATAACAAGTTGTTTCCTAATGAGACAGAGTAAAAATGAGTGTAGATTTGGGTGGGTGGAGCCATAGGGAGGATCTGTGAGGAGATGGGGAAGGGGAAACCATAATCAGAACATATTGTGTGAAAGAAAATCTATTACACACACACACACATGTACACACACACACGTATACACACACACTCATCCTGCTTCAAATATGCATATCCTTTTCTGGTCATAAAACTACCTTCTGTCTAGAACCCTCATCCCACCTCCACACTAAAAAACGTGATCCACCATAAGAGTGCATAAGACTAAAAAAAAGATATTTGAGTTCATCATGTTCTTATATCATTACATACATCTGAAAAACTACATAGCAAACATATACATAAAAATGTTGTATACAGTTGTTTGGTTGTATATCACAAATTCATTGCTCTGTGGTTTTATAATTTGAAGAACATTTTTTTTCAGATGGTCTTTGTTTACTTTCAATATCTATGTCTTCATAGTGAAGTAATGCACTTGCAATATAAAAGAAATGCTACAATTTCTCTGAAACAATAGGTATGGTTTATTCACTTTCATTTTGTGGAACTGTTTGCTTATTTGCAAATTTGAAAAATTACGGACAACACCAATACAAAAAGGTCTATCCGCTGAAGCAGAGAAAAATCTAGAAATGGCCACAGCCTCAAAGAAAAATAATTCTTGTTTCTCCAGCAGCTATCAATTGCCAAAGCTCCATAGTAACAGGTGGGCCTTAAGAGAAGTCTTCCATTTATGGTAGAATTCTAGATTCCTTACAGGTGACCACAATAGATTGAGTTCATAAATGTAATAGCCATGTCATTTATGCTCACTAGACATATCATTTCTCCATCTCCTGAGCTGTTAGGTTTTTTGGTCACTTCTACAGTGATACTCATTTGTTGGACTAGGTGTGATGAAAAAAAAAGTGTCTCATTTAGGACTGAGAACTTAATCTCTTATTATCAGTAACAATTATGTGTCTTTGCATTTATAACTACCTACTAAATAAAAGCTTCCCTGTCCATGGCTGAAGGTTAAACATAACTTTTTAGAGGCAGTTTAACAGCAAGGTCATTTAAGCAAAATCAGAATAGCAAGTTCAAACACTAGGGCCTATCACCCCCTTGATGTAGGTTTTTTTGAGCAGAATTACAGAACAAGACATGAAATTTCCCCTCTAGAATTGTCCTTAATTCGAATCAGAAAATGTTGCATAAAACAGTCATGCCACGATTGTACCATTGGGCACTGGCAAGTTGATTTTGTGATATGTAGGGTTCAGAGTGCTAGATCAGATGATTGATGTATTTTCTTCTCCCAGAAGCCTGCACAGAGTCTAATGAAGTATGTCAGTTACCAACAGGGTGAAACTCCCAATTGTGTTGGAGATTGAGTTCTCACTAGCCTACAGGCAAAACATGAGGTGTATTCAACAATAAGGTCATCATTTAGCAATGGGTGAACAACCAGGGGTGACCACAATAGTATTTGTTGTTTTAGAGATCTTTTGGGCTACTTTGATTAACAACCCTTAAGGAGGTATCCCATGTCTTTCTGTCTTGCACTTCAACTTAAATTTAATAAGTCATATTTTCTTATCTGTCATGCAGGGTAATTCCATTAAAATCTTTTGCTGTTGCTGCTACTATTATTGTTGAAATTAGCTTTTTAACTAATGACTTTTCAAGAAACTTTTTAATATACCTCTAGCTTTATTTACTTAGTAGCCCTCTTCTCCCTCCTTCCACATCCCTCATCCCTGCTTAATTCTGTAATCCTAGGTACCACCCCTTCTTCTTTCACATTACATGTATCACACTCTTCCTCTAATTATATTTTATTTTAATTATTAGTTTACTTTTTATTCACTTTATATCCTAGTTGTAGCCCCATTCCTCCTCCCCTTCCAGACCTACCTTCTCTCTCTCCCCTTTCCCCTCAGAAAAGGAGAGTTCCCTTTCCCACCCACCCCAGTTTATCAGGCTGCATCAAGACAGAGCATGTTCTGTTCCTCTGTGGCCTGGTAAGGCAGTCCCGACAGGGGGAAGTGATCAAAAAGCTGGCAAGTGAGATTGTGTCCAATTAAGTTCTCACTTCCCTTACTAGAGGACCCACATGAATCCTAAGTTGCCCATCTGTTACATCTTTGTAGGGAACTTAGGTCCAGTTCATACATGGTCCTTGGATGATGCTTCAAACTCAGTAAGCCCTTCTGGGTCCTGGTTGGTTGGCTCTGTTGTTCCTGTGGAGCTCCTGTCACTTCCAGGTCCTTTTCTCTTTTTTCCCACTTTTCTAAAAAGACTCCCTAAGCCAGATATGCAATCCATTAATATTTGTAAAGAATGAATCCAATGAGACATACAGGCTGTTGGCTAAAACTATTTCATTTTAATGAAGCACTGTAACATAGAATTTATTACAATTCAACTCATTTCTTAATTAAGTCACATCAGTAAAATATATGCAAATTTATGGGCTTTCAATGAGTTTGGCAGTAGAGGTCTTTTGTATGAGCACCAGAGCTGTGGACACACCTTTTCATCTCAGCCTGATGATTGCACAGAATGACTTTAGGTGAAAGTTTTGGCCTTTGAAGATAATACAAATGGAAGTGAGGCAGCAGGATGGAAAAGTAAAACAAGCCAACCCAGAGTATCTTGAAAAATCTCAATGTGGCTTCCAGAGACTCCTTTATAAGTTTATTTTTTAAAGTGAATAATTTGTCTTGAACAAATTTATAAGTGACATTTTGAGAATCTACATGCAAAAGATAAATTATTGCAACAACAATCAAATTTCTTTTATGCTTGCCTTTTTTCTACATATGTAGATACACACACATATTTTTGACACACATAACAATAAAGGTAATCATGTAGAACTCATCATGGACTTAAAATTCTATGATTAACCCACTTATCTTCAAACAAGTAGAGAAAATATGTAAAACTTCTATAATCATAAAGAAAGAGAAAGCAAGCCCATGTGGTATGAATAGAGAGAATGAAGGCAAAGTGATGTGGATAACTTTCAAGAAGAAGCCAAAAGCTAAACTCTATCAACCAAAGAGGACTTGGATTGTAGTTTCACCAGAAGACAAGAAGCTTTACAAAGGAGAGGAAATAGAACAGTTTGGATTTGGGCACATATTTCCTGAGGATGAGTACAACTGAGAAGAGAAAGCCACGTTAGAGAACGATATTAGTCCTGACCTTGCTAAGTGTGATGTATTGCATGTGAAGGCAGAATTTATAAAGATTTCCCATGAAAGCTGAATTGTGAATCAGTGTCCTCACTCGCACTATTTGTATGATGCAATTTCTATAATCTCTACCTGAATGCTGTACAGCAATTTCCTTTCAATTAAAAGATTCCTTCCTGGAAGAAAGAAGCTCATGAGCAAGAAGTAAACAAATCCCACAAAACTGGAAAAACTGGAATTTGTGAGATTAACAAGCCCCCCTCGCTAAAATTACATAAACAGTAGCAATTGCTGGATAGAGGGGACTCTTCAGCCTGTGAGGATCTATAAAATCCTGCTGGGCAGACCACAGGTGCAGCTTCTGCAAGTGAGTCATCACCTCGGTTGAGATGAGCATTTAGGTGATTTGTTTTTGAAACTTTTATGCTTTTAGAATTGCAGCCAGCCCTGAGGAGTCAGGATAAGCTGGGTTTGGATGGAAGGGAAGGAGGTCCTCCCCTGTTGGTGGACTTGGAGGGGGCGGGGAGGAGGGAGATGAGGGAGGGAGTGGAAGGGTAGGAGGGACTGAGGGAGGGGGCTACGCCTGGGATTCAAAGTACCTAACCTGTGATTGAGATAAAAATAAATAAATTAAAAAAAAAAAAAGAAGTGACTCCTCATCCCTTGTAAGTAACATGAATAAACTCAGTGGTTCCCCAGCTTGGACTTCGGTGACATTGTTATGTTACTGTACTGTCATTGCTTCCCTATCTGCCATAAGCAGACAGTTCAGGAAAAGGTCCACAGGGCTATGTAAAATAGGGCAAAACCCATGGCTAGAAGGTCACAGGAATTAGGGTAAGTCTCCCACTTTTGTTTTCCAAAATGAGTATGCTGTCAAATTGTGTCTTATAGATTATGTTTCTACCCATTAACTAATACAATGTTCAACCTTGCTCACAGAAGTAATCTTCTCTTTGCAGTCAACAGCAGTGAAAATAGAGACACAAGACCAGGTAAACCATCTATACCACTGTCTCCAAGCTTACAGAACTTCACAGAAGGGACAGAAAGAATGTAGCAGTGAGAAGATAGAAAGGAAAGCCATGAAACTGCCTTTATAGGCATGAGTAGCCGCAGCATTAATGACCTCACAGCACTGTTCGTTTGCCTTATTTAAATTCAGCATGATAGTTTTAGTTGTTTTTTTTTTATTAATTACACTTTATTCACTTTGTATCCCCCAATAAACCCCTCCCTCTTCCCCTCCCAATCCCAACTTCCCTCCCCCTTATCCATGCATTCATCTCCCCAAGTCTGCTGATAGGGGAGATCTTCCTCTCCTTCCCTCTGATAGTTTTAGTTTTACCTTATTATATTTTATTTTGTTGATTTGTTGTTATTTTTAGAAGCCTGATCTTTTCTAATGAGAGACAGAAAGAGACTGGATCTGGATGAGAGGGAATGTGGGGAGAAAATGGAAGAAGGATAGGGAAAACTATAACTAGAATATACTGAATGAGAAAAGAATCAATTTTCAGTAAAATCAAGGAAAATAAAGACCTAATCTCTGAAAAACTTAAACATATGTTCCTACAAATTATAAATACAACAATTAAACTATTTTAATTTTATCACAGTTGTAATATTTAAGTGTTAATATCACATTTACCCTAATTTTCCAGTTTCATGTCTTTAACAAAGTATGCATTTGATCTCATTAGCAATCACTGTTTTCTGTTAATACAATAACAAATGTTTATTCTGGAAATGTCCATAATATATATGGTCTACAATTGGCTATTATGAAATTAGTATGCATTATACTCTGTATTTTTTTTTCTGGCACAGACCTCTGAACCCTGAAAGTTTATCATTTAGAAAGGTGAAGGACTTACATCAAACAGTGGCTTATAGCAGTCATGACTAATTCCTTTGTTACAGTGTTATTCTATAAAACTCAACAATGGTTCCATCCACATTTAATTTATCAAGATCTAGAGCCAGAGTATCAACTCTAATACAAATGTATTGATTATGTGAAAGACAAAGAAGAAAGAGACAGACACTCAGAACAGCTCCAAAATGTGATACCTGATTAAATATATATCTGTATTTAATCAATTATATATTGTTCTAAGACAGAATCTTGCTTTATAATTTATAGTTTAGACTGGCTTCCAATCTGTGATCTTTCAGCCTTCATTATGGAAGGGCTAGGGATATTGCTGCACCTGATTTACACCTGATTTAACTGTTTCTTGGAAGTGACACGGTAACGCATCCTTTTTGCTCCCACTTTATTAGACAATGTGTCCAATGTAGAAGTCAGTAGAGAATAGGATTATTCTACCTACAAAGAATAGTTAGCCAAGGATTACTCCACTGAACGAAACACATTACATATATTTTAAGTATAATTCACTGAACCATATATGCCACTCGGTTATTTTTCATGTTGAATATGAATTGGAGATACGAATTTGCCTTAAATAACCCTGCTAATATTTTTTTACTCTTTTTTTTTTTAATTACAGTTTCCGTCATTAGAGTTGTAACCTGCCACAGGAGAGCTCCTTAGTTAATGGCATAATTTCTATGGGCTTAAAAAAAATCAATTCCACCCACATATTTGTTTATTGCTTCACATAACATTACATGAGCTAATGATAAGTTTAAAGCATTTTCTTTTTTACTCTTAAATGGATAATTTCACACAAAGCCTTGACTCAAATATCTGGGTGTCAGCATACATAGGTGCTACATTGCTACATTGAATTAAAAGGATAAAGAGAATAATTAGAAGCATTTTTTGCACAGTCTCTGTGTGTTTGTGTGAGAGCATGTGTGTATATGTGTATGCACATTCGTGCTGCTGAATATCTCATAATAAAATTTCACTCTATCAAAATGTCACATACGCTGTCTCCCATGTGTGCTAGATTCTGCAATCAGTTCTTTCACTGTTCAAAGCTAGATCTCGGTGTGCATGTTTTTAATTGTTCTTCCCACCATGCTTTAAACTTATCATTAGCCCATGTAATGTTATGGAGAGCAATAAACAAGCATATAAGTGAAAGTGATTTCTTAAGCCCGTAAAATTATGCCATTAACTAAGAAGCACTCCTGTGGCAGGTTACAGTTCTAACCATGGAAGCTGTAATTAAAAGGGAAAAAAATTAAGTTTATAGAACAGTGGTAGAAATCCTTTTCTCTTGAATAGCAGTTTACTACAGATCAATAAATATTCACCAGATTCCTACGAATATATATTGCAAGAATACATTAAACATCTAAGTGTTGGAAACATCACAACAGGGTTGCTTAATTGAGTAGCTTTCTCTAAGTCACTACCCTATAACACAGCAGGTGTAGTTAAACCAGGTGAGAATTAAATAAAACAAATTGCAATATGCACCATAAATCTCCACTGTCCATAAGTTCCTGTTAACAAAAGACCAATTAAGCTAAATGCTCTTTACCTCAAAGATGGTATTTCTATCAATGTAGTCCTTTTATTTCTGAAGCTAAATTAATTCTCTGTGCAGAAAAGCACCCTAAGACTTAAATATGAATAAGTAAATTGAAATATTTTCAGGTTATATTTTTGTACAGTACCATAGTGTGGTGGAAATGGAACTAATTATAAATCAAATTTATATATCAATAGAGAAATGCATTGATAGGTATAATAAATTTTAGAATATTTCTAAACATTAATTAGAACAGGCTCATACTACCCTTAGACAAAATGATAGCACTGATAAAAAATCAGGTTATTTGGGAAAGACATAGGGGCTGATGTAGCTGAGTTCAGTATGCAGTAACTGTAGTGTGCTCCCTGGAACATAATGAGATCTTCAATCCCAATGAAAGAAGCATAAATTCTATAACAATGAATCACATCCATTTCTTCTACTGTAGTACAGCTAGACAAAAACATCTGGAGTATAATGCTTATCCTTACTGTGGTCTTCAAAGACACAGTATTATAATATTGTGTGAGATCCAGAAGAAATAAATGAATGACAGAGGACCCGAAGCCACATTTAGTTCCCAAGAAAATAAGCACTGAGAACATAAATGAGTTGGAAAGTCATGCCAACAATGAAATATACATTTGCATATAGAATGAAGAAGTGTTTTTCTATAACGTATTTTTCATCTTCAAAGAAAAATAATGGTATTTATCCTACGTGACTTCACAAAAAGAATGAGGACCAAGGGAGTGGTTATATAGAAATAAATATGAACATTCATGTTCATCAGAGGAATGTCTAGAAATCAGATTAATATGGAATAAGAGGGAACAGCACCTGTTTTATAACAAGAGCCATGCCAACGTGAAAAAGTAACCTCCCTCATCTTCTGACATCTTGCAGAAAACCAGACTAGTGCTTTAGCTAAAACACTGAACTAAAATGGCCTTGAAAGCCTTTTCTGGTAATTAAATGTCACTGAATCTGGGAAAAGGCATTACCTAGCTCTTGCATCTCACAAAATAGCAACAGGAAGAAAAATCTAGATGTCAAGGGCCTGCAGTAGGTGCAGCAGAGAGAGGTGACATGAGTCAAGGGACTCAGGCTTGAGTTTACAATTGATTCAAGCTCCCCAGTGATTTCCACTTCACCTGTGCTCCTGGAATGTAGGGAATGCTTCTGCTGGACTCGTAGCCACAGTCAGAAAGCTGAAAAGACATAGTGGTTTTAATGACAACGGCCCCGTAGGCTCACAGATTTGAATTTTGTCAACAGGGAGTGGCACTATTTAAGAAGATTAGGAGGTACAGACTTGTTGGAAGAAGTGTCACCAGAAGTGGGCTTTGAGGTTTATGAGGCTTTCTCCCTTCCTGCTGCCTCTAGATCCAGAAGCAGCGGTACTCTCAGCTACTTCTCCAACACTATGGCTGCCTACAAGCAGGCATGCTTTCCTGTATGAACAGACAACAGATGAAACCTCTGAAGCTATAACCAAGCCTCAATTAAATCATGAGTTCACAGCAATAGACTACAGACTTAGACAGAAGTCTTCATCAAAAATTTTGAGCTTTTAAGGTATTGTGACATACTACTATTGTTTTTGCTTAGTTCGTTCTCAAACTATTAGTACAAGGAAAAGCATACCAGAAATGACAGACAATAGTTCTGTACTTGCAAATTGGAGTGGAGTATTGAAATGTACAATATTGGAAAGACAGTTTAGTTACAGAAAAAGCATCCTATAAGGTACTTGTTCCTTATATGCCTTATCACCTTTATTAGTCTCCTTATCTCATAGGTGTTTGCCATTGTGTATCTTGCTCTAGATGATCTGATATGGTTTAACTTGATTCTGTATGTGTAGGCTTTCCCTGCTTGTAGTTCCATCAGTAAGGCTGCCTGAGTCATGTACATTCAGATAGGGTTGATTTCCCTGAATTTCTAGTTTCCCCTCTCCCTTTCTCCATTCCTTGTCATCTGCAGTTCGACTTTCATATCATATATGTTCTATGAGCCCTGCCATGAATATCCTGTAAGTTCATCTTTTTCTCTCTAATGGCATGATTTCCTAATGTCTATATACACTCGATCACACACAAACACATACAAACACAGATAGGGAAAGGGAGAGAGAGGAGAGAAGGTAGGAAACTTAGTACTTTAAAAGTTAGTAAGCAGCAAGATTTTTAAAAGCATGATGATTGAATGATCCAACTTGAAGAAGCATAGCATGAAACTGAGCACATAATAAAGAGTTAGGCATCATGTCCTTGCTCAAACCCCAATAAAAATTCTGCCATGCAGCTGCTCAGGGCTCTCCTCCCTGATCCATTGTGATGGTGATGGTAGCTTAAGCTTGAATAAAGCCCTAATAAAGCTCTTTGTTCTTACACATGTGATCTAGCCAGATGGTCTTTGAGGACCCTAAAATCTGGGAATTACAGCAAACTCTATCCCTACCAGAAATTTTTCCTGATAATTACATATAAGTTTGATAGCAAACCTTCCAGGAGAATGTCCACAGGGTTGAAGAGAATTTGCTTAATGTCAAAGTTGTCAGTTGGACTCTGTCAATGACAACTCTAATGATAAATTAAGCATTTCCAATAAGTTTGTTTGACTTTTTTACCTTTAGCATTAGAACCACTTTTCAAAGTTAGACCAAGTAAATATTTGAACTCATTGAATATTTACTTAGATCCTTTTTTCCTGAAATATTCCATTTAACACATCTCTCATTTAAAGTGCCGTTGTAAAACTGAAAAAGAACTCTTCAGATTTAAATTTGACATCTAATTAAAAGTAAGTCAATTTTACTCTAATTGGCTTATTTTTATAAGTTTTATCCTTAATTGTTTGAGATTAAAAATGTGTACTGGAAACAACACAGATGTCCCTCAGTCGAGGAATGGATACAGAAATCGTTGTACATTTACACAATGGAATACTACTCAGCAATTAAAAAAAAAAAAAAAAAGGGAATCCTGAGTGAGGTATTCCAGAAGCAGAAAGACACACATAGTATATACCCACTTATAAGTGGATATTGGACATATAATATTGAGAGACCAAGAGATTAAAGGTGGCTATTTTTAGTGCTTGAGGCCTAAAATAATTGGGTGGGGAGGTCCAGTGGAAGAACTTGCCTTACCACATTCTTTACCAACATACTAGAGATGCAGTTGCTAGGAAATTGGCCCATCCCCCTAGGGAGGGATTAATGGTTTGGGGACCTTCCTATAGCCAATCAATTCAAAATGTAATGTTTCGAGAAATAGATGCTTGCCAGGTAGGAATCGCCCATGCCTTGGGCATGCTGGGAGGGAACAGAATCTTTAAATTACCCAACTAACCTGAGCACGAGACTCGGCTCTGCACCACTTCAACGATGGGGGCTGTGAGCCCAAGCTGCAGCTTGTAATGATTTATAATAAAAAGATCCTCATGTGATTTGCAAGGGACTCAGCTCCTGGTGGTGGTCTTTTGGGGAATCGTGATTCGGGCACAACAATATATGATAAACATACTAAAACCTGTACACCTAAAGAAGCTAAGCAAGGAGAACCCTGGGTAAAATGATCAATCCTCACTTAGAAAGACAAATGGGATGGACAATGGAAGAAGGACAAATAGGAAACAGGACAGGAGCCTACCACAGAGGGCCTCTGAAGGACTCTACCCAGCAGTGTATCAAAGCAGATGCTGAGACTCATACCAAACTTTGGGCAGAGTGCAGGGGATAAAGAAGTGGGAGGCAGTAAGCCATGGAGAGGACAGGAGCTCCACAAGGACAGAAACAGAACCAAAAAATATGGGCCCAGGTGTCTTTTCTGAGACTGGTACTCCAACCATGGAGGTAACCTAGAAGCCCTGCTCAGATGTAGCCCATGGCAGCTTAGTGTCCAAATGGGTACCCTAGTAAAGGGAACAGGGACTGTCTCTGACTTGAGCTCAGTGGCTGGCTCTTTGATCACCTTCACCTGAGGGGGAGCAGCTTTGCCAGACCACAAAGGAAGACAATGCAGCCAGTCCTGATGAGACATGATAAGCTAGGGTCAAATGGAAGGGGAGGAGGATCTCCCCTATCAGTGGACTTGGAAAGGGGCATGGGAAGACATGAGGGAGGGTAGGTGGGCCTGGGAGGAGATGGGGGCGGAGTTACAGCCAGGATACAAAGTGAATAAACTGTAGTTAATATAAAAAAATAAAAATTTAATTTAAAAAGGTGTGTAATAAGGGTGTGTCTGTGTTCCAGCCGGAGGGATTAAAGGTGACTGGTATGTTTGCATTCCAGCCTGATCACACAGACTGGACCTAGGCCTTTGGATCTTATCAGAACAACCATGTTGGTGGATTAAAATTCTTCTACAGTGTTCTCAGAACAAACTCTTTCCCCAAGGTAGCTATGTCCCCTTTCATCTAAAGAAGGAATTGTTACTTCCACTTTGTATAAAAATCACTTAAGAGAACACACAGTTTCCACCAGTCTTAAATGCAATGTGAAAGTGAAGCAAATATACTTGATCATTTGCAATTTTCTTCCTTAAGAGAACTAATCTTGCATTGTGTTTTGTCCTTGATACTAGCACTTAAATTCTTATTTTGGATGCAGACATATAATAGGCACATACTGTCTTATGTAGGGTTCCTATCAATGTAATGAAACACTGTAACCAAAGCAACTTGGGAGGAAATGATTTAATTGGCTTTTTCTTCCATATCACTGTTCATCATCCAAGGTAGTAAGGACAGGAACTCAAGCAAAGTAGGAAGGCAGGAAAGTGGTGGTAGGAGCTGATGCAGAGGGCAAGGAGGTGTACTTCTTACAGTTTTGCTCATTATAGTTGTTCATCCTGCTTCCTTACAAACACTAGATCATGAGCATAGGGATGAAACCACCCACAATACAGTGGCTCACCCCCATAAATCACTAAATAATAAAAATACCTAATGGGTAGATGTTATGGAGGCATTTTCTCAATTGAGCATCCTTCTTTTCATACGACTCCAGACTGTATCAAGTTGACATAAAAGTAGCCAGCACACATACCTACCTATGCACATATATGATTTTGCTATTCATGCTTGAAGTGAAGACAATTATCAGTCTTCTATCTTTTCTGACTTTGATACAATAACCCTCAATAAGATACTAGGAACTAAAGTTAAGATCAATTTATGTTTTTCTCTTCTCTCCAGCGGTCATAGTACTGGTTTACATTCATATCTGAAACTTGACTTAGAACTATCTAGTCAAAAACTTATCAAGCATGCAAAAGCCAGTTAATAAATATTTTATGCTTTGGGAATCTAATAGTTTCTACAAAACTACCCAACTCTGCAACTTTATTAAAAAATTGCCATAGATTATGTGTAAGCAAACCTGTATTGCAGCATTTCCATGAAACCAATTTTAAAAAAGGAAGCAGCAAACCAAATTTAACATGTAGGACACAATTTGCTGAACCCAGCCGTAGCAAAGTAAGAGGGAGGAGAAAGACACACACACACACACACAGAGAGAGAGAGAGAGAGAGAGAGACAGAGAGAGAGAGACAGAGAGAGAGACAGAGAGAGAGAGAGACAGAGAGAGAGAGAGAGAAAGAAAGAGAGAGAATATCATCCTTCAAAGTGCATCAAGTACTTGGGCACGCATTAATTTTCCTTGGACATCAACTTAGTGAAAAATTACACAGGATTTGTCTCTTTTTTATTTGCTTCCTAGCTCCTTCTGAACTCTCTGAAACATTAAAATATGTTAATAATTTTAAGTCATAAAGGTAAATATATATTTATAATTAGTAGACAGATTTTAAGAAAATGTATGAAACTTATGGGCTATATTAATGTACAGAGGTGAAATAACTCGTAGACACAGATTCATCCAAACCCTCTGGCTACAGCTTTCTTTCATATTATTAGAAAGAAAAGATTGAAGATGTATTGCTTTCCAACATTCTCTGAATGTTAAAAGCAGAGGTGTACACAGCCTGAGCCCCAAGGTGATTCATCCTATAGTAACAAAAATCTTCCACATACAATGATATGCTACATTCTACGTACCATTGATAAAGGACACTGCACATTTCACGATGTATAACCCTATACATTCTTCACAGACACACAATCTTACAGTAGCTCCTACAACCCACAGACACATACCCCTCTACAGTGTATGGACACAGAAAGGCCCACATTCCACAGCTCAGAGTCTTTCAGCAAATTATTTGGACAGCTTTATCACTACATATTATTTTCTTAAAGAAAAGAAACCGAAAATGGTAAATCATAAATCTAAACAATTCAGAAATGCTTTAACTAATCAACTCTAGAATTTAATAACAACAACAAAACAAAAATGATGAACTTAAAGCCAGGCACCCAGGGTTAATGATAAATTCGCAAATAAAATTTTTTAAATCTCAGCCAAATAACTCTTGCTCCATTTGCTGAATTAGACTGTTTAATGTGTTTGCATGTCTTCTTAAAAGAAGGAACTAAAATAAAATTGCTATTATTAATAATTAAATTGAGACTAAAAGTTTTTGCCTATGATTACATGTAACATAGTCCTTAGTTGAAACAAACCTGGCACTATAAAATGCAATTAAGAACCATCAGAGCCACCAAGAGACTAAGTGTGCATGGAATATAAATTGACTACAAAGATTTACAAGTAAATGGTTCTGCACAGGAAGTCTAGAGGCATATAAACTATCAAAGTTCTTCCTTTAAATGTCTTCTAAGTCTTATCAGAACCTAAAGATGGAATTAGTTATTTGCAAACTAATTCAAAACATTTATTTTGTGTTATAAGTTTGAGATCTGACACTGAATGTGAGGGATTTTTGTTTTTGTTTTTGCATTAAAACATTTGCAACAGACAAACCATTAATTATTGATGGAAGCACACTAAAAATTACTAAAACCACCCTACTGTGCCAACTTCAGGGCCACGGAGATTGAAGTGTCAGTCAGGGATACATTACTTTGAAAGCTTCACCAGGAATTTTCTGAAGTGAGACATGCAAACATAATCACACTTAGTGTTTATTCCTACAAATAATTTTATTTTTAACTATAAACAACACACTCCAGGAAGGGTAGTGCTGAAGTGACCTTTTCTTAGTTAATTTCTGTTGCTGTGATAAAACAGCATGACCCAAAGCAGCTTGGGGAGGGAAATATTTACTTTGCTCACACTTCTACCTCACTGTCGAACATAGAAGGAAGTTAGGGCAGAAACTCAAGGCAGGAACCAGGAGCCATAAACTGAAGTAGGGGTCATGGAAGAGTGTTGCTTACTGGTTTGCTCACTGTAGCTTGCTTATTCTGCTTTCTTTTAATACCAAGACCTCTAGCACAGTAGTGGCTCTGTCAACAGCAATCTGGGCCCTCCCAGATCAACCATCAATCGTAGAAGCTTTATTCATAATATCCAGAACCTGCTAACAACCCAAATGTCCCTCAACTGAGGAATGGATGCAGAAATTGTGGTACACTTACACAATGGAATACTACTCAGCAATTAAAAACAAGGGAATCATGAAACTTGTAGGCAAATGGTGGGATCTAGAAAAGATCATCCTGAGTGAGGTATCCCAGGAGCAGAAAGACACATACGGTATATTCTCATTTATAAGTGAGTACTAGACCTATAAGATAGGAAAAACATATAAAAATCTGTATACCTAAAGAAGCTAAGCAAAGAGTACGACTCTGGATAAGATGATCAATCCTCACTTAGGCAAATGGGATGGACATTGGCAGAAGGAGAAAACAGGTAACAGGATAGGAGCCTACCACAGAGGGCCTCTGAAAGACTCTTCCCAGCAGTGTATCAAAGCAGGTGCTGAGACTCAAAACCAAACTTTGGGCAGAGTATAGGGAATCTTATGATAGAAGGAGGAGATAGTAAGATGTGGAGAGGACATGGGCTCCACAAGGAGAGCAACAGAACTAAAAAAATCTGGGCCCAGGGCTCTTTTCTGAGACTGATACTCCAACCAAGGACCATGCATGGATATTACCTAGAACCCCTGCTTAGAGGTAACCCATGGCAGCTCAGTGTCCAAGTGGGTACCCTAGTAAGGAGAACAAGGACTGTCTCTGACATGAACTCAGTGGCTGGCTCTCTGATCACCTTCCCCTGAGAGGAGAGCAGCATTACCAGGCCACAGGGGAAGAAAATGCAGCTAATCCTGATGAGACCCTATAGGCTAGGGTCAAATGGAAGAGGAGGAGGACATCCCATATTAGCTGACTTGGGAGAGGGGCATGGGAGGAGATGAGGGAGGGAGAGTAGGATTGGGAGGGAATGAGGGAAGAGCTTACAGCTAGGATACAAAGTGAAAAAAACTATAATTAATGTAAAAAAAGAAAAAGAAAGAACATTCACTATCTGCCTCTAGAGGCATTGCGGATGTGGCTGCTGTGTCACTTATATCAATAAGTGGCAGAAAGGAGAGAGGCTATGTCTAACACTCCTGAAAAAAAGGGATCCTGAGACCAGCACCAGTCAGGTGCCGAGAAGCTAGCCCGGCCCATCACCAGTTCAGCACCTGGCAGGTCTTGACAGGCTACCAGGACGACAAACAAGACAGAGACTAGAACTCTGATCTGGGCCCCATATGGGAGTAGGCCTGAGACAGAGAACTCTTGCAAGGGAATACGCAGCCAGGCTGGGCAAGGAGTGAGCCCAGAAGACCACTAGATGGGCACGTTGGGGCCTGGACAAGGAGTTAGCCTAAGATGAACACCAGTCCTGTACTGTGAAAACCTGGGGTGTGCACATAGGGATTTGGGGAGATTTGGAGTCAGTCCATATTTGAGATGATCTCTGCCTGACCCCATAATGCCTGAGTAGGGCATAGCACTCCGCAGATGATCCTAGATACTCAAGAGACCATGGATGTCACTAAAAGAAGCAACTAAGTTGTAGAGAAAGAGAAGAGAAACAATGATTTAGGCACAGTGAAGAGAGGCAGAGGTGGTTTCTCCGGGACAGTGAAGAACAGCCTGCTGTGAGTACCAGTGATGCCACCTGAGATGGTGGGATTCTTGCTTGTGTTGCTACCAGGGTCATGCCTGAGTCCATGTCCCTGAAGCAAGCAGCAGGGATATGCTAACACCAAAGGCTAGGCAGACATCACTGGTCTGTGCTGCTGCCACGGGACGTGTGGATGTCTGAGGGCTGTGCAGAACTGGCCCCACTCCTCACCTGGGCATCATCATGGGAGAGATGTCTTTGGAGTGCATGAGAGAAGGAAAGCTGACCCCGCCTTCTGCCACCAAGTGGCAGTCCTCAGGAGAGCACCCCACAACACTGTGGGAGTTGCAGGTGAGCCTGCCATGTATCATGTCTACTGGGCAGTAGTAAAGACAAAACAGAGACACCCTCCTCCACTCCCCTGTTCCTCATCATCAATGGGAGATTGAATAGCTGTCCCCAGGGTCATGAGAGTGGTAGAATGGACAGTGTCCATCAACAGCTGCAATACTCAGGAGAGTGGGCCCTGCACATTGCCTGGACAGCAGGGTAGAGCTGGCCCTCTTTGCAGGGATTGTGGTTGAGCCAGTCCCGAGGGCACGAGAGTGAGGCAGCTGGGAGTGCTGACCAGCTCAGATAGCTTCCAGTATCTACCCCATCCCTGAAGTGCTATAATGCATGGCCAGTCTTGGAGATTGCAAAATACAGGATTTCCATGAAACATGGCAGCAACAGGACATCGGAGAAGAGTCCCAGTGAAGTTCTAGTATTGATAGAGTAGCAGAAGCCAGAGGTCTTGTACCAGACCAACAAGGCTTTGCGATGAACATTTGCAAGAAAAGAAGTGTGGAGAAAAGGGTATACTGTGGTACACACTGTGACACACTACAGCTTCCACAACAAGATTTTTTTTCTCGGTTGGGGGAGGGGAGTTTGCAAGGGTGAAGGGTGAGTATGAGGGGAGGGGAAGATGAAAGGGATTAAGGGGCATGGATGTGAAATTCACAAAGAACTAATATAAGGGAAAGAAAGAAGGAAAGGAAGGAAGGAAGAAAAAAGGAAGAAAGAAAAAGAAAGGAAGGAAGGAAGGAAGGAAGGAAGGAAGGAAGGAAGGAAGGTAAAGGAAGGAAAGAAGGAAAGAGAGAGAAAAAAATGCACTACAGGCTTGTCAATAGGCTAGTCTGGTGGAGAAATCTGCTCATTTGAGATTTCCTTTTCCAAAATGACTCTATCTTGTGTCACATTGACATAAAACTAGCCGGCACGGCCTCTAACATAATGAGTCACAGTTTTCTAGAATCAAATGTTTTCTCCCATGAATGTCCCCAGTTGCAGAATTACAGATTTTAAACTGAAAGGTAGGAAAGAAAGAAGGAGATAGCACACCTATAATCCCATCACTCAAGGAGACAGAAGCATGAGGACCTCTGTGAATTTGAGGCCAGCCTGGTATACAAAGCCAAGAATATAAAGAAAAACAAACAAAAAAAAACAAACAAACAAAAAGAAAAAGGAGGAGATGGGGTACCATACATTCCTAGGCCATTGTTATGAAAATACCACTAAACTTATGTTTAAATAACTTATTTTTAAATAACCAAAACTTACATTTCCACTTCTGTAAGACAAAAACAAAATTTCAGAGTTGGTGTATTTGTGTTCTCTTTAGCATTCTAGTATACCCCATCTCACTGGGTTCTCACAGTGAACATTTTTATGTTATGTGCACATGTTAAATCCTCTCCATATGATTTTATATTCTCCTCTTATGAAATTTCTGGTTGCATAAAACACCAGAGGCTGTGATAAAATACCATCACCAAGACATCTTATAAAAAGAAGAGTTTATTTGGGGATTATGGTTTTCCAGAGGGAGTGTCCATAATGGCAAGAGAGGTGTGGCAGCAAACAGATGGAACAAGAAGCTAACAATTCACATATCACATAGAAAGCAGAGATAATAAACTAAAAGTGGACTGTGGTTATGACTCTCAAAGGCCACTCTCAGTAATGTACTTCCTCCAGCAAGGCTTCACTACTTTCCAAAACAGTGCCACAAATTTTCAACCCTGTGTTCAAATACCTGAGTCTAATGAAGAACATTTTACATTGAAATCACACTAGTCAGATGAGATTAAAGTCTACTCTAATTTAATTTATTTTAAGTTCATTACTACCTGAAAAACCATAACTTCATTATGGTCACATGTTGTTGTACTGGAAATAGTAGCTTCAATTACCAAAGGACTACATATGAGGCTACAAATAGTAGAGTGGGTATGTAGTGACAGAATTCCATGTGTGAAAAGGAAGAACCTATAGAAAACTGAAGCTTCTCCCAAGAATGTACTAATAATATTTTAGTGAACTGAAAACTTAAAATTGGTAAAATGAACACAAACTGACCAGAAAATTTCTTTATGATGGATATGACTGATTAATTAAGTGGACTACTTAGTATGTATTTCTCTTTATTAGAGTAAAGATAAATTTTTCGAATGGTCTACATGACCTAATGTTATATTTATCTCTTACCTTTTCTTTTTTTCCTCTTTAAATTCAAACCACACTGGACTCATTCTCATTCTCTGAATGGGCATTCCTTCTTCCATGAATCTTTGTAAGTGCCATTCATTTTTTTCTACATATTAGTTTTTACTTATCAATCACAATTTTGTGGATGGGGATTGAATGCAGGCCCTAAAGCATGTTAGGAAAAGATTTTCCACTGAGTGACATCTCTCATCCAATCACTGTTTGAGTTTGTCATGCTCTTGACAATCTCTCCCCTGCTCCCTGGCTAGTTCTCTGGCTATATTCCTTATAAAGTAGTGACAATTTATTTATAAGAATTATAACTATAGTTGTAACCACACTTAATGTTCTACATACAAACATGTGCATATACATATGCATATACATATAATCAAGTAAAATGAGTTTTCTAACTCAAGAAACTGCACTATCACTATAAAATAAGCACATATATGGAACCTATTCTGTGGAAGGAGGCATTAAAGTTTTATACATTATTACTTAATTCAAATAATTCTAGGAGGCAATTTATGAAGATGTTCTTATAACTTTTACACTTTTAAACGGGAAATCAAAGACATAACCTCTTTGAATCTTTAAAAATATATAGCTTAGGATCTTTTATCTGAAAGAGTATAGGGACTTGAACACAGATACCTGGGAGTGGGGGACACTTTCCCATGCAGTGTATGCAGTTGTCAAACCATTTTTGCTACATTTCAATGGGTTTGATTATAATGCTGTAGAAAGAAGGCATTTAAAGGAAACTTCCAATGACATAGACTAATCAATGTGGAATAGAAGATATGAAGTTGCTTTTACCTCAGGGAAACTGCGACAATACCTAACTTGTCTAAAGCCATAAAAATTAATGTGGATCAGAACCACAAGTTGTACGCTGAGAACGAAGGTCAAACCCCTGCTAAATTATTACAGCTGATGGATAAAATAGGAGATTTTGAGGTAGCACCTGAGTGATGGATGGAGTTTTGATATCTTGTAAAACAAAACATACACTTACAACCACTGAACTATAAACACTTGCCAATCTGTTTAGTCTTTGGCAGAGAGTCAGAGACTGTTCTTCAGAACAGAAAATGTAAGGATAATTAACACTTTAGGACCCTTGCTATTATCAGAGGAAGCAATGTCAATGATAAAGGATTAGATTCTCGAACCAGAGTTTTGTGGATTCAAACAACTACATTAGTGATCTCAAGAAAATGAATTAACCTGCAAAATGTACACCATTGAAATTCTGCAATGTGATAGAAGAACTTAAACAAATTACTCTGTGTAAAATACTTAGAAAAATCCTTGGCGAATAGAAAATTCTAGGAGTCTATTTTCTAATTGGAATTTTTATTGTCTGTCTACTACCAAAGTCAGTTTAGACTTTGGAGAAAACAAACAAGGAACTACAAATTTCCTAGATTTCAGAAAGGAACATAATTAGGAATGCCTTTGGAACAAAAGGTTGAGATCCAAAATTTGAATTTTTAGTAAGGAGTATGGGACCCAGATCCAAATTATATCTCAGAGATATGTAAAAATAGTATCTGTTCACCTTAGTGATACATTTACCCCACATTTACAACCCACTTTCTATAAGCCACAATCTACCATAAATTTCCTTAGGGATAAAAAACAATAAAAATGTGTATTAAAGGAATACAATTTCTCATAGAAGCCAAAATCCATACAACAGGTGACCTGAAAGCCTTTAGCTAACAGTTGTCATGTCTAACTAATAACTTTAGATAATTGCCAGTTTTATTTCATTTTCTTAACAAAATATTTTTTTGTTGTTGTTGGAGCAAGCATGCATTAATTGATGTCTTGGATAGTAAAGGAAAAGTCAAATTGATTGAAATGGATTTCATTTAGGAAAATAGAATAGACATGAGGGTGGGTGGGTGTAGGGAACAGGGTAGAAGAGATGGTAGATATGGAAACAAAAGGAATCAGGCGGGGGTAGAGATGGAGGCAGTATTGGGAAGGACAACTGGATGGGGGGAGAGACAACTCTGGGACCAGCTAAAAACCTAGTACCATGGAAACCCCCAAGAATCCATGAGGATGACTCTAGCTAAGACTCCTAGCAATGGGGACTATGGAGCCTGAAACAGACATCTCCTGTAAGCTGGCAAAAATTGCAATGGAGGGAATGGGACACCAACCCAGGCTTCAAACCTTCTACCCACAATTTGTCCTTTCTACAAAATGTGCAGGGGTAAAACTGAAGCAGAAATTGAGGGAATGGCCAATCAGTGAATGACTGGCCCAGCTTGAGACCCATGATGTGAGAGAGCACTCACTCTTGATACAGTTAATTATCATAAGTCTCACACAGCAACTGATAGAAACAGATGCAGAAACCCATAGTCAAACAATAGGCGGAGCTTGCAGGATCCTGCAGAAGAGAGGAGGAAGAATTGAGGAGCCAGAGAAGTCAAGGACACCTCAAAAAACCCCTACAGAATCATCTAACCTGGGCCCATAAGGGCTCATAGAGATTTAACCACCAACCAGATAGCATGCATGGGACAGACCTCAAGGCTCTCTGCACATATGTAACAAATGTGTATCTGGGTCTTAATGTGGGACTTCTAATAGTGGGAGCAGAGGCTATCTCTGACTCTGCTGCCTCTCTTTGGATCCCTTTCTCCTAACTGGGCTATCTTTTCTAGCCTCAATAGGAGCAGCTAGTGTTACTGCAACTTGTTATGCCAAGGCTGGTTGATATCCATGGGAGTCCTCTGCTTTTCTGAGGAGAAAGGGAGGAGGGGTAGATGGATGTGGTGAGAGAGAGGTATTGGAAGGGGAAGATTGAGGGGAAGCTGGGATCAAAAAGTTATCAGTGGCTAACTTTTACTATGACCAAGTAGTTTTCTTTTATTCTCCTGTACTACAGTCCTTGCATAACAATGTCAGTCCTTGTACAGCTGTTTGGAAACAATATAGTTGTATCTCCATGAATAGAAGAGCACTGTATTTAAAGTAAATAAATAAATAAACTTTGATTCAAAAGTACTCCAGTAAATGAGAGACGCGCCTGCAATAGAAGGTCTATAGAATATTGCTGCTGCTGCTGCTTCCTTTGTTTGGTTTGTGAAGTCACGGTGACTCAACTTATTAATGGGCAAATCCCAGGGCAGTTGCTCAGGCAAACTTCCTTTCCTTAGTGCTTTTGTTGGGTAAAATCTTACCACTGTTGTAAAGTTATTTATACCTACTGTTTATTGGCTTATAAAGATTGCTTTCACATAATTTTTGTTCAGGAAAATGAGTTCTCTCTCTCCTTAAGGACACTGAAGTCCAAATCTATCTCTTCTTTTCATAATTAAAGTCCAAACAATGTCAGGATTTACTCATTAAGTAATTGTAATCTCTAATCAATTACCAAAGATAATAATGGTGTTTATATTAATGATGAGAAAGTTAATTACTTCAGACCTGTATTAAATACTGACAAGATTCAAATGCAGATTTTACCTGAAATCAGCATTTCACTTGGGGCTCAACAGGGTTGTCTAATAATAACTAAAAAAATTATTTTACTATGTCATAACATGATAATATGGTGAGATATTAAATCTGCCCAGCCTGTATTTGTTCTACTCTAAATAAGCCATAACACAAAGTATCCAAAGTTCATCTGGAATTTGATAAGTTGGGACACTGAATTAGCTAAAGTCCTCTGGTCTTATTAAAGATGATGTAAACTAGGTGCCTGGGTTAGAGAGAATTTTAGGTAAAGAAAAGAGAGAAACAGATAAGAACATTTTCTGGAATTTACTCAAGCATTTTCTAGCAGGGGATTCTTAGAGTGTGATCTCTAGAAAGCATAGGATACCGTGAGGATCTTGTGTATACCTCACATGAACAAGCAACATCCAGCCTTTAAAGTAACTCTCCTGTTCTGAGCAAATAAATGGTTCTGTTTCAAACATAAAAGCACCAGGATTATCAAATACCCCATATTGCCAAACATGTATGAACACTGGGTCCAAAAATATAACGGTGCATGGGTTGTCTTGGCTTTCCCTCCCTTCTCTCCTAAGAATACAAAAGGGTCAGAATCAAGGCACCAACACAATCAGTATCTAAGAGGCATGTTCTCATGACTGAATTAAAAATAAAATAAAATGAAGTAAAACAATTTCAATCTTACCAAGCTAAACATTTAACCTCTCAGCTAGTTCTCTGTCATTTTATCCTCGTGAATATATACATAATAATAATAATAATAACAGTGACCTCCTGGATACTATTGTAATGAACTACCTCTTATCAGATATAGTACATACATTTCCTTATATGATAGTAAAAAGTATTCCACAATTTTGATAGTAACCGAAGCACATGATAAAGCTTTGCCTATGCTTTAACACGTGTAAAAATGCTAAGAAGTTGTTAAACTTTCTCAGTCCTAAAACACTTATTACAAGAACTTGGTTCAGAGATCCAAGATGGCTGCCACTAGAGGACACTGTGTCTAAGGAGTAGGACAGCAAAAACAACGCAGCAACCAGGAGACTGAACTCTGAGACCTAAAACGCCAGCATTGTGAGTGCCAGATGAGCAGAACTCCCACGGTGAGAAAATCAAGTGGGAAAACCCTAGGGACACCCAGTTATTCCCCGGAAAAATCTCCAGGTGACCAGAGGCGCACAGCTCTGATCTGAACAAGCAGCCGCGCTAGGCGCCCGCACCCGCCATAATAGACTGGATCACACAGTCTCGCGGGCAGTCTGAGGAGGAACCGGGTGCCATTTTCACTGAACTGCACCCTGCGAGCTCACACTGCACCCGGGTTCTGCTTCAAATCACGGGAGTGCGGCTGGCACTCATCTATCGCCGGAACCACCCCAGTCTGTGAAGGGCGGGAGACCGTTTTGACCAGTCTGCACTCTGCAGGCACGCGTCTCATGCTTCCACCAGCAAAACCTCAGTCCATGTGCCAGTCCACGGGCAAGTCTGGGAGGGACCTGAGTTCTGCTTCAACCCACAGGTGTGCGGCAGGTGTGCACTGATCACAGGAGCCACCCCAGACTGACAAAGTACAGGGACCATCTTGACCAGACCGCACACTGAGGGCTACCACTGCACGCACCCACCAGCAAAAACCTCAGTCCCTGTGTGTATCCACAGGACAGACAGAGAAGGCCTCAGGCACCATTTCAGACAGGCCTGCATTCAGCGGAGGCACACCAACCCAAACCCATTGTGTGTGCCCCAAATATCATCTCAGACCGGGGTGTACAGCCCCTGGCACAGAAGGGGGAGCCAAATCTCCATTCCAGGGGAGAGCCCTTAGCAACAAGCCCAGGGCTGAGCTCAAAGACCCCAGCTGACATCCCAAAAGACTGAGGAACAAGACCTCCAGACCAGAGGGGTGACCAGCCTGCAGTGCTCACAGCTTCTAGCACAGAGCACGAAGCTGGACACACAGAGCCCACAAAAGAGTTCGACTGAGACAACAACAAACAATAACAAACCACTGGAAATCCCTGATTTTCTTGAAGAATACTCCTGACACAAGAGACTGACAGTTTCAGACTGAAGTATAGCCTTAAAGCACGAACAGCTCCCTGATTATGTATAAACAAATGCCCAGAAATCTGTGAAAGAACTCACCCAACAAAAATCAGGACACCATGGCCCCACCAGAAACACCCAAAAGCAGTGGAGTTTTTAATTCAGCGGAGACACAGGAAAATTATATTAAAGCTTTGATTATGCAGATATTGGAGGAACAAGAGGAGAGACAAAAAGAGGAAATGAACAAGGCCCTCAAA
>CM053765.1:22197752-22216519 GCA_028658305.1 Pachyuromys duprasi
GCACTTAGTGCTATGAACTTTCCTCTTAGCACTGCCTTCATATTGTTGCATAAGTTTGGGTATGTTGTGCTTTCATTTTCATTGAATTCTAGGAAGTCTTTAATTTCTTCTTAATTTCTTCCCTAACCAAGCTGTCCTTGAGTAGCAAGTTGTTCAGTTTCCATGTATGTGCAGGCCTTTTGCTATTTCTATTGTTGTTGAGGTCCAGCTTTAGACCATGATGGCCAGATAGGATACAAGGGATTATTTCAATCTTCCTGTATCTACTGAGGCTTGCTTTGTGACCGTCTCTATGGTCTATTTTGGAGAAGGTTCCATGAGGTGCTGAAAAGAAGGTATACTCTTTTGATCTAGGATGAAAGGTCCTGTAGACATCTATTAGGTCTATTTGATTTAGGGTGTCTGTGAGTGCCCTTGTGTCTGTGTTTTGCTTCTGACCGGATGATCTGTCCCTTGGTGAGAGTGGTCTGTTGAAGTCTCCCACTATCAGGGTGCTGGGATCAATGCGTGATTTCAGTTTTAATATTGTTTGATTTACATATGTAGGTGGTCTTGTATTTGGGGCATAAATGTTCAAAATTGTGATGTCCTCCTGTTGGAATTTTCCTTTGATGAGAAGGAAGTGCCCCTCCTCATCTTTCTTGATTAACTTTTGTTGAAAGTCTATTTTATTAGATACTAGGATTGCTACCTGAGCTTGTTTTCTAGGTCCATTTGCTTGGAAAATGGTTTTCCACCTTTTACTCTGAGGTAGTGTTTATCTTTCTTGCATAGATGTGTTTCTCAGATGCAGCAGAATGTAGGATCCTGTTTCTGCAGCCATTCTGTTAGTCTGTGTCCTTTTATTGGACAGTTGAGTCCATTGATTTTGATAGATAATAGTGACCAATGACTGTTATTTCCTTTTATTGTGGAGTTGGTGGTCTTACTGTGACTCATTGCTTTTTTGTTGTTGTTGTCATTGGGAAATTATCTGTATCCTATATTTTCTTTGGTGTAGTTGTTTCTGTTGGACTGAAGTTTTCCTTCTAGTACCTTTTGTAGGGCTGGGTTGCTGTGTAGGTATTGCATGAATTTTGTTTTGTCATGGAAAATTTTGTTTTCTCCATCTATGTTGATTGAAAGCTTCGCTGGGTATAGTAATTTTGGTTGGCATCTGTCTTCCCTTAAAGACTGCATGACTTCTCCCCAAGCCCTTCTGGCTTTCACAGTTTCTGATGAGAAGTCTGGTGTGATTCTGATCGGTCTACCTTCACATGTTTCTTGACCCTTTTCTCTTGCTAACTTTAATATTTTTTCTTTGTTTTGTAGGTTTAATGTTTTGACTATGATGTGACTAGAGGTATTTCTTTTCTGGTCTAGTGTATTTGGTATTCTGTAGGCTTCTTGTATGTTGATGGACATTTCTTTTTTTAAGTTGGGAAATTTTTCTTCTATGATTTTCTTAAAAATATTTTCCAGTCCTTGGATCCTGGAGTCTTCTTTTTCATCTATTCCAATTATTCTTAGGTTTCGTTTTTTGATGGCATCCTTAATTTCTTGGATGTTTTGTGCTTGGGATTTTTTTCTGATTTTCTATTTTCCGAGATTCTCTCTTCCATCTCCTGTATTCTCTTTGTGATGCTTACCTTTGTGGTTCCTGATCTTTTCTTCTCCATTTCTTTGAGGGCCTTGTTCATTTCCTCTTTTTGTGTCTCCTTTTGTTCCTCCAATATCTGCATAATCAAAGCTTTAACATAATTTTCCTGTGTCTCCGCTGAATTACATTCTCCACTGCTTTTGGGTATTTCTTGTGGGGCCATGGTGTCCTGATTTTTGTTGGGTGAGTTCTTTCGCTGAATTCTGGGCATTTGTTTATATATAATCAGGGAGCCGTTTGTGCTTTAAGGCTGTACTTCAGTCTGAAACTGTCAATCTCTTGTGTCAGGTGTACTCTTCAAGAAGATCAGGGATTTCCAGTGTTTTGTTAGTGTGTGTTGTTGTCTCAGTTGAACTCTGTTGTGGGCTATGTGTGCCTGGCTTCATGCTCTGTGCTAGAAGCTGTGAGCACTGCAGGCTGGTCACCCCTCTGGTCTGGAAGCTTTACTCCTTACTCTGTGCTAGAGTCTGAGTGTCCTGGTTTGAGATGTCAGCTGGGGGTTGTGCGCTCTGCTCTTGGCTTGCTGCTAAGGGCTCTCCCCTGGACTGGAGATGGCGCCCCTTTCTGGGCCAGGGGATGTGCACCACAGTCTGAGATGATATTTGGGGCACACACAGTGGGTTTGGGTTGGTTGCAGGCATTACAGAGTGGTGTGCACCTGCTGTATGTACGCCTGTCTGAAATGGTGCCTGAGGCCTTCTCTGTCTGGCCTGTGGATTTACACATGGACTGAGGTTTCTGCTGGTGGACGCATGTAGTGTGTGCCTGCAGTGTGCAGTCTGGTCAAAACGGTCCCCCGACCCTCTCAGTCTGTGGTGGTTCCAGCGATTGGTGTGTGCCTGCCTTACACCCATGGATTGAAGCAGAACCTGGGTCCTTCCCAGACTTACCCGAGGACTCACACATCGACTGAGGTTTTTGCTGGCGGAAGCATGCAGTGTGTGCCCGCAGTGTGCAGGTCAGTGAAAACAGTACCTGGTTCCTCCTCAGACTGCCTGGGAGACTCTGTGATCCAGTCTATTATGGCGAGTGTGGGCGTCCAGTGCGGCTGCTCACTCAGATCAGAGCTGTGAGCTGCTGTCCTACTCCTCAGACACAGTGTCCTCTTGTGGCAGCAATCTTGGATCCCCCTAGTTACTATATTTTAAAGGAGCTCCTGTCTGCAGTCCTTGCCTTTACAAGGATTATCAACACTATGTGCAAACACACAAACACACAAAAGAGCAATTAGTATTTTATAATAAAATGTTCACACATTAAAAAAATCTGATGTTTAATTAAGAAGCATATCTTTTTATGCATTATTATTATCATCTGTATTCTCTCACAAAAAAATTGACATGTCTCTAAAATTTTAAGCTTTAAGTTTTCCTTTGACACATGTTTGTTTAATTATTTAATTTATACAAATATTTATATTTTCCTTTTTACAGTGTGTAACATCTTTATCTAAGTTTCCCAGGACTAGTTAATCATAAGTGTTATATAATGACACTCACAAAATTCCACAAACTCATCTGTTTCTAGTAACCTTCTTTCTTATATTAATTGATAATGTCAGTTTCCCCAAGCATTTAAACATAAAAATTCTATTTTACCAGAATGAAATTCTATTCCTTACTATAGACTTGACAAATAAAGTACAAGATACTCAGCAATATATAAGTTTCAAAGAGGCAGAAAATTATGATTAATATTAATTGTACTTCCTCGAGCAGCCTTAGAGGTCTTTCGTGAGATGAGGAGAGAATTAACCATATATAGTTATATTTGCTCAGTAACGCAATGCAAGGCCAGTGTGCCTCAAACTTCAGTACATCAGAATCATTAGGAAGGCTGGCTAAGAAACAGCTGGGTGGACCCCACCTTTCTAACTCACTATGTCTGGATGGAATTTAGTTCAGACAAATCAGGAATTGGTTTTTTTTTTAACATTTTTATTTTATATTAATCACAGATTATGTATTTTGTATTCCAGCCATAGCCCCCTCTCGCATTCCTTCCCTATCTCTCCCATCCCTCCCTTATCTCCTCCCTTCCCCTTTCCAAGTCCACTGATAGAGGAGGACCTCCTCCCCTTCCATCTAACTCTAGTTGATCAGGTCTCTTCAGGAATGGCTGCAATGTCCTCTTCTGTGGCCCAGCAAGGCTGCTCCTCCCTCGGGTGGTGGGGGGACGAGGGTCGAAGAGCCAGCCATTGAGTTCATGTCCGAAATAGTCCCTGTTCCCCTTACTAGGGTACCCACTTGGATATTGAGCTACCATTTGCTACATTCAAGCACAGGTTCTAGGTTATATCCATACATGGTACTTGGTTGGAGAGACAGCCTCATAAAAGACCCTTGTGCCCTGATATATTTGGTCCTTGCGGAACTCCTGTCCTCTCCAGATCATACTAACTCCCCCTTCTTTCATATGATTCCCTGTACTCTGCTAAAGGGTTGGTTATGTGTCTTAATATTTGCTTTGATACACTGCCAGGTGGAGTCTTTCAGAGGCCCTCTGTGGTAGGCTCTTGTACTGCTACTTGTTTTCTCCTACATCCAATGTTCATCCCATTTGTCTTTCTAAGTGAGGATTAATCCTCTTACTCCAGGTCCTCTTTCTTGTTTATCTTCTTTAGGTGTATAGATTTTAGTATGTTTGTCCTATCTTATAGGTCTATATAAGTGAGTATATACCATGTGTGTCTTTCTGCTTTTGGGATACCTCACTCAGGATGAACATTTCCAGGTCCTACCATTTGCCTGCAAATTTCATGATTTCCTTCTTTTTAATTTCTGAGTAGTATTCCATTGTGTAAAAGTACCACAATTTCTGTATCTATTCCTCAGCTGAGGAACATCTGGGTTGTTTCCAGGTTCTGGCTATTACGAATAAAGCAGCTAATTGTAGCTAATTCTCAGTTCAGGCCTGAGGGACTCAGCACATTGAAAATGACCAATCCAATTCGTCCCCCTGATTGATAGCTATAGCTCTCAACTTCATCTTCACATGAGAACAAACTGGGGAACTTCTAAAACTATCATGCTCTTATTCAGCTGGGGTATTTTTCAGGCTTGGAGCTGTTAAAAAGCTTCCAAGATGAATTGCAAGCAGGGATCATTTTGTTTAATTACAAGCAGAACATCCTGCTTATTCCCGCTTATCAGGCACATGTGCTTACAGGCAAGCTTGGTTGTTAGTAATTTTCTTCCTTAAACTTCTAGTTTGGGACAGGGAAGCAAGAACATTTGGGTGAGGAAAATAGCTAGACTAGCAGTATTAATAGAGGTCTACAGTTTTTGTTTATTTGTAGCTGGGCTTAAACTGTATTGAGGCGCCTTTGCAAATACACCACCAGATTTTATTTCCTACATTCAGAGACTTTCTGTTTAATAACCTTAAAAGATCTCAATTCAAATCTTTATTCATTCACACAACTGGTTATTGTTCAACCAGTTTTATAAAGTTCCCTTTATGTTCACTAGGCTATAGTAATGAACAAGGAGTACGTATTACCTTGTACTTTAAAAGAGACAGGTATACTGGCAAAGAAAAAGTTACAGCAAGGTGGTTAAGAAGAGGAAAAGGGTAGGTTTTTCCTTCCTTCCTTCCTTCCTTCCTTCCTTCCTTCCTTCCTTCCTTCCTTCCTTCCTTCCTTCCTTCCTTCCTTCCTTCTGTAAGGAATGGTTTGGAAGGATTCTGCTGATGTTCCTCTCATAAGTAAGGGAAGTCATGGCCAGCACAGGTTTCTGGGGACTTCTTGTGATGACACATTTTCAAGACAGTCAGTTTGCCTTCTAACTGAAAAGCATGGCTGCTGGAGGCATGTGGAACAAGTGGCGCAGTGAGACCATTCAAGAAGATAGCCTGGCCTGGTATGCTCAGTGTGAAGCAGAAGTTGGATGCAAGCAGAGAGCATGGTTGGGAAAGAGGATTATTACCCATGCAATCTGTAAAAAGTAATTTTCACAATGGAGGCAATCAACAGAGGGAGTCAGCTTTGTTGGAAAGACTTAGTAGGGGCAAAACTGCTGTTTCTGAGGTGTCAGGTCTGTAAGGAGGGAAAAGTGTGATCCAGGCTACTTTATGGTTGCAATAATGTTTAAAAACAAAACAGTAGGTCCCATGAATTTTTGCTTTTATGTTATATACAGATCAAGCAATGGGCTTTAGTGATGGGCTTTCCTAAGTGGATGAAACAAAGCATGAGTCCCATTTTCTTCATACTTAAAGAATTTTAAGAGAACATATACAGGAAAAGTTAATTAGCTACTGTTTTTTATTGCTTTGACAAAATACCTAACAAGAAACAGTTTTAGGATGAAGGGTAGATTATGGCTAACAGTTTGAAGGGTTACAGCCCTTGGGGGCAGGATGATGAGGTGTGATACAGGGGTGAATGCTGGTGATCAACTCACTGTTAGCGTTCTTATTTAGTCCAGGATCCTTAGTCTGGGAGATGTTACCGCTCAGATTCAACATGGACTCTCTTTATATACAACTTTCTTAAACACCTTCATAGATATACCCAGAGGTATGTTTCAATGGTGACTCTAAATCCATTTTAAACCAAAATTGGCAATGGAGATTAATCATTGCCTCTGCATTTCTGTTAGGTGCCTTACAGAAATCTAAGAAAGAGAGAGACAGAGAAACACACACAGAGAGACTAATAATTACTTTGAATTTTTAAATCTAAATTTCAAGTTTTCAGTTTTCACTTGTAGATTTGTATCTAATTTCTATAAAAGATGAACCCACTGAATACCAAAAAATACATGTTGTTTCTATTTAATACACAAATGTATGCATTTAAAATTTATAGAAATAAGTTAACTTTCTGAATGTTTCAGTAATTGGTACCATGTTTATGGTATCAATATGTATGCGTAATCTCTTTTACATATTTAACTGTTATGCAATAGATAATTCACTATACTGTTACTGTAAGTAGGTACTGGAGAAAATGACATCAAGATAAACATGAAAGAAGCTGGTTTGGATGAAGACTGGAGGCCCACCTTACTTTGGCATCATCTACCAAAACAGAGCATGACTGAAAAAAAAAATCTATGAAGCCTGAGCAGGAGACAAAACTGTTAAAACAAACAAACCATAGTGAGCTCTTCCCTCAGCTGACTAGCCAGTTTCCATTCCTGTGAGAGCTTTTCCTTTCTTAATGAGTGCTCTCTCTATTTCTATTTGATGCCTAACTTAAAAGCCATGGGCATGCTTCCATCTTTCTTCCTGGTAGCTGCAGGGATTTTCACCTAACATACACTATGTTTTTTGTTTTAAACTTTGGTAACATTGTCCATTAGCTTACCTATGAGTCTATTTCCCAACTCTTTCATTAATGAGATCTAGAACCCCCAGAGGAAACACCAGTTTTCCCAGGAACAAAATGAAGACTTATCTTTTCCCTTCTTGTTGGAAAATTCTCTTCTAAGTCTGTTGTTTTTTTAATCCCCCTGCTTAAGTTTCTCCAAGATCTCTTTCTGTAAAGCTGGCTGGTTCAATCTTCACATTGACCAAACTTAATTCCTTTCAAGCTATTTCTACTAGGTTTTACCTTGTGAAAAGAGACCTTTAGCTACCAATCCTTTCATATTGTATTAATTCAACCTCACTTTGGAGGAAGAAGTGACAATTTAGTTTATGATTAAGGGACTAGTGGGTGATGGTACCTGCTCTGGTTGCAATCTTGACTGTGTGCTCTTGTGTGGACAATTGTGTTACCTTTCTGAATCTCCTTTTTGTTTCTGTTTTTTGTTTTGTTTTTGTTTACAATTGTAATCATAATTCCATACCTCAAAAATTATTATAAAAGCTAAACGTTATGTTTGCTAGGTTATTGTCACTGGGTAGGTCATTAGGGATTTCCTTCAAATTTTTTTCTCAAAAGAGGTAAGAGTTCCTCATTTTTAGCTTACTAAAGTTAACTGACAATGTTCTTCATATCTAGGATATGCAATAACTTGATTAATGACCATAGCATGGAAACAAAATACTAAGCATTCCTAAATAAACATGTAAAGACATACACACAAAAAGTATAATGATTACTCTGAGTTCCTGTGGCATTCTCCCTGATGCTAGCACTTTGTTGGTAGAAAACCTATTTTAAGACTGTTTGAGTGTGAGCAGTGTGATCCATGTTTGTTTGTGCCAGCTAACTAATTTATACCTTAGGGTGAATTGCATGTACAGTACTTTTTTTCAGGAACTAACACTTCAAGGGTGGGCAAGGGGCACATCAGAGGAAGCACCTTCAAGTGGAATCAACACCTTTAGAGGTGGTAATTTAGCACTCTTAAATGGAAATTTTACACAAGTAGGGTTGTTTATTATTAGCAGAAGAAGTGTTAGAAATAGTTTTCCATTGAAGAAATAAACGTGTTAATCATGGCTTGTCACTAACAAAATGTGGTATCCCCTATGGGTTTAAACAAATTGTAAAATTCAGCCAACTTGACAGTAGAAAAACATCAGAGCAGGTTTTTGGTACTATGACTTTCTGCTTAATGGAAGGCAGTTCTCCAACTTGGCTGTCTTGCAAGGTGACTGATAGGCCATTAGACAATCATGAACTTTTTTTTTTTTTAATTGAGAGCGTCTTAGCAACCAGCTTGTAGCTTGGTTGCTGACTGAACATGTGGAACAATTTGCCTCTATCTTTTCCTGCTAAATAAGTATTTGTGTTATTTTGGTTTAGTATATGAATGAATAGCAAAGTTGCAAAGGAAAAGGATAGCAATTTGTTCTTATTCATGTAAGAGGTTCTCAGTATCTATCTGAGGAAAACTTTCTATTTTTAAGTGTTAAAATAATGATTAATTGCTTTAAAATAAATAGATGTTAAGCAGTTTTACTCAGTCACTAATAAGGGAATAAATGCTTTAAGGAAACACATCCAAACAATGGACACACTTCTGAATACTCAATATTAGAAAGAATGTGTAGGATTGTTCTTAGCCTTAATGATCCCTATAATTCACAAAACTTAAAATTAGTATTCTCATGGTGGTAAATTATCATGGTTAAACCATGTAGACTAAAGCCAGTGAAGATGAAAAAACATTTCTTAAAAAGAGTTCAGGGTGCACTCTGCCCAAAGTTTGGTTGTGAGTCTCAGCATCTGCTTTGATACACTGCTGGGTAGAGTCTTTCAGAGGCCCTCTGTAGTAGGCACCCATCCTGCTTCTTCTTTTCTTCTTCCTCCAATGTCCACCCCTTTTGTCTTTCTGAGTGAGGATTGATACTCCTACCCAGGGAATCTTAGTAAAGAAGGGGGGATAGTAAGACCTGGAGAGCACAAGAGATCCACAGGGAGAGCAACAGAACCAAAAAATCTGGACATAGGGGTCTTTTCTGAGACTTATACTCCAACCAAGGACCATTCATGGATATTACCTAGAACCTCTGCTCAGATGTAGCCCATGGCAATTCAGTATCCAAGAGGATTCCCTAGTAATGAAAACAGAGACTGTTTCTGACATGAACTCAGTGGCTTGCTCTTTGATCACCTCCTCCTGAGGGGAAAGCAGCCTTTCCAGGCCACAGAGGAAGACAGTGCAACCAGTCCTGATAAGCTAGGGTCAAATGGAAGGGAGGAGGACCTCTCCTATCAGTGGACTTGTGGAGGGTCTCTGGGAGGAGATAAGGGAGGGAGGGTAGGATGTCATGGGAGGAGATAAGGGAGGGAGGGTGGGATTGGGAGAGAAAAGAGGAAAGGGGCTACAGCTGGGATACAAAATTAATAAACTGTAATTAATATATATTTTTTAAAAGTTCAGGCATGATTTCAAGTATCCACTCACTGTAGAGCTGAACAGCTTGTATGTCTCAAGCAATGATGTCTGACCTATAAATAAAGGAAAACTCAGGGCTGGAGAGATGCCTCAACAGTTAAGACCTGACAAGTACCCAAGACAGAAGGCTGACAGCTGTCTGTAACTCAAGTTCCTGGGATCTGACCTACTTCTAGCCTCTGAGGACACTTGCACCCATGTGCCCTTACCTGTACCCATCTGTATACATGATTAAATTATAAAATAAATATTGAAAAAGAAAACAAAAAAAAATATTGAAAGGAAGGTCACCCACAGGAAGGTATCCATAGATAATACTGGAGATGATTCACATAGGCCTGTAATTCTTACATAAATGATCTCTGTCACTTAGCCAGGGATTGAACTGCTAGGTCAAATTTATCTGCTAAACTAGTTTAGAGAGGTCTACCTATTAAAGGACATATAAAGTATTCTTATTGGATAGAATATGTTAAGACCTCAGAGATTATCTGTCTGAATTTGGCCCTGGAGTCATTCCAGAGAAAGCCTTTGACATATGCAGAGATTAGGTTTGAACAACTGAAGCCTGCTTAATTAACACTTCTTATCTCTAAAATCTTTACTGTGTAATGTAGAGGGAGAATCTGTCCTCTCATCACAAGGAACAACTTTTTAATAAATATTTTGCTCTCATATCAGTTACCTATAGTTTATAAGCTCATAGAAACATGCTTAGATAATATCAAAAAGTGAAGTACAGATTTTGTATAATTGTGTGTTGAAATTCAAAACCCTTCCTAAAACTTACTGTTAACTTGTTTCATTTAGGACACCAGCTTTTAATGTTTTCTGCACAAATCTGTGTGTATAGTTGTATATTAGTGCATGCTTGCCCACTCAGTGTTACTACTGTAATTATGAATACAGCACAAACCATGGTCTGAGGAAGGCATGGTCCTTCTTACACCACAGAGGGAAACCAGGAGTCACAACCTGTGCCTGTCATACATGACTAACCTTTTATCAACCTGTTAAGGTGAGTTTGGGGAATTGAAATTTTTCAGAAGCAAAAATAACCTGGAAGATTTTAGTAGCAGTCTAGACCCAAGTTTCAATATTCTTGATTCTCATTTTTCTTTATTAAGGCAAAACACTAAAGTAAATTCAAAGTGTGAGCCACTGTGATATCTGCCTTCCTGGTGCCAGAACACACAGGCAGCTATGGTTTATAAATCAGGTCATAGAAGAAAAACCTCTACTTATCATTGGGCTCACTGGCCAGCTGAAAATTTCCTAGGTGCAGTGATCACCATGCACATTTATGAGCTTGATTACAATTCAGATAATTACAGACTTCAAGACTTTTCTTTTAGAAGCATTTATGTAATAATAGCAAATTATAACTCTAAATTTATGTTTCTTTAAATGGGAAAACTTTCTCTTTAGCTTTTTTTAAAAACTGGCTTCAATTTATTTTTCAAGATAAGCTGGGTAGGTCTTAGTTACATATTCCCTTATATATTTTAATGTTTTTTTTCTTTCTTTCTTTTTAAACAATTTATTCTTTATATATTCCCATTGTAGCCCCATCTCTCAGTTCCTCCCAGACCCTTATGTATTTTTAAGTCAGGTCTTTTTACAACTTACAATGGGAAAGAAATGTTCAAAATCAGGTTATTTTTAATCTGAAAATGTAATGTATGGTTAACCTTGATTGGGAACATGATTGTTTGGAGATATGCCTAGGAGGTTACTAAAGATCTATCCTCGACATGCTAGTGAAGGTGTTGCAACAGATAACAGACCCTGAAGGCTCTGGCTTAATATACTGATTGATTCTAAATCCAAAAACATCTTTGGGATTCTGGGGTATAGTAAGAGGAAGTGGATTGTTTTAACTGAGGGCTCTATCTTGTTCTTGGCCTAATCCGAACTCTTGTTTGCTTCCTGGCAGCCACAAGGTGAATGGGTCTCCTCTCTCATGCTTTTTCCCCATATTTCTGCACTGTCACAGGCTTAACAGGACCAGAGCTGGCCATGATCAACTGAAGCTTCAGAAAGTATCAGCTTCCTGATCTTTCCCTTCTTATGTTGTTTTCTTTGTGAATTCATAACAATGATGCAATGTCTAACAAAATATGCACTATGATGATTAGTAATATATGTTTGAGAGTAATAAGAGAGAGACTGTGTAGTTTCTAAGGCAATAGATGATGCTATAAACAATGTAGTAACAGTGCTTGATGAGAAAATTCCACATTTATTCTTATGGAATTTGGACACCCTGAAAGCTGAGTGTGACCTGTGTATAAGTCTGGCACTTGGCAACATAAAAACACATTTTCCCCTTTAAGGCAGAAGCTTGGGTTTTTGAAAGATAAATGGATAATTAGTGGTACATAGGGGTAATATTTCCAAATAGAGAAAAAATTATACTGGTTATAAAATGGTAGAATATGGTGTTAATTATATACCAATCTAATATGTGTGCACAGAAATGTACTGGGATGCATACAGATTGCAGAATTAATAGTTTTTATGGGTCTGTTGGGATTATGGATGATTATAATTTTCTTCTCTTTGCTCAATAGTAATGATTTTTAAACATTCTATGATGAGCATCCTTTATTTTAATAAGAAAATGAATGGAATATATCTTGAAGTCATAACACAATGCAGAGAGGATAATTGAATGCATGTTCTACCATCTCCCATGGTGGCAAATGTCTTTAACTATAAACAAAAAAACAATTAAGTGAGTACAGATGGGCTCTCTCTGGCGTTACATCCACTGCCATAAAACTACATTTTCTGATTGCCCTACATTCTGTCAGTAACTTCTTCCCATGGTCAGACAGTGCTAGGAAATGTGTAGGTCTTTAAAATTTATTTATTTTTTATTAATTACAGTTTATTCACTTTGTATCCCCCCTGTAGCCTCCTCCCTCAATCCCTCCCAATCTCACCCTCCCTCATCTCCTCCCAGACCCCTTCCCCAGTCCACTGATAGGAGAGGTCCTCCTCCCCTTCCATCTTACCCTAGCCTATCAGGTCTTATCAGGACTGGCTGCATTGTCTTCATCTGTGGCCTGGTTAGGCTGTTCCCTGCTCAGGGGGAAGTGATCAAAGAGCCAGCCACTGAGTTCATGTCAGAGACAGTCCCTGTTCCATTACTAGGAAATGCATTTGGATACTGAGCTGCCATGGGCTACATCTATGCAGGGGTTCTAGGTTATCTTCATGAATGGTTCTTGGTTGAAGTATCAGTCTCAGAAAAGATGCCTGTGCCCAGAATTTTTGGTTCTGTTGCTCTCCTTGTGGAGCTGATGTTAGCCATAAAAGGCTAGGTTCATAACTATAAGCATGTAGGTCTTATTCTTATATCTCTCCTATACTAAAGGAGAAAAAGAAAGGGATTCAGCTGATAAATAATAATAATAAAATAATAAAGCAATGAACACATAAAGTGTGTTTATTCCAAAATTACTTAAGATTGGTCAATATGGATGAGAGTACTGAAAAACAATGGAGGAGATCTCAATTTGAGCACTAGCAGCATTTTTGGCAAAATAAAATCTTTGTCTTACAGGTTATTCTGTACATTGTAGTAGCTTGCTTAGCCTTATCTTTTCCCTTTACTAATCAAATAGAACTAACAAAAAAAAATTGTGCTCAAGTATTCAGACATCCCTTGGAATAACACTACACCAGGTCAGAACCTCTGCTGTATTAAACACTTGTTACAGTTTGGGTATATGCGATTTTAACGTCAGGAGTTTTTAAATGCATATGATAGATGAATCCTACATCACAGTTGTCTGAAGTAATAGTAAGCTGTTTCTTCCCTTTGTTATATTAATCTAGAAGTGTGTAGCTCACAACTTCCATGGCCTTATGTCACAAAAGGCCCAGAGTTCTCCTAACATCTGCTTGGCTATTCCTCAGGCATCCACTCTGAGAGTTGTCTCATTGTTCAAACTGCTGCTAGACATCTAATAATCAAACTGTTTTCCAGGGACTTTGAGTGAATACATTTTCTTCAACTTAAGAGAAGTTCTGGAGGTCATTCATACCTTTGGTTAGAACTTAGCCTCGTATTTGCTTTTAGCTGCTTAAAAGGCAGAAAAACGTTTGTGTATTCTGGAGCTAAAGAGATAGCTTAATGGTCAAAGGTTCGGGGTGTTCTTTCAGAGGACCTGGTTTACATTCCAGCACCCAAAAGGGAACCTAAAGTGAAGCTTCAAGTTGTTGTATTGGAAGTACTTCAGCTTCTATTAAACTCCCTTTCTCAAGTGTTCTAGCACAAAGCATACATTCTGTAGTTGCTTAGAAATGATTACTTAGCCTTTGATGGAAGCCTCTGGATTTTGAGAAATATAAAGTTTAATTTGAACTAAAGGAGAGAGCAGGCTCAGGAATGCAGCTGGGATATGTAAAAGAGCAGAGGTGAGATCCCCATTCTGGGAATTACTATGGCAAAGAAATGAAGTGACTGGAAAGATTTGCTGAAAACAGTCAAGCACCAATAGCCAAGCACTTTACTTTCAGTTCAAGTGCTGAGTGTATAAACCTGAAGATTTAGTTTCTGTTTATTGAATCACAACTAGGAATTTTACCTACACTGTGACAGTAATTGCTCTCCAGCCTTCTGAAGTTTCTTCATTAGTGTTGTGACAAAAGTCTATGAAGTGGCAATAAGGAATGTTAGTCTAATTTAGGATGCTGTGCTTTCTTTCCAGGTCAGGAATGAGGATGAGTGGTTAATTCTTCCAGTATCACCATCAGGTTTAAATCCCTACATCAGTTAGAGCTAAGGTCCTAGGGTATCTGCTTTGGTTACTGGAGGGAAGGAAGAACTGTCCAACATTTTCTTTCATAATCAACTAATGCCTAAATCTTCAAGAGTCTCTTACTTCCATGACATGTAAGTTTTTCCATGTGCTGTAGTGTTTCTGCAGGATAAAACCTGGCACTTTTTTTTCTTTGTAACTAATTGTTTCTTCTTATTATTATTAATAATATTTACAATTTATTCACTTTGTATCCCAGTTGTAGTCCCCTCCCTCATCTCCTCCCAGTCCCACCCTCCCTCCCACTTGCTCCTCTCTCCCTCTTCCCTAGTCCACTGATGGATATGGGGAGTCCTCCTGTCCCCTCCGGGTCCTTTTATATCCCCCTTCTTCCATAAGACTCCATGTACTCTGTCCAAAGTTTGGCTGTGAGTCTTTTCATCTGCTTTAATCCCCTGCTGTTTGGAGTCTTATAGAGGACATCTGTGGTAGGCTCCAGCCCTGTTTCCTCTCTTCTACTGCTTCCAGTAGAAGTTTATCCTGTTTTCCCTTCTGAATGAGAATTAAGCATCTTCCCTAGGATCCTACTTGTCATTTAGCTTCTTTAGGTCTGTAAGTTAATATGGATAAGATTCACTTATAAGTGAGTGTATACCATGCATGTCTGGGATACCTCACTCATGATGACCTTTTCTAGTTCCCACCATTTGCCTGCAAAATTCATGATTTCCTTGTTTTAAATAGCTGAGTCGTATTCCATTGTGTAAATGTACCTCAATTTCTGTATCCATTCTTCTGTTGAGGGACATCTATTTTGTTTCCAGATTCTGACTATTGCGAATAAAGCTGCTATGAACATAGTTGAGCAAAGGTCCTTGTTGTATGGTGGAGCATCTTTCTGATATATACCCAGCAGTGGTATAGCCTGGTCTTGAGGTAACACTATTCCCAGTTTTCTGAAAAGCACCAGATTGATTTCCAAAGTTTTACAAGTGACATTCCTACCAGCAATGGAGGAGGGTTCCCCTTGCTCCACATCCTCACCAACATGTATTGTCACTTTATTTTTCTAATCTTAGCCATTCTGAGTTGTGTAAGATGGAACCTCAGGGTTGTTTGGATTTCCATTTCCCTGATAACTAAGGATGTTGAATATTTCTTTAAGTGCTTCTCATTGTTTCCTCTGTTGAGAATTCTGTTTATCTCTATACCCCATTTTTTATATTTTAAAATTTATTTATTTATTTATTTATTACAATTCACTTTGTATCCCCATTGCAGCTCCCAGTCTCATCTCTTCCCAGTCCCACACACCCTCCCTTCTCCCCCCTTCTGTCTCTTCCCTAGTCTCCTGATAGGGGAGGACCTCCTCCCCTTCTATCTGACCCTAGCCTATCAAGTTTCATCAGGGCTGGCTGCATCATCTTCCTCTGTGGCCTGGTAAGGCTGCACCCCACCCAGGGGGACGTGATGAAAGAGCTGGCCACCGAGTTCATGTCACAGACAACTTCTGTACCCCTTACTTGGGGAGCCACTTGGAAACTGAGAAGCCTAAACAGGGAATCTAGTTCCTCTCCATGCATGGTCCTTGATTAGAGTATTGGTCTCTGCAGGGACCCATGGGCCCAGGTTTTTTGATTCTGTTGTTCTCCTTGTGAATTTCTTGTACCCTCCAGGTCTTTCTATCTCCCTCTTCTTCAATAAGGTCTCCAGCACTCTGTCCGAAGTTTGGCTATGAGTCTCAGTATCTCCTTCGATACCCTTTCAGAGGCTTTCAGAGGTTTTCTGTAAAAGGCTCCTGTCCTGTTCCTTGTCTTCTCCTACTTTTGATGTCTATCCTGTTTGCCCTACAGATTCAATGCAATTCCCATCAAAATACCAATACATTTTTTAAAATTTTGATTATTGGTTATATTTTATTAACTCTGTATCCCAGGTGAATCCCGCTCCTTGATGGAAAGGTCTCCCATGCTCATGGATTGGTAGGATTAACATAGTGAAAATGGCCATCCTGCCAAAAGCAATCTACAGATTCAACGCAATTCCCATCAAAATACCAACATAGTTTTTTACAGACCTAAAAGAAAGATTCTCAACTTCATTTGGAGAAACAAAAATCCAGAATCTCCAAAACAATCCTGTACAACGATAGATATCATCTGGAGGTATTTCCATCCCTGACCTCAAGCTGTACTACAGAGCAATAGAAATAAAAACAGCATGGTATTGGCATAGAAACAGAAAGGAGGATCGATGGAACTGAATAGAAGACACAAAAATAAACCCACACACCTATGAGTACTTGATTTTTGACAAAGAAGCCAGAACCATTCAATGGAAAAAAGACAGCATCTTCAACAAATGGTGCTGGTCCAACTAGATGTCTACATGCAGAAAAATGAAAATAGATCCATATTTATCACCTTGCAGAAAACTGAAGTTCAAGTGGATCAAAGACCTCAAAATAAAACCAGATCCTTTAAATTGGTTAGAAGGAAAAGTGGGGAAGAGCCTAGAACTCATTGGCACAGGAAACAAGTTCCTGAACAGAACACCAACAGCACAGGCTCTAAGGGAAACAATCAATAAGTGGGACCTCATGAAATTGAAAAGCTTATGTAAAGCAAAGGACACTGTAGTCAGAACAAAAGGACAGCCGTCAGACTGGGAAAGGTTCTTCACCAACCCTGTATCTGACAGACGGCTGATGTCCAGACTATATAAAGAACTAAAGAATTTAAAAAGCAATAAATCAAGCAATCCAATTAAAAATGGGGTACGGAGCTAAACAGAGAATTCTCTGTAGAGGAATATAGAATGGCAGAGAAACACTTAAGGAGATGCTCAACATTCTTAGTCATCAGAGAGATGCAAATCAAAACAACCCTGAGATTTCACCTAACACCCATCAAAATGGCTAAGATAAAAAAACTCAAGTGATAATACATACTGGAGAGTTTGTGGAGAAAGGGGAACCCTCCTCCATTGCTGGTGGGAATGTAAACTGGTACAACACAATTTTTTATAGACCTTGAAAGAACAATTCTAAATTTCATATGGAAAAACAAAAAAAAACAAAACAAAACAAAAAAAACAGAATAGATAAAACAATCCTGTACAATAAAAGATCTTCTGGAGGTATCTCCATCCTAGATCTCAAGCTGTACTATAGAGCAACAGTAATAAAAATGGCATGGTATTGACATAGAAACATACTGGTTAATCAATGACGTCAAATCAAAGACCCAGAAATAAACCCACACACCTTTCGAAACTTAATTTTTGACAAAGAAGCCAAAACCATACAATGGAAAAAAGACAGCATCTTCAACAAATTTACCCCATTTTTAATTGGGTTATTTGTTTTGTTGTTGTCTAATTTCTTAAGTTTTTTATGTATTTTGATATTAGCCCTCTGTCAGATGTAAGACAGGTAAAGATCTTTTCCCAAGTGTTCCTTGCATGGACAGACCCAAATAATGAATACTATGTTATTTGGATAAAAACAACATACACTGTAGTACTTGGATTAATAAATGACTGCTTTAACAGTCTTTGTATCTTACTAGTTTTAAACAGGTAAAACACAGAAGGAAAACACATATAGACATCCCAGCATTTTATATCCACATAGAAAAGTTGTTTGTGTCTTTGTCTTACTAGAATTGGCACTGTTTAATATTCATGAGAGAGATCCACTTGCCACCCCCTCCTTGCTGGCACAAAATAATTTGTACAAATATTAAGTCTGTGGATAATTATACAAAGGCAGATATTCCCTAGAGGTTAAATATGCTAACATAAGTAAGGTCTTGCCCTCCTGTAGATTTTTACTAACTGAATTTCAATTACAGACTGGTTGTAAACATCAAAGAAGAACATAATACTTCAGAGTGGCCCAGAGGAATATAACTAAACATATTCACAGTATGCAAGTAGAGACAAGTTCCTTGGTATGATTTTTAAATATGCTTTGCTCTATAACAAAGCATTTAGAAATTATTTCAACCTAAAATTCACAGTCTAATCAGATCAATAACAAAGAAAGTGGCTTTCTACGGATATGATGAATGTAGTATACTAAAAAGTTTCAATCTATCTTAAAAACAGACCAGACACAGAAAAACAATAAGAGCAAAACAGCCAAGCAAACACCAAAATAAAACTAAACACCACACCTATAGATGCTGTGTTTACTTTATCAGTCTCTGTACCTTGGTATGTAAGTTCAATTGTTAATAATCTTTTATTTTTACTTTACCTCATACATTGCATATCATGGTTTGTAAATATTATGTTTCTTTTGCTTTTCGATGAAGCATGTTCTCTCATCTGAGGAGAGAAAAACAATTTCTTTTTCTTTTGTGATTCTTGGCCTTATATGTTCATACAGCCACAGATATATAGTCAGTCTTAATTGTATGAAATGGCCACAGTGTTAAAGGGCAGAAACAAACAGTTGACCCGTACCTCTTTCTTATGTTCTCTGACAGCATGTTTGTATATATATATATATATATATATATATATATATATATATATATATATATATATATATAT
>CM053765.1:22217019-22235170 GCA_028658305.1 Pachyuromys duprasi
GAATTAGGTATCCCACGTGTGTGGACTTATGTCTGTGTATTCAATTCAATTCATCAACATGTCTATTTTAATGCCAATACCATGTGATTTTTATTACTATATTTCTGTAGTACAACTTGAAATCAGGAATGATGAGAACTCCAGCAGTTTTTTATTATTCAGTAGTGTTCTAGCTATCCTGCAATTTCTGGTTTTTTTTCATATGAAGCTGAGAAAATTTGCATTGGCATTTTGTTGGGGAAATTTATTCTGACATGAAGAGTTAAGATATTAATTTGAAAGTGATGGGGACTTCATAGTCTTTTCTGGAAGAGAATGTGTTTGTAGTTAAATATAATTGCTATGATGGTACAGTGAGTGTTAAGAAAAATCAAATATGAATACAGAATTTCTAAAATGTAAGCAGTAGCAAAGCGAAAGTCAAGTTTAAAATGCAATATACATTAGTTATGACTAGACCTCTTTTAGAATAAAGCAAAGAATCAAAGGTGCCTAGGGTGCTATAAACTAAAAATAACCCAAAAGTCAGAGCATGTTGGAAAATAGAGAAAACAAAGAGCTTTATGTTTTTATTTCATGACAAATATTTGTGGAACATCTAATATAAAAAAGAAAATATGCCAGGCAAAGATAGCTATGTAAATACAGGGTTGAGGAAACATGAAGAATGGTGATATAATATTTAATTGTCAGTAATAACGGAGTTACACACGATAGTGTGGGAAACACCAGATATTCCCAACAGTACCTAACACAAGATGTGTTTCACCAGAAGAAAGACCTATAGTGCAAGGGAAAGGAAGTCAGTAAGATAAATTAAATTTAAATATAAAGAACAAATAGGCTCAGAGAGATGACAACAATGGACAAAGTAATATATGTCAATGGATTTTTCAATTAATGGGTTAATCATGACATTAATGAAGAACATTTTAGTACAGTGATAGGGAAAGAAGCTGTTATAGAATCCCTACTTGTTAATACTTTCCTTCAACTCATTACTTCATTAATTACATAAATGGACTGGTTCTTTTATGACAGAGGTCTCCTAATAATAACTTAAAAAGTACCCACCTGGTCCCAATGCTATCCTTAATGATGAAAAAGGTCAATTATTCCCTTAGCTCTACTGACAATGATGTCCAGGGAAACCTCTCACAATGAGACAGAATGGATCTTCTTCTCCATTAGGAAGTACTTGTGCTTTTCACAAGAATCACCTCAACCTGAGTTGCTTCCCTATATTCTGTCCACACCTTTATAAGTGGTCCCTACAGTAAACTTTGCTCAAAGACAGAATTTGAATTATATGCATCTGTTTTCAGTCTGGACCCTGACTGCTTGAAAGTCCAGTACTCCAGAGGTTTGCTTAACTTAAAAAAAGGCAGAAGGAATAACTGTCCACAGGAATATACATATATATATATTATATTTATATTATAAATACATATTTATATTTTTCTTGGGAGGGAAAGAAAGAAAGGAAAGTAGGAAGGAAGGAAGGAGGAAGGAAGGAAGGAACGAAGAAAGAAAGAAAGAAAGAAAGAAAGAAAGAAAGAAAGAAAGAAAGAAAGAAAGAAAGAAAGAAAGAAAAAGAGGTAGGTAGATTTCAGTAGAGTGCTGGAATCCTTATGGAAGAAGAGGGAGATAGAAAGACAAGGAACTCCACAAGGAGAACAACAAAGCCAAAATACCTGGGCTCAGGAGGCCTGCAGAGACTTATAGTACAACTAAGGACCATGCATGGAGAGGACCTAGACCCCTGTTCAAAGGAAACCCATTGTCTGCTCAGTTTCCAAGTGAGTTCCCTAGTAATGGGAGCAGGAGCAAAGATGGCTCTTTGCTCAGCTCCCCTTATGGGGTGTATCCTTGCCAGGCCACAGAGGAAGATGATATATCCAACCTTGATGAGACCTGATAAGATAGGGTCAGATAGAAGGGGAGGGCATGGGGGAGAAGAGGGAGGGTCGGTGTGTTTGGGAGGAGACCAAGGTAAAGGTTACAGCAGGAATACAAAGCAAACAAGTTCTAATAAACAAATAAATACATTTTTTTAAAAAGTGGGTTAAAGTTAAGCTGTCGGAAATTGTGTAGCTCTACCTATCCTGTATTCTAATAAACAAATATATGACTCAAAAAAAAAAAAGAAATTTTACATGTCACTCAGTGCACAGCCGGGGTCCCTTAAGAATTCTCACAGGAGTTACCTCAAGAAAGGTTGTGACCAGAAGGTGGAGGCTTATCTTGCATAGCCTAAAGGGAGCAAGTAGGGACGTGTGAGAAATACAGTTTAGTAGGACAAAATGCATGTAAACAAGGAGACCAATGCAGTAAATCGTCAAGGAATCATGGAGAGGAAATACTGTAGCAGTGACGACCAAGTCCCCGGATATTCACCGTCCCCCAGAGCCCCAATCTTATGTTTTGTTCTGCAAATTCAGTGGTTCATACTAGATTCTTTGACACGTTTGTAATTATATCTTTATTGCACAAGCTATCTATGTTTTGCATTGAGCCAGATGTTTTCTCTAACCAAAGATACGGCCATCTTCCACCTCCTTCCTCTCGTGATTTACTGTAACTCTGCCAGGTTAGCAAGAAAATATTTGCTCCCTCACCTCTGCACCCCATGCCCAAGAAGAGAGAGAATACTTGTTAATTCACTGTTTTCACAACTTAATTAAAACAAATTCTGTCTAGAGAAATGTTTTATTAGTTACATTTTATTAACTCTGTATCCCAGGTTTAATCCCACTCCCTCATTCCCTCCCAATCCCACCCTTCTCTCCCTCATTGCTAAAGTACACAACAAGGACATTTGATCAACCGTGTTTGTAGCAGCTTTATTTGTAATAGCCAGAGCCTGGAAACAACCCAGATGTCCATCAGCTGAGGAATGGATACAGAAATTGTGGTACATTTACACAATGAAATACTACTCAGCAATTAAAAATGAGGAAATCATGACATTTTCTGGCAAATGCTGGATCTAGAAAATATCATTCTGAGTGTGGTATCCCAGAAGGAAAAAGACACATGTGGTATATACTCACTTATTTAGACCTATAAGATATAATAAATATAATGAAATCTATACACCTAAAGAAGATAAACAAAAAAAGAGGACCCGGGGTAAGATGATCAATCCTTACTTAGAAGGACAAATGAGATGTAGGAGAAAACAAGAAAACATTACAGGGTCCTACCACAGAGGGCCCCTGAAAGACTGTACCTAGCAGTGTATCAAAGCAGATGCTGAGACTCATAACCAAACCTTCAGCAGAGTGCAGGGAATCATATGAACGAAGGGGCAGTTAGTATGATCTGGAGAGGATAGGAGCTCCACAAGGACCAAATATATCTGGGCACAGGGGTCCTATATGAGACTGTTTCTCCAACCAAAGACCATGGGTGGATATAACCTAGAACCTCGGCTTGCCTGTAGCCCATGGAAGCTCAGTATTCAAGTGGGTGCCCTAGCAAGGGAAATAGGGACTGTTTCTGACATGAACTCAATGGTGGACTCCTTGACCTATCCACCCAGCAAGAGAGGAGCAGCCCTCCTAGGCCACAGAGTACTTTGCAGCCAGTCTTGAAGAGAAATTTTATAGAATATTCATTTATACAGCACATGTATAAAACATTATTTGAATAGGTTATAACTTTAGCATGGGAGGGGGAAACTCAGGGGTCATTTTGTTCTGGAAGAATACAACTAAAAGATATACAATTAGTGTTTTCTACATCCACTCTAGCTCCCAAGAAATGACATAGCTACCTATTATATTTATTAATAAGCATCAAGTACTATGCCTGGGCAGATACTCTTCTGTTCTGACCCAACTATACTGGCCTGGTTAACTTCCCAGCTATATGGTCTCATTACCTGCCATTTTAGTCTCACCCAGGCTGCTTAATCCATATCCTCATGGTTACTCCCTCATGGTGACCTTTTCTTTCTCTCTGCTCTCCGCCTGAGACCCACTCACTGGGATCAGAAGTCCCACCTTATCATCCTGCCCAACCATAGACTGCTCAATCAGATGTGATGGAACATAATTTTTATATAACACCAATTCAGGAGATGCTTCACAGAAATGACAGTGACAACATCTGACTGCAAACAGATCTCCTGGTATAGAAATCAACATTTGAATACACAGTACACAAAATCATCCCCCAACAAAAACATCAAAATCTGTATTGATAACCAGTCAGAGACTAAACCTCTCCAAAGAATGCTATAAAACATTTTAATGTCTCAAGCCTCTTTTAAATTATTAAAATAAGTCATCATCAAGGAAAATGAAAACATACTCTGAGACTGATCTTAGAAATCTATAATGTACTGCCTTAAGTTCCTTGAGAACCACTATGATTTGTAATGGCATTATAATTACGATCATGGTTTAATATGTGTTAATTCTATTTGTTTGCATCATGTCTTATTTCTCAATCATAACACATTTAAAATTATTTTAATTTTTAAAATATTTGAACACATTTAAAAGTATTTTGTTGATATTCTACAAAGTTCCTATTCTTATTTTGTCTCTAATATCTAAGGCCACTTCAGCTAAGTGAGTTGGCTAGGGGCATTAAACCAATAAAATGAAAAAGGAAAGGAAAAAAAAACACATAGCCCGTCTTCAGACCACTGATTTTTTTCATCAGGAACCTTCTTCCTTATTCAGAAATTAATATCATTGTGATATAATTTCTGAGTGGTTATCAATCTGGACAGAAGTTCAGCACAGATAAAGGAAAGGAAGAACACCCTGAATTTAGTTATTTAAGAGTGAAACATAAGATATAAAGTGCTACAAGTTCACCTTTTCTCCTCATTCATTTTCAAAACTCAAAAGAAATTATTTTCACCTAAGCCTAAACCTATTCTTGGAAATAAAATGTTAGCACTGCACTTTAAGCATATAGGGAGATAGCAAAATAAGAACTTGGAATATGAGGCCCAAGTGAGCACTGTCCACTGTTTCAAAAGTTCAGTTGGTCTCTTAACTATTGAATTCACCAAACTTAGATACTTTCTACAGAAATAAATGGCTCATCCATTTGTCATCTACTACTAGCTACACTTGTCATTATGGGCCTTCTGTGTAAAATTAATTCTTAAACTGCATCTTCCCTTCTAATTCCCCCTATCAAATGTGTGAGTAGGCAGTTTTGTCTGTCCATTGACTACCAGAGCATGACTGTGTACAATGATCTCTGAGTCTCAGGTGAACTCAGGAATATGCATCTTTTAAGAGACTTTGATCAAGATGCCACAGAAAAGTAGCTGAGGTACTAGGAGGAGACATGTAATAAGGGCTACTTTTACTACACAGAGAACTTGAATGTTTTCTTTATATTATATTTTATCATAAATTTCATTAAATCTATTATTTGATGATTTTACACACATATATATATATAATCCATTCTGGTTACCCTCACTCTCCCACCCTCCAATATTTTTCTATCATTCTCCCACCCTGGGTTAATACACCTCTTTTCCATGTGTCTCATTTTCATATTCATGTCTTTTTGTTTAATTTAAGCAACAGTGAATTTAACCGGGATTATTTGTGTGATCATAGCTTTTGAACTATCCACTGGAGCTGGGTAAACTCATTTATGTATATTCAACTGAAGACAACAACTGTTTGTTCCAGATTCTACTAGTGGCCATCTCATCAGAGAGAGGTAGAGTGTTGTCTGCCTCACTCCAACCCATAACGAATTAACAGCAGTGGAGGTAACCGTAGCTGTTAGGAATCATAATTACAATGGTTGTAACATGCCCAGAATACTTACAGCAAGTCCATTAAAATCAGTAATTTACAGGGCCATTCTTATTCAGTATAGCGCTCCAAGTCTTAGCTAGAACAATAAGACTAGATAAGAAATCAAAGGGAACTTAAATAGAAAAAGAAGTTACAGAATTCCTAGTGACAGATGAAATGATGTTATATAACAAATAGCTTTAAAGTACACTAGAAAACTAAGCTTAACATTTTCAACAAAGTAAAAGGACACAAAATTAGCACACAGAATAGGGAACTCTACACAAATCCAGAAAACAAAACAACAATTCTGCTCACAATAGCCTCAAAAAGTATCTTGTACTACATATAACCAAAGAGGTTAAAAAAAAACAACAACAAAAACCTCTATATCATTCTTCTCAGGAATAGGAAAGAAAGCCTTAAAATTCATTTGGAAGTATAAAAAATTCCCACTAGAGAAAGAAAATCTGAGCTCAAAGAACAATACTGGAGGCACTGCCATACAGCATCTCAAGATATGCTTCAGAGCAGTGGTCCTCAACCTGTGAGTTGTGGACCTTTAGCAAAACCTCTGTCTCAAATAATACTTACATCACAATTCACAACAGTGGCAAAATTATAGTTATAAAGTAGCAATGAAAGAATTTAATGGTTGGAGGATACAACATGAGGAATTGTACTAAAGGGTTGCAGCATTAGAAAGGTTAAAAACTACTACTTTAAAGCAATAATAATAAAACAGCACGATACTAGCACAAAAAACACACATGCAAATCAATGAAATAGAATAAAAGAATCTAACAATTACAGCAACTTGAATTTTTAAAAAGATACACAAAATATAAATTAGATGAAAATCAGAATCTTCAAAAAATGGTGTTAGGAAAACTGGATGTCTCTGTGTAGAAAGAATAAATCAAATCCTTATGTTTTCTTGCACAAAATCAACTTCAATTGGATCAAAGACCAAGAAAAAGCCCAAACTCTGAAACTGATAGAAAGGAGAGTATAGAGTACATTGCAAGGAATATATGGTCATATAGCCAAGGACATCCTAAATAGGATTCCAATTGCTCAGGAAATTAGAGCATCAATTGACAAATGGGACCTCAAGAAACTAAAATGGGTTGTATAGAAAAGGAGATAGTCGATCAAGTTAAGAGACAGCCTACAAATTTAGAGAAAATGTTTTGCCAGCTATACGTCCAATACAGGATTAATATCTAGATGAAATAAAGACAGGAGAAAGCCTATAGAACATCAAGGAAAAAATACAATGAGATACAACTCTGAACCGAGAGTTCTCAAAAGAAATACAAATAGCTTAATAGATATTTTAAGAAGTACTCAACATCTTTGACTATTTGGGAAATGAGAAAACTTGTTTAAGATGCTTTCTCATCCCAGTCATATGGCTACTGGGAAAACATACAATGGCTGCATAGATGTTAAAGCAGTTAATAGTGCTGGCTGCTCTCTCAGGGAATTTTGGTTCTATTTCCAGCACCCATATCACTTGGTCTCCTGGTTAGCTTCAGTTGTCAACCTGACAGAGCCCAGAGTTTTATAAGGGAATCTCAACCCAGACAATTACTTTAAACAAATAGGCTTATTTGCATATTTTAGAGGCATTTACTTGATGGCATTAATGTAGGAGATCCCAGCACACTGTTAGTGGTATTATCCCTATTCAGGAGTTCTTGGACTGTTTTAGAAAGAAAGCTAAACAGAAGCACGTGAGAAACTAGTATTCTTCCAGGGTTTCTGCTTCACATTCCTGCCCTTAGATCCCTGCCTTGAATTCATACCCTGAAAACCCTCAATGCTAAATCATGATTTGGAAGTCTAAGAGGAAATCAACCCTTTCTTCCTCAAATTTCCTTTGTTCAAGGTTTTTATTCACAGAAACAAAAGAGTAATTATAATATGCATATCACAACTACTTGTACCTAGGGCTGCAGGGGGACTGACTCCTTCTTCTGGACTCTACTGGTGCTCACAATCATGTGTGCATCACACCACACACACACACACACACACACTAAGTCTAATTAATCTTTTTATCAGTTAAAGAAACTTATTAAAATTAAACATAAAAAGTATGAACACAGAGCATAGTAGATTCTCCAAGGTATACTCCAACTTCATCTTTTTCATAATTTGAATCTGCAATAGTCTCCATTGTATGAAATATTCTGTTTATGGATAAAAGCAAAATCTTAGCATTTCTTTAGGCAATATATATATATATATATATATATATATATGCTCAAATATACACACACACACGCACATATGCTCAAATTCTAACCAAAAGTCAAGACTTTATTCTAAGAACATAGCCTGGCATATAAGCAGCAGTAAAGAATAGTCAATAGACTCTTTGAAATAAAGCATATTGAGATCATTTGTTGTTTTTCATTATCACCTAAAGGTACCTTCTTAAGACATTAAATGCTCTTAGCCTCTAGTGCTAAAGGTTTTCATAAGTTCTCATGATTCGAGAAAATAAAAATTCAAATGAAATATATTTAAAGAGTTGGGAGATATCAGCTGACAAATACTGCCTATGATATTAAAAAAAAATGATGGCCACACTAAATAACATTAAATAATACCAAGGCTGACAAAAGAGTAGAGCTAACTGTATGTCATATGTGAAAATGGATAAACAAAGTGTGGTATTGGATTCAACCCATGCATCTGGAAAATAATCTAGGCCATAAAAATTAGCAAAATCTTCCACTATCCCAGTGTCCCTCTTTTTAAACTCTAAAATGTAGTAAATTCAAATGCTTTTTCCTATCATGCTATTTTCTTCATAGCTAAACATGGTTTACAGAAAACGTATGTGAAAACACTAGAAAGAAAGTACTATCATTATCCACAATGAAACCCTATGAAACCAATCTTCCTTCTGCAGAGATTTCACACGGTTTCAGATAATCATGGGCCAACAAATATTTGAAAAACAGTTCCAGAACTTTCCTCAAAGTAAAATTTGAATTTTCATGTCCTGAATTCACACCATTGAAGGGGTAGACTCTCCTTTACAAACATACTGAATACAATATTAATAAATAGGGAAGCATTCCATGTTAATAAATTAAAATATACTATCTATACATTCACATTTCCGCCAACTGAATCTCTGGTTTTAACACATTCTATAGGTTCCCCAAGTAAAGTGTAGCTTTACACCTTTGTTGAGATCCCCAATATCTCCCAAACACTAGTTGTTGAGCATTGTCTGCCTTGGGGCAGGTCCATGTTTTTAATAGTTATGCCTGTGCAATGGCATTCATAAGGTTTGAGTGCAATCGTTTAAAGATTTGTTTTGTGGAAATTTGGTCTCCCTGTGGCAATATTGAAAGTGACAGAAACTTGAAGAAGGTATAGGTGGGTGGTGTCCTGGTTAGCTCTTTGTTTTGTTGTGTTGTGTTGTGATTTTTTTTTTTTTTTATCAATTTGACACAAGCTAGAGTTACCTGGGAGGAGGAAATCTCAGTTAAAAAAAAAAGAAGTGCCTCCATCAGGCGCAGTTGTAGTCAGGAATGTAGATACTTCCAGAAGTGCCCTTATTGTATAGGATTGTTTTAGCTAATTTGTTTGTTTGTTTGTTTGTTGTTCTTCCATGTAAAGTTCAGAATTGTTCTTTCAAGGTCTGTAAAGAATTCTGTTGGTATTTTCACGAGGATTGCATTGAATCTGTAGATCACTTTTGGTGAGATAGCCATTTTTTGTTGTTAATACTACTGATTCATGAGCATGGAAGGTCTTTCCATCTTCTGATATCCTCTTCAATTTCTTTCTTCAGAGGCATGAAGTTCTGATCATACAGGTCTTTCACTTACTTGGTTAGAGTTATGTCAAGATACTTTATAGGAGAGAGGGGAACACTGACCCATCCACAAAAATTTCTACCCAAAATACACCCTACTTACAAGATGTGCAGGATAAAAATAGAGAAGAGATTGAGGGACTATCCAACCAATGCCTGGTCCAATCTGAGAGCCACCTCATGGGAGAGAGCCAGCCACTGACACTATTAAAGATACTCTGCTATGCTAGCCAACAGGAGCCTAGTATAACTGTCCTCTGAGAGGGTACACCCAGCAGCAGATTGAAACAGATTCAGAGAATTACAGCCAAACACTGGGTGAAGTGTTGGAAGTCTTGTTGAAAAGTAGGGGGATGCACACAAAGACCTGGAGGTTACAGGAGCTCCACAAGAAAACCAACAGAGCCAACTAAGCAGGTCCCATGTGGGCTTGTGGAGACTTAAGTACCAACCAAAGACCATTCATAGGCCTTACCTAGGTTTCCTAAACAGATGTAGCAGATGGGCAGCTCAGGCTTTATGTGGGTCAGCTAGACATGGATTCTGTTGCCTGCTTTTTGATCATTCCCTCTATGACCAGGCTGCTTCTCCAGGCCACAGAGGAAGCAGAAGTGCTTGTTCCTGATGCCATTTGATGAGAAGCTGGCTTGGGTGAGTAGTGGGGGCTCCCCTTTCTGAGGAATACAGGAAGGGGGAAAGAGGAAGACATAGATGGGACCTGGAGGAGAGGAGGGAAGGAACTATGATGGGGATATAAAGAGAATAAATGAATAAATAAATATTGAAAAAAGACCCAGTTGTGGGTCTTTCTTAATTAGTGATTGATGCATGAGAGCCTAGCCCATTTTGAGTGGAACCATCCTAGACTGATGTTCCTAGGTACTATAAGAAAGCAGGCTGAGCAAGCCATGATGAGCAAGTGAGAAAGCAGCAACCCTCCATGGTCTCTGCATCAGCTCCTGACTTCTGGTTCCAGCCCTGCTTGAGTTCCTACCATGACTTTCTCCAGTGATGGACTATGTTGTAGAAGTCTAAGCCTAACAAACCCTTTCCTTTCCCACTTGCTTTTGTTCACAGTGTTTCATTATAGCAGTAGTAAAACAGGTGGGTTTATGGGCTGTGGCTCAGTAGTTAAAGATGCCAACTACAGAAGTCATCAAAGCAGTTCTCTCAAGATGCTGATAAGCTCTCACAAGAATAAGTTGTTTACAAAAGACCTATTTTGGCCCCTGAAATCCTTTGCCTTTTAATCTCAACAAAATGTGATCATTCCTTCTCTCATGCCTTCCCACCATGAATTCATTGCCATGAGACTCATACCTAGATGACCTTATCTTGAACTTTATGCTTTAAAAACAGTGAGCTATAAAACCTTTTTTATGACTTACACACTGCCAGGCAATTTTAGAGCCCTGATCACTCTATCCTTCTATCAATGATGCATTATCACTTATTTCTGATAACTCTCTTTTTGCTATTTTCTTCTTTCTACAGGTAGATAGTCATCTGTCTGCCTCACATTATTTGAACTTGTGTGTGTCTGGGTCAGCCTTCCTCTTTGACAAGCTATTAATCACTTTCTAATACTACACTTACTGATGTCAGAAGGCATTTTTTTATGTATCTCTGTATTTCCAGGATCTAAAGTTCAAACTACAGAATAAAAGAGTTACTCAAATAAAATCTGAAAATAAATTAGTGAACAATAGAGAAGAGCCATGATTTGATATTTTGATAAATGCCAACTAAAAACTAGCAGGATGCCATTTGAACAAGCATGTTCAAATGCTTTTATTTTCTCTGTGCTGTTTTACAGTAACCCATTGGTGACTTTGCTAAGCAGCCACAACGACGTACAAATGCATCCTATTTAAAATCTCCTGCAATGACAGTTCATAAAAGGCTGTAAACTCAGCAAACACCAAGAAAACCTATTATGAGAAAATTGTGATGCTCTAAATCTGCTCAGAACAGTGGAGTGCTTAACTGATAGTGGCATTTGTATTGGGATGTAATACTGAGATTTATTTGTATTGGGATGTTTTTCTAGAAATGTTCTTTCAATAAATATACTAAATAAACTTCATAATTTAGCTCCTTCTCCATTGTCTGTTAGTCTGCTGCCAGCTCCAGCTTCTGGTCTGTCCCTCACCTGCATTTCTCCAATCGCTCATTTCTCAAGTTTGATTCTGCACTAAGATAACCTTCTGTCCAAGTACAGAAATTTTCATTGCTTCATTTCTCTACCAATGTTTCAATGTATGATTTTCATTGGAACAAGTTAAGACATTTTTTTTCTTCAGGAAACCTTTGCCCACCTGTGTGATTTGAACACTGACAAAGTAAGATCAAAAATTAAAATTCTTGCCTGTGTAGGGTAGACGAAAACATTCAGATTATTCCTCAATTACTGCAATGATATTTAAGTCTCTACTTCCCTTTGGAAGCTATCATACTCAGTCTTTAGGCTGCCTTTCTTGCTTCTGTGAGCTTCAAGTAAAATTCAATACCCTGAGAATCAGTAGACCTTGCTTCAAGGTAGACTATTAAACATATTAACTACTATTAAACATAAGTATTTTCTGTTTAGCACATAGCTTAACATTCTTGTCCTTTCCTCCATTATTGTAAAAATACATTACCATTATAGAATAACTCCTTGTAATGTTTTTGAGAGATCCCAGTCAACCCAATGCACAGAAAGTAGCCTGACATCTTACAAGACTGATATTCCACACTAGTTCCAAACACTATTATTCAGTTTCTTTGTAGGTAAGAGAGTATTTATGCCCCAGATTTGGCAACCATGAGAATCTTTTATTATTTCCTTCCACAAAATACATTCCCATCCATTATTATTTTGTGAAAGTAGTGATCTTGGAATGTTATTCAAAGCTGAAGTCTGGGTTAACTTCTGGAGATAAATTTTTATAGTTCTGGCAAATCAGTCTTTTCTCTAATTAAGAGAATTGGGCTCAAGAGTCTAAAACCCTCCAAGGGCTGGTTAGAATACAGATAGAAAGCCAACATCAGCTTCTTACTTAATAAAGGATAATATTAAGAAATGTCATTTATGGAAAGAAAGTACTTTGCATATGTTAGATAACTTAATCTTTGCAGCAGATCTATTAGACAATTACACTGGCATGAGCATTTTAAAAATTGACAAAACTATACTTTACCTTAGCTATCTTTTGTGCTTCTCTGATAAACTACATGATAAAAGCAATTTCAGAAAAGGTTCCATTTTGGGCTACATTTCCAGGATATGTTCCATCACAATGAGGAAAGAATGGGACAGAATCATGGGTCAGATCCCACTGTCATGAAGCAAAATGAGATGGCTGCTGGTGCTCAGCTTCATCTATCTATCTATCTATCTATCTATCTATCTATCTATCTATCTATCTATCTTTCTATCTTTCTATCTATCTATCTATTCTCTATCTATCCATCCATCCACCCATCTATCTCTATCTCCCTTTATCTACCATATTATATATAATATATTATGTAATGTATATATCACATACATACCTTCCTGCTTGTCTCCCTGGTGACTACATATCACATAATGTGGAAAATCAAGATTAACTACCAAAGTATCCAGGGGGTGTTTACCAGATGACTTTTGTGACTTCCAGTTCACAAAGTTTACCCTCTTCTCAAACACGAAAGTATCTGTTTCCTCAAATAAATCATACCAAACTTTAACAGGGGGAATGGGGATAATGACAGAGCCTCACCAGAATCTGAGCCATGACCAGCCAGACTCACTTGGGTGACTAGTGGAGTATTTGCTTCTCCAGGACTTCACACTATGTCTTTTCACTGGTTGGCAACATGAAGCTTACCATGATTTCTTTGCCGGTTGCTAACTTGATGCACCATGGCTCTGAACACTGTCTGTCTAGCCATTGAGAGAAGCTTCTGCAGAGCATGGCATCTGATGAAATGCAAGTCCTGTCTATGAATGAGTATTACTCATTTCTGCTGGTTAAATTCAGACTTATCAGCCTGCACTTCTGTCACTACACTGATAATAAGAGAGAGCTGCAGAGGAAGCTGAGGAGAAATTTTGAAGATGAAAATACTATCCTCAATTTTCACATGTTGAAAAGGACATGCCAATTCATCTCAGGGAGACCACATTGGGAAGAGGTTCTGTAAACACCCCAGTGTTCTGTGTTCCCCTATTTGAAACATCTCCATTCAGTTTTGTAACAGGCACTTTATTTTTGTCCTTGAACAATATTCATAGTTTGTATTGGTAGGGGAAAAATATGGCTATTTTCATTTATTCTGTCCTGAATTGTAATCAATCTCAATGCTAAAAGTGCCAAAGGTTGGAACAGGGTCAGGATAGAAATGACATCTCTGAAATATGATTGTTTTACCAATTATTGTTCTGTCATTCACCAAGATAATTTGTATTCCTTGTATTTCTATATGAATGTTTTGATTCAGCTTATCAATTTTGGGAACTCATAGGATACATTGAATCTGGAAATTCAATTTGGGCTAAAATGCCACCATGTAGATCAGTGGTTCTCAAACCTCCTGTTGCTGCAGCACTTTAATACAGTTCCTCGTGTTGTGGTGACCCCAGCCATTGCATCATTTCATTGCTACTTCATACCTGTAATCTTGATAGCTATGAATTATAATGTAAATATATGATATACAGTATATCTGATATGTTATCCTGGTGAAAGTGTCATTTAACCCCAAAAGGGGTTGGGATGAAGAGGTTGAGAACCATTGAAGTAGCTGTTATATTTTAATATATTAGAATGGAATGTCTTCATATAAGTTTCAATTTCATTCAGAAATATTTTATGAATGTGTGTATGTGCATGGCATGGAAACACTTATTCATGTTAATATATGGATGGATACAAATGTGTGAACATATGTGTGGAATCCAGTAGTTGACATAGCATGACAATCCCTATCCAGTGATTTTTGTTTTTAGTTTTTAATTAATTCAGGCCTTTTTGGTGAACCTATAGCTCCTTAATTTAAGATAGTCTAACTAGCCAGCAAGCCTAGGGGATACAGTTGTTTCTTCTAAATTACTGGAATGAGAGACACTTCCTATTTGAGTGAGGATCCAGAGATGACATGAACTTTATAGGCCTCCAATGACAATTTTATTTTTTAGTGTAAAAGCTTTATACTCTTGTTTGATTTAATCATATAGCTTACTTTTTGGAAATTTTTAAAATTATTTTTATTAATTACAGTTTATTCACTTTGTATCCGCCCCCTGTAGCACCCTCCTCCCCTCCCAATTCCATCATCCCTCCTAGTTCTCTACACATGTCCCTCCCCAAGTCCACTGATGGGGGAGGTCTTCCTTCCTTTCCTTCTGCTTCTAGTCTATCAGATCTCATCAGGAGTGGCTGCATCACAGTGGCCTGGTAAGGTTGCTACCCCCTCAGGGGGAGGTGATCAAAGAGCATGCCAATCAGTTTATGTCAGAGACAGTTCCTGTTCCCATTACTAGAGAACCCACTTGGACACTGAACTGCCTTGGGCTACATCTGTGCATGGGTTCTAGGTTATCTCCATGAATGGTCCTTGGTTGGAGTATGAGTCTCAGGAAAGACCCCTGTACTCAGATGTTTTGGTTCTGTTGCTCTCCTTGTGGAGCTCCTGTCCTTTCCAGGTCTTACTATATCTCCAATTCTTTCCTAAGATTCCCTGAACTCCGCCCAAAGTTTGACTTTAAAGTCTTAGCATCTGCTCTGATATCCTTCAGGGTAGAGCCTTTCAGAGACCCTCTGTAGCTTATTATATTTGATGAAATTACAAAATACATTGTTTCAAATTTCCAAAAAGTTTATAGCTAATACAGACAGTAAAGTACCTTTTTGCTTATTGCTGAACTTGGATCTGAAATGTCCTCTAATCTGCATATGTTACAGACTTGGTCCCCAGGCTGGCACAGAGGATATGATAGAATCTCTAAAAGGTGAGGCTGGTGGCGGCATCCTCAAAGAAAAGAGCAAGACCTCAACCACTTTCCTTTACCTTAACTGTGAGGTGCACAGTTGAACAGTGATCTGCTGCTCACTGCTGCTCACTGCTGCTGAGTTATACTGCCTAACCTCAGGTAAAAAAGAGACAGCACCTACAGAACCTGTCAAACGTGAACAAAGGTAAACTATTGTTTATTTGTTTTTGTTTGCTTCCCAGGCTCCTCCCTCTTCCCAGTCCTATCCTCCTGCCTCCCTCCCTATATTCTCCCTTCTTCTTCTCAGAGAAGGGGAGGGACCTAAAGGGTACTAACTCTCCTTGGAACCTCAACCTGCAGCAGGAGTAAACACATCATCTCCCACTGAGGGGAGGCTGGGCAGGCCAGTTAGGAGAAAGAGATCCAGAGGTAAGCCACAGTGTCTTAGATAATTCCTACTCCCACTGTTAGGGGACCCACATGATAGTCAAGCTGCACATCTACTACATTTATGTAGGGGGTCTAGGTCTGCCTAAAAAATGCTTTTGGTTGATGGTTGATTCTCTCTAAGACCCAATGGGCCCGGGTTAATTTACTCTGTAGGTGTTTTTGTGGTGTCCTTGAGCCCTCTGGCTTCCTCAGTCCTTACACCCACTCTTCCACAAGACTCCTTGAGTTCGACCTATTGTTTGGTTGTGGGTCTCACATCTGTTTCCATGACCTGGTGGATGAAGCCTTTCTAAAAACAGTTATGCTAGACTTCTGTCTGCAAGCAACACAGAGCATCATTAATAGCATCAGGGACTGACTCTTTCCCCTTGGGTGGGTCTCAAACTGGGCCAGTCATTGGTTTGCCATTCCCTCAATGTCTGCCTCATTTTTTTATTTTTATTTTTTATATTAATTACAGTTTATTCACTTTGCATCTCAGCTGTCGCCTCCTCCTTCTGGGGGTGTGACTCTAACCAAGCAAGGGAACAACCTGTATGAAAAAAAAACCTTCAAGTCTCTGAAGAAAGAAATTGAAGAAGCTATCAGAAGATGCAAAGGTCTCCCATGCTCAGGGATCGGGAGGATTAGCATAGTGAAAATGGCCATCCTACCAAAAGCAATCTACAGATTCAATGTACTTCCCATCAAATTACCAACACAATTCTTTACAGACCTTGAAAGAACAATTTCAATTTCATATGGGAAAACAAACAAACAGAATAGCTGAAACAATCCTATACAATAAAAGATCTTCTGGAGATATCTCCATCTCTGATCTCAAGCTGTACTATAGAGCAACAGTAATAAAAACTGCATGATACTGGCATAGAAACAGACTGGTGGATCAATGGAATTGAACCGAAGACCCAGAAATAAACCCACACACCTATAGAAACTTAATTTTTGACAAAGAAGCTAAAACCATACAATAGAAAGAAGATGGCATTCAACTTTTTAAAATTCTTTTCTCCTTCTGAAGTGTTATGCAACTGTACTGTAAGCAATTTGAAATAGGCTTGCATAATAACTAACAATAACCTAGTAAAAATAAATAACAAAAATTAAAATAAACAAAATAAAACCAACTAATGTTCCCTAAACAATGTGTTCCTACACTAAGAAACAAGTTTGATTTGGAAAATTGCTTCCTGAGGACTACAGTTTGTGGTTACTTAAGATCTTTATCGTGATTTACACAGGTCAAAAAGCAATGAACTAGAGCCAGATTTCAAGTCTGATGCTGAGCATTGCATGGCCATCCACAGTCACTATGTAGAATATAACAGTGGTGCAAAAATAAGAAACAAAGTTATTTCACTCTCTTAAATCATGCATCCTGTTAATTGTATGAGCATGAACTTATAAAATTATTTTTTCTAAGATCCCCATTGCTTTCTGCTGAACACTCTCAGCCAGAGACATCCTGGATCCTGTATATTTCTTTATGGTAAAATCATTTATTACTATAATCATTCTTTCAGTTTAGCATTGAAGTAGCCCTCTAAAATTTTTTTCAACTCTAATGATTCCCATCTATTTAAAGACTAATAGATGTTTTTCACTCCTTTCAGCCAGATGTAATTTTAGATCTATGTTAGTAATTTAATAACTGTCCTATGATAATATATTAAAGTGGCTCCTCTCAGACAGTGAAAAACATTGTTATTTACTTATCTTTTCCAACTATGTTTTCTATGACTGGCCTTTAGAAAATAATTATTGTTGAGGTCAGAAAACAAAACCAATACATGCATGTCTCCTCATGTGAGTCATATCTTCCTAGTTTCTGGGAATATGAAAAGAAAAATGAGGATTATAATGTTTTAGCTTTGCGATTAAATTAGAGAAAATAGTAAAAACTAATACAAAGATATATGTAACTGAATGGATGCCTTAATTTTGTTCATCTACACAAGTTAGTTTCTTTTCTTTTTTTTATTAATTTATTTATTTTTATATCAATCACAGGTTAGGTACTTTGCATCCCAGGCATAGCCTCCTCCCTCATTCCCTGCCACCCTCCCACTCCCTCCCTCATCTCCCTTCTCCCCGCCCCTTCCAAGTCCACCAACA
>CM053765.1:22235670-22267503 GCA_028658305.1 Pachyuromys duprasi
TTTCTCACCGTGGGAGTTCTGCTCACCTGGCAATCACGGGTGCTGGCGTTTTAGGTCCCAGAGTTCAGTCTCCTGGTCGCTGCGTTATTTCTGTTGTCCTACTCCTCAGACACAGTGTCCTCTAGTGGCAGCCATCTTGGACCTATTCTTCTTTTCTTTTTTTTTAACAACAACAAAAAAGTCCTTAGGAAAAAGTATATTTCTGTGCCCTGGGACAAAATGAGTCACTTTTTTAATCAAATGGCAAAGCCGAAGTGTGTGCAATACATTGATGTATTTTCGGCTTCAAATTTATCTCAACTATTAAAGCCTACAACTTTGAACATATAAAACTCAATGAATAGATTTAGCATATGCAGTATGTATTTTTTCAATCAAATGTTCATGAAAGTGACTCATACCCATACAATCTATTTAGCCTTTTCATTTATAATGGCAGCTATGGCTGAGTGGTTAAGAATATGAACTCCTCTAACATAGAACCAAAAATTGGTTCCCATCATCCTCTTTGGATGGCTCACTACCACCTGTATGTCAAGAATCAGGGGATCCACACTATCTTGTGGCCTCAATGAGCACTCACAGATATAGACACATGCACTCACATTCAGATAAATAAAAATAGGTATCAAAATCCCCTTAGCACACTAGAAAGAGGAGGCAATGATGTTGATAAATATCATTACTAAAATTATATTTGAACATAAACCCATTTGAATGAAGTTACAGAGTAAGCTAAAAATTTCTGCTTCCTCAATTTTCTTCAGCATTGTGAGTGAGTATGTCCAGTACAATAGCACAAGAAAGTAAAGCAGGTAATGAGCAGATGAGAATGGTTTGGACTGAGAAATCAGGTTCTGGAAAACTATTACCTGTCTCTTCTAGGAGATGGACAGACCAGAGTGAGCTCAAGCATGTGCTTGGCTATTAGCTGTAGCCACAGGGGAAAAAAAAAGAATCACCATAGAAGTCTAGTCTATCAATAGGTGAAGAAACTGTTATACACAAGCCCTGTGGGATTTTATTCAGTGATAAAGAAAAATGAAAATTGCAGATAAATGGATGGAACGGGAAATGTAAAGGGAGCAAGGTAACCTAGGCTCAGGAAGGTAATCATTCCATGTTCTCTCTCACCTGTGAATTACAGCTTCAGGCCTTTAGGTTTATGTCTGATTTGGAGTAGCTGCAGAATTCAAGGACATGGAAAAGGGACATCAGGGTTGGTGATGTCTCAACGAAGAGATAACTGCAGAACTCAGGTGGCAGAAGGACAAGGTGGGAAATTTTGTGGGTGAAAATTTTAAGCAGGGATGGTATGAAGGGTGGGGTAATATAAAAGGGAGAGAGGGCTAGACAAAAGAAAACCATGTGGAATCTTAGTATTTTGTGAGCCACTTCAAAAACATAACAAAAAATAGAACAGTTTTTAGGGAAAAAAGTATCTGCATGACTGAATAATGCTAGTCTTTAAAGTCATGGTTTACTAGAAGACTGTTTTAGTGAGAGGGTGTCCTTTTCAGTCTCTGTGGCCTCTACTACTAGGGAGCCTCTGCTTGAATCCCCTTCATGTCCTCCCAGGAGTCTGCCCTGACTTAGGTCTCCAGCATGCCACAGAGATACTCCACCCTCAGTTTCTCTTTCTCTACAGGCCTTCTCTCATCTTGCCCTCTCTTTCCCCGAGTCTGATCTTCACCCTCTTAACTCTCTGTGACCCCTCACCTACCTTGTTCCCTCTACTTAACCACTACCTCTGTTTGTGCTTTTCCCCCTTCTGAGTGAGACATTATGCATTCTTACTTGGATCCTCCATGTTACTTATTTTCGTTGAATCTGTACCTCCTGGTATGCCAATCCTGTACTAGATGGCTGAAATCCAGTTGTAAGTGAGGACATATCATGTGTATCTTTCTGGGTCTGGGTTATCTCACTCAGGATGATATATTCTACTTCCAAATATTTGCCTGCAAATTTCATGGTTTCTTTGTTGTTAATACCTGAGTAGTATTCCATTGTGTAAATTATCACAGTTCCTTTATCCATTCATCCATTAAGGGACATCTAGGTTGTTTCCAGATTCTGGCTATTACTAATAAAGATGCTGTGAACACAGTTGAGAAAGTGTCCTTGTTCTATGGTGGAGCATCTTTTGGGTATATACCCAGGAGTGCTATAACTGATTCTTGAGGTAGACCTATTCCTAAATTTCTGAGAAACAGCCAGATCAGAGGAAGAGGAATACCAACCCACCCTCATAAACTTCAATACAAAATTTACCCTGTCTACAAGATGTGCAGGGATAAAGATAGAGCAGATAGAGCAGAGACTGATGGAATGCCCAGCTAATGCCTGGCCCAATCAAAGACACACCCTATCTGAGAATGCCAACCCCTGACACTATGAAGGATGCTCTGCTAAGCTTGCAGACAAGAGCCTGTCAGAGTTGTCCTTTGAGAGGCTCTACCCAGCAGCATCTCAAAACAGATGCTGAGACTCACAGCCTAACCTTGGGAAATGTGTACAGAGTCTTGTGGAAAAGTGGAAGAAAAGAGGAAAAGACCTGTAGGTGACAGGAGCTCCAAACAAAGCCAACTAACCAGGGCCCAGAGGGATTTGCTGAGACTGAAGCAACTAAGATCCATGCATGAACTGGATGTAGGCCCCCTATAAAGATGGAGCAGATGGGCAGCTTAGGCTTTCTGTGGATCCTCAAGAAAGGAAAGTGGGGACTGCATCTGACAAAGACTCAGCTTTTTGATCACTTCCCCCTGAAGGGATTGCATTGCCAGGCCACAAAGGGGACATGCTCAATCCTGATGCAACTTGTTGAGCTGGGATGGATGGGAAAGGGAGCTTTCCTTTTCTGAGGAAAAAGGGGATCGACATGGAGGTTGGGACTGGAAGGGAGGAAGAATGGGGCTACAAAAAGGATATAAACTGAAAAAAAGTAAAACAATTAAAAAGAAAGAAAAAGTCAAGGTTTACTAAGCAAAAACTCATAAGTTTTGGTCAGAGAGGTCCCCCAAATAAGACAGGATCATGTCATTTATCTTAACTATCTAATTCACTATTGTTAAAGACAATAAGCACCTTGATTCCAATGTACAGAGAAATCAAGCTGAAGTAAGCAGGAAACTTTTCCCCTGATGATTCTCGGCAAGAAAATGCATCAATGGAATTATCTAACTGTGAACCCTATCAACTATAATACCAACATATCAGACAATAGGTGCTCACTGCTAGAGCCCAGATCTGGATGTAATGATGGTAACTAGCTACTCTGATTGGATTTGAGTCATGTTCCAGAAAAGGGAAGTCATCAGAGCATTTGAGATTTATATAAAGGAAATGAAATATTTTAAATGCAGGGATATTTAAGGTTGTTTCAAGTTTCTAAACCATTAAGAAAATGTGGTAATCAACTTGACAAAGACATCTGTCTTCCCATAAAATTATTGGCTTTTTGCAATGTAGTTCAAGATTGAATGTGTCTCTTTTCTCAGCATGAGTTGTATAATTATTGGGAGCAAAGCCCTTGTGGAATCATCGCTTTGTCACTAAAAGCAAGTTAATACTCAGTGGGTACTTGTTAAAAAGACTAAGAAAATCTAAGCCATTTGACATCAAAAGTACTTTTTTTTTTTACAAACTAAACTGTGTAAGACACTTATTTTTATTAGATTTTTGTTTGCTGCTTAGTCACCACTAATGCTGTTTAACACTGTTCTAAAAAAACAAAACTAAACAAACAAACAAACAGCTACCTACTCTATAAATGCAGTAAGGCATACTTACATCCATGGCAGCACTGATGGATCCATGTGTCATAAGGACTTAAAGCCTGAGATGCATGCACCTGAGGTACCAATTAATCAGCATCAGAGCATGAGCTGCTGTAACTTCTGATTAATTATGCTGATGATAGATGATCGATGTAAAAAGCTTACAAATGACAGTCACCATATAATTTCTTAATAAACTGCTTTCTCACCAGTTTACTGTAGAAACTTTAGGAAGTTGATGTTGCAGAAAAAAAATTCACAATTTTCCATGTGTCACTTTACATTTCTGGTAAGTTACTTTAAAGTTTATTCTCTGATCAAAAAAAATCTTATCTATGTTAATGTAGCAATTCACAAGGTATCTCATTGTCTGCAAGTCTGTCTGTCTCATTCTGGAATTAGAAAATATAATTATGAAGGTTAATAGAATTCATAATTGGGTTTATAATGTTAGGGGATGACTCCTTAGGCTAGAAAACCATCCACTCATAGTTAAAATTACCTGTCAAAAAATAAAGAAGAAGAAACAGAAGTACAAATTGGTTCTTTTGCCCTTAAGAAGGAAATGCCAGATTGATTTATACAAGAAAAAAAATTAAGCTATAATTGGTTACTTCTATGTATGTAAAAAAATAAGAAGCTGTGTTACATAATTAATCTGTTCCTTCTATACAATTTAGTAGATAGTCCCAAGGAGAAAACACATAGTATGTGCATTAATGGGATATAACAAGTCGGTAGCAAACTTGGTAGTGAGCTTCATCCTTCCTTCCCCCCTTTTCTGTAACTGAAGGGTATACATCTGTTGCAGCATTTTTCACACTGTGGTAATTTCTACAAGTGACATTTGTCTGCTGTTTCTTTGTCTGAAGATACTGATGGCCTAGAAAACTGTCCATTGAACCTTATTTCACATCGTCCTTCATAATGGTCAAATTTTCTTGATGTTCCACTAAGGAATGGAAATGGGAGAAAGAAACTACCCTTGGGAGTAAGTTAGACCAAAAGCATGCTCAAATTTGAATCCTCCACTTCTCTTACTATGCCTTTGAGCTCTGTAGCTTGTGGTTACTTGTGTGTTGCCTGCTTACTGTGAATGTCTCTTCTAATTTCCATGTTGCCTGTTTCTAACAAATGTCTATGCTCTGTGTTTATCAAATAGTACAAAAAAACCCCATGGTATAACGATTAAATGAGAAATACATTCTAACAGAAATATTTAACACAATTTTATGAGAAAATAATTTACTGACCCAAACAGATCCAGAATAGGAACCAAAACTGCATACAAGACTTATGAACCTATATTGTTGCTTTTACCATTTATGAGCTTTTTTTAAGGTTGGCTTTTAATTTATTGACTGATTTCAGCAAATAATTACTACAGCTCTCTCTCTCACTACAGATATATATGTGCATGAATGCACATATGCACACATATACTCACTGTGCCGTATTCTGGGTCAGGGGTATGGAAGGATATCTAATTTAATATGAGAACTATGCATTCAGCTTAGGTTGGAAGAGCCAATATCATAAGAAATCTAATGTATGGTGGTTTAAATGAGAATGTTCCATCCCATAGGATCCTGTATTTAAATCATTGGCCTTAAGTTGGTGAAACTGTTTGGGAAGTATTAGAGGAGAAGTGTCATTGGTAGTGGCCTTTGAGTTTTTTGTTTTTTGTTTGTTGTTGTTTTTCAAAATACAGTCTTTAACTATTAGTCTTCTCTCAAATTTCCATTGGGAAAGTTTTACCTCCTTTCAGTTCGTGCATATGTTGAGATATTTTTTTTCTCTAACTTTTTTAAAGCCCACATCAAGCTCAGTCTCTCTGTACCTGCTGCCTATGGATCAGGATATAAAGGTCGAAGCTACTACTTTGATATGATGTCTGTCTGTTTCCATTATGATTATTTTAGACTAACCCTCTGAAACTGTAAGCAAACCAGCAATTAAAAACTGGCTTTTATAAGAGTTTCCTTGTTTGTGGTCTCTTTACAGCAATAGAAGTGTAACTAAGACACAGGCATAAGAAAATTGGTTACATTGTTTTCTTAAAGCCATATCAAACTTATCCAGGTTGAGTACAGAGTAAGACATCAGATCAGAAATTATCTCAAGACATATTATTAGTGACTTGGTCTCAAAATCTGACCAAAGCTCAGTGTCTTTGATGCCAAGAGATAATTTCAAAAAATGTATTGCCACAATATATAATAATTATTAATATTTTATAATAATTCATAGTTAATCACACAGCAACAGTTAGTCTTTTATGATCCATCAGACCCTTTCTAATTTAAGGTAAATTACCTTAAAAAATTGCCCTGTTCAGACAGAGACAGTTTTTTTATTTCCCTTTTATAAATTTATTACAGTTTATTCACATTGCATACCAGGCGTAGCCCCCTCCCTCATCCCTTCCCAATCCTATCCTCCCTCTTTTTTCTCCCTGGATGCCTGAAAAAGGAGAGCTTGATCGTTTCTTTCAAGGAGGCCTAACTCTGATAGACTGTGAATGGGACTGTAGAGAGCATACCTTTGAACCTTTCTCCTATGTTGACACTACAAAACTAAAAGGAGGCTCATAGCAAAAACAGCATTGAAAGCTATTCCTGACCCTAATGTTTGTGAGACTCAAGTCAACAGTATAAACCGGGCCCCATGTATCTCATAAGTACAGTATAAAAGTTATAAATCATGCTAACTAGCTAGTAACTAAATCGTGTTCTACACTTTGACATACAAATAAATATTCATGCATATGCACATGTTGGGTTTAGATTTCCTGTTCTTCAATACTATAAAAGTCTCCACTGGAGCGTGGTGACATAGACTGAGCTATCTCAAGGCTCTGTTTGACCAGGCTTAGCTGCTTATGGTGAGGATCCTTAAATAATCTGTGTAATAGCTCCCTGGGCAAGAGGGAGAGAATGGGTGACTTAATATACCTTTGAATGACCTGGAAGTGTCCTGTATAGACCTTGGAAACTGATATGAAATATGTGGTGCAAATGAAGTGAGTATGGTTTAAAAATGGAAAACCTGCCAGTAGGAACAGATATCTCCTCTGTCCTATGCTCTTTTGGTTTTGGCTAGAATGATACTTGAAAGAGATTCTGTGATAGGGGCACTTCTTATTTGACTATGAAGATAAGACACTAAATTATGTTTTTGGTAACAAAGTGGGGACTAAACCTAAAATGAAGGAGCAGAATCTCTAAGTTACAAATGTGGACAAATTACTCTCAAATAGTATCTGATAGGCAGCAGCTGATGTGTCCTGACACTGGATTATATATATATATATATATATATATATATATATATATATATATATATCATGATATTTAAGAAATCTTTCTCTCTACTTTTATTTTCCAATGTTTAAACATTTAATATTGTTTTATACTCAGAACTGCTTCTCTCTGTCTTTTCTTGTAAGATTTAAGATAAAGCTAAGAAGCTTTGGCAGCAAAGAAGAAAGTTAAGGGATGTGATCCTCTTTGTGCCTTAGGCTGTCTAAAGAGGAGACTCTCCTGGGTAATATGCCTACAGAGATCCTACCAGGTCTCCTAGAACACAGCATCTTATCTATAAGCGTAACTGTACTATTCATTTCCCTAAATAAACTGACAGATATAAAAATGGCATAAAGAGGTAGAAAGTGTGGGCTAGAGAGGACGGTCTAAGAATTTAATAGGCTAAAAATAAGCTGAATTTTGTTTTAATGATTACCTTACCTTCTTGTAAATTTCCATGAATTGTAGCTATCACAAAGTACAGAGAGATGAATCAAAACCTTTTCCTTCACAGGAAAAAAAATCTTTCTGAGTTGCTCTTTGGGGAAAATAGCTGGGTTAAATGAGACCAACTACTTTGCATGTTTGATTTGAAGCAGATCTGACAATGACACACCAAGGAGTTATCTGCATTGCTAGTAAGACCTGCCACTGTTAAGGAGGCTAGAGGGATAGAAATTTGCAGTGGAGAACCAGTCCCAATAGGATTAATTTAAGATTGTCTATTATTTATGACTTGGGCCATTTATTTTAAGGAAGACTGGCTTAGATTACAAATGGTGTTGAACCTGATATTAGCTGTATGGACTTACCCCTTAAATTAGTACAGAAAAGGATGGAGAATTAAAAGAAAATTGATTAGAAGGATAGCAAATTCTTCACAGAGATAAGTCCCCTCTCCCATGAGGCTGTCCCAAGGGCATAAGTGCTGAAGAATACATTTGAAACTTCAATTCACTTGAGATGAAAACTTGTTTAGACTAGGGCAGGGGGAGTCTATTTGTCAAAAATTGGATCTTTACCTAGTGTGGCATCAACAGGCAGCTCAGATAGTCCCTTGAGAAATGAAAAAAAATGTGGGCATTATTTCAATAATTTTATTGAAAGTCAATTCAATAAAAAACAAAACAAACAAACAAAACCAAATACAGTTTATATCAGAAGACAGAAGAAAAAGTAGGTAGAAATCCTTTCCAGAATTTTAAAATATTAAAAGTATAAGGGAAGTGAGAGTGATAATCTATTTCAATCTCTTAATTTTAGAAAAGTTGAATGAATCCCAGAGAAATTAAGGGAGTAAGACCAAGATTATAAAATTAATAAAAGAAAGAAATATGGCTAAAGTGAAAGTTTCTGGTTTCTTTGAAGTTTGGTGTCAGCTGTTCTAGAAGCTGGTCAATAATTACAATGGTTATCATGGTGGCAGGATGAAGCCATGAAAATGGAACAATGTAATAGAGCAAGGGGGATAAATGTTGTTAAAGACCAATTGCTTCGTGAAGGACATTATGCTGATTTACAAGAGCAAATCTGGTCTGATAATGTCATACTCAAACAACATCATGCTGCAGCTTTAAGAGAGTGAGATATGGTTGAGATGAGGTGAGGGGGGGACACCTCCTTTACTAATGTAATACGAGGCCCTGAGAAGCTTTAATTGAATTCTTACAGAGATTGACTTCCCCTCTCAATAGAGCCATACCAGATTCTGAAACCAGAAAGTTTTGATAGAGATTTTGGCATTTGATTATTCAAAATTTGAATGCATGGCTCAAAGCGATGCAGGAAACAGTGCAAGCCATCTTCTTTCAGTCTGCCAGGAGGTAGCAAGCAGGCAGAAACCTCAAAACTAAGTATTGATGATCTAATGCATGCTGCTGAAGGTAGAGGAGCTTTGGATCTGGCCACAGATACACCACTTACGCTATCCTCAAATGTTGAATGTTACAAGATAAGCCCTGGTGTTTATGGTCCTTTACCTTCATGGACAGTAGGAATAATCCTGGGAAGAAGTAGATTAACTTCTCAAAGATTTATTCTTAAGGTATCATAGATGCGGATTGCAAGGAAAAAATTAAAATCATGGCATATGTGAGAAAGGAGATGCAAATTAATAGAGGGGATAGATTTTTTCAGCTGTTTCTTACACCAAGGGGAAGGTTGTTCTAGTAGTAAGAACAGGAGGTTTTTAGAGTACTGGAAAACTTGTATTCTGGCAAACAGCAGTTAACAAACAGAGACCCAAATTAATGGTACAAATGAACAGTGATGAAATAGAAGATATGGTAGGTACAGAAGCTGATGTGAGTATACATTGCAAAAGTCTTGAAATCCAGATTGGCCACTTTAGAAGGTTTATACACAGTTTACAGGAAATGTTAAATTATCACAAATAAGACATGACCACTGAATTAAATGTATAGGTCCAGAAGGACAAACAGGTGAGATTGGGCTGTATGTAGCTGACATAGCCATAGATTTATGGAGAAGGGATTTTTTTACAACAATGAGGTATTCAAATTAATATTCCTACAATCCCAGGGAAAGGAAATGAAGATATTAGGGATGATGTGATGGGTGTTCTTGCAGAAAGTATTGATATGGGTGATCAAGAACAAGCACAAGCTGGGTCCATTGTCAAAATACAGGGTATCACAGAAATTGAGTTTCCAAATGTATAATAGGGACGACTACTGAAATACCAAAAGCCTTGCCCCTGCAATGGATATTAAACAAACATGTGTGGCAAGAGTAGTGGCCCCAAACAAGAGAAAAATTGATGGTTCTTGAATAACGAGTACAAGAGCAGCTAGAGGCTCAACATATAAAAGAGCATATCAGCCCATGGAATTCCCTTGTGTTTGTTGTAAAAAAGAAATCAGAAAAAATGGAGGAGGATAACAGATTTAAGAGCAGTGAATAGACTAATTTATCCAATGGGTCTTTACACCCTGCACTTCCTTCACCTTCCATGTTCCCTAGATTATGGCCTATAATAATAATTGACTTGAAAGATTACTTTTTTCACAAAACCCTTGTATGAGCAGGATAGGGAAAGGTTTTCTTTCTCAGTACCTAATATGAACAATAGTGGTCCAGTAAAAAGATTCCATTGGAAGGTACTTCTACACAGAATGTTAAATAGTCCAACTTTATGTCAATATTTTGTGCCACAACTATTAGAAATAATCCATAGGCAATTTTCCTCACTCTATCTTATATCATTACATGGATGATATTTTGTTGGCTAATTCAGACAGAAATATATTAGAGAAAATATTTAAGGAAACAGAAAGAATTTTGCCATGCTGGGGGTTACAGATTGCTCTAGAAAAAAAATACAAAGAGGAGATTCACTTAGTTATTTGGGTTATAAAATCAGTCAAGAGAAAACCTGATCACAAAAGGTACAGTTCCATAGGGACCAATTGCAAACTCTTAATTATTTTCAAAAATAAATGGTAGATTTTAACTGGCTGAGGCCTACAATTAGATTGAATATTTATGAGTTAAGTAATTTGTTTCAAACATTACAAGAGATTCAAACGTAAACAGTACAAGATGTCTAACAGCTGAAACAGAAAAAGAGTTAACTCTTGTAGAACAAAGACTGCAAATGCATATGTGGATTAATTAATTTTAAACTTTACTGTATTTTGGTCATTTTTGCCTTCAATTCATTTTCCTACTGGGCTCATTATGCAAAGGGAATATAGTATTATAGAATGAATTTTATTAGCACAAAATGAAAAGGAAAAAAATTGAAGACATATAAAGAAAAGATTTCTGAGTTAATTATAAAAGGTAGAATAAGAATATGTCAATTGTCAGGGAGAAACCCAGTCAAAATTGTTGTACTTCTTACTAATAATAAAATTGTGTCATTTTGGATGATCAGTGAGGACTGGCAGAGTTTATAGTAGCTACATGGGAGAAATTAATAATAAATATCCTGAAAGCAAATGATCAGTTTATAAAAAGAACTAATTACATTCTTCCATGTATTATAAAGAGAACACCAGGATACAGAAATTATGGTACTTTTACACAATGGAATACTACTCAGCAATTAAAAAGGAGGAAATCATGAAATTCACAGGAAAATAGTGGGACCTGGAAACAATCATCCTAAGTGAGGTATCCCAAAAGCAGAAAGAAACATATGGTATATACTCACTTATATAGTCCTATAGGATAGGAAGGTCATGCTGAAATCTATACACCTACGGAAGATACACAAGAAGGAGGACCCAGGTTGGTAGGATCAATGCTTGTTTAGATGAACCAATGGGATGGACATTGAATGGAGGATAAAACGGGCAACAGGACAGGAGCATACCAAAGAGGGCCTCTGAAAGAATCAATATAGCAATGTATCAAAGCAGATATTAAGACTCACAACCAAGCCTTCAGCAGAGGGAAGGAAATAATAATAAAAATAGGGGAAGTTAATAAGACTTGCGGACAACAAGAGCTCCACAAAGACCAAACTGAGCAGGGCACAGGGGTCTTCTATGGGACAGTTTCTCCAACCAAGGACCATGTATGGATATGTCCTAGAACACCCGCTCAGAAGTGGCCCATAGTAGCTCGGTATCCAACTGAAGACCCTACTAAGGGAAACAAAGACTGTTTCAGACCATGAACTCAATGGCTGGCTCTTTGACTCTCCCCCATACACGCCAGGGAGTAACAGCCTGGCTAGATCCCAGGGGTGGACATTGTAGCCAGCCCTGAGGAGACAAGATGAACTGGGGTCGGATGGAAGGGGAGGAGATCCTCCCCTGTAGGTGGACTAGGAGTGGGCAGGGAGGAGATGAGGGAGGGATGGGGAGAGTGGGAGGGAAAGAGGGAGGGGGCTCCGCCGGGGATGCAAAGTACCTAACCTCTGATTGATATAAAAATATAAATAAATAAATAAATTTATTCTTTTCTTTTTTAACATTTTTATTTTATATTAATCACAGGTTATAATAAAAAAAGAGAGAACACCAATTCCAGAGGCACCATCATTCTACACTGATGCAAAAATGATGGAGCTAGCAGGTTATGTCAGACAAAATAAGCACAGTGATCCAAAGTCCATATACCACAATTCAAAAATCAGAACTGTATGCAATCTGTATGGTATTATTACATTTTCCTAAGTCTCTTAATATAATCACTGATTTTCTATATGCAGAAAGTATTGTTTTGCATATATAGACTACTGAAATTGTTCCTGATAATTCATAACTAAACTTATTACTTCTGTGATTATAATAAGCCATCAAATGTAGAAACTATCCATTAAATAGTACTCATATTCAGTCTCATACAGGTTTGTCAATTACTAATAGGGAATATGTTAGAAGCCTCTAAATTTCATGAGAAACATGAAATTTAATGGGAAAAGTTTAAAGAAAAAATTTTCTATCACTTGGCTATCAGCCAAAGGAATAATTTTTAAAAACGTTTTACATGTTTTCTATACAATCAAATTCTATTACATGCTGATAATAACTCTAAGGATACCAAACAAAATAAACTCTAGCAGATGGATGTTTTCATTTTGAAGAATTTAGAAAACAAAGGTATATACAGCATACCATTGACATATACTCAGTGTTTCAATGTACAACTGCTTTAAGTTCTGAAAACGCTGATTGCATAATTACAAATTTACTAGAAATAATGGCAATTATGGGGAGACCCACACAAATTAAGACTGATGATGCTCCCACATATGTATCCAACAAGATGAAACAATTCTTTGCATATTAGAATATAAATCACATTGTGGGTATTCCACACAATACTACTGGACAAGCAGTTATAGAAAACGCCTATTTTACCTTTAAATTGAGGCTTACTAAACAAAAAAGAAGAGTAAAAACCGCCAAAGACATACTAAGTAATACTTTGTTAACTCTGCATTTTTCTTAATGTTGGCAAAAAAGAAACAACAGCAGATGAAAGACGCTGAATTTATGAAAAAGAAAAACCTGAAGAACTAGCTCAACCAATATTCTATAAAGATATGTTGATGTTAAAATGGAAACCTGCAATAGTTTTGAGATAGGGCCGTGGCTACACCTCTGTATCTACAAGGAATGACAAAATACAGTTACCGACAAAACCTTAAAAAAAAATAGATCTGCTTGATCTCCTTTAAACCAAGGACTATGCATGGATATAACCTAGAACCCCTGCTCAGACATAGCCACGGCAGCTCAGTATCCAAGTGGGTGCCCTAGTAAGGGGAACAGGGACTGTCTGTAACATGAACTCAGTGTCTGGCTCTTTGACCTCCCCTCCTCCCCAGAGAGAGGATCAGCCTTGCCAGGCCACAGAGGAAGACAATGCAGCCAGCACTGATGAGACCTACTAAATAAGGGTCAGATGGAAGGGGAGGAAGACCTCCCCTATCATTGGACTTAAAGAGGGGCAGGGAGAAGATGAGGGAAGGTGGGTGGGGATTCGGAGGGAAGGTGGGAGGGAACTACAGCTGGGATACAAAGTGAATAAACTGCAATTATTATAAAAAATAAAAATTTGGAAAAAAAAACTAGATCTGACCAGATAAAACCTCTTATCACTTGAGACATGAATGTCTTCACAAAGCAAATAGCCCAGGTAATTCACTCTCACAGACCACCTCAATTACTGATTTTTCCAAAATTTGCATGGAAATCATCTTCAAAGGGCCTTGCCCAAAGGACAGAAAACACAGAGAGTGTACAGACAACACAGATAATGGACAGCTAGCTTTCCAGGACTTGGCCAATATGCCAAATTGCCATAGGGCACCAAAAAGATATATTTGCCTACATGGTTTTCCCATTCCCTAAAGGTGGGAAAGAAGTTTATATTGTTATTAAATTCTTTATTAATTACACTTTATTCACCTTATATACCCCTGTAGTTCCCTCCCTCCTCCCGTCCCAATCCCTCTCTTCCTCCTTCTTCTGCACCCGTGTTTCTCCCCAAATCCACTGATAGGGAAGGTCTTCTTTTCTGGGAAGGAAGTTTTTGTTGTTTGATGTATTGTTTTACTTGATATGTATATTGATAGAAATTTAATGTTATTTTGTGTAACTATTTTATATTGAAAGAAATTTAAGCCATTTTGTATTTTATGTTGATTGAAATTTAAGTTTATTTAGCATAAATTTAAGTTATTTTGCATTATGTATTGATAGAAATGTAAGTTTATTTTACATAATTATTATATATTGATAGAAATTTAAGTTCTTTTGTATTGTATATCGACAGAAATTTAATTAATTTTATTTAATTTTCTTTCTTTTTAATTTTAATTTTAAAAATTTCTTCACAATTTATGCATTTTTTGTAAAAATTTAAGGTTATTTGTATAACTACTGTATATTGATGGGATTTAAGGTCATTTTGTTTGACTATTGTTTGATGTATTGTACATAAGCAACTCATTTAAAAATATGATGGAAAGTTCTAGTTTTATGGTCCTTAAAATTATTCTTATTGTGTGTAGATTGTTCATGTTAAAGAAAAGACCAATTTAAAACAAACAAAAGCAAAAAGGAAAAGGGGGATATGAAGTGGAAGTTTTGGTTTTCTTTGAAGATTCTGTTGAGTCATGTGATGTTTTGCTAGAAGCTGTCTTGTGAGAGGGCATGTGATGTTTTGCCAAGATTTCTCTCATGCAAGGGCCATGACTTTGACTAGGTGAAAACATTCATGGGTGGGCTCTGAGGAGAGGAGATATATAAAAGGGCATGGACAGTGAGAGATGGCTTTTTGGATCAAAATCACTGCACTGATCTTTGTGCTTTGACACTTGGCTTTGCAGAGAAAAACCTTCCAGGAACTTCTGGGGGCAATACCACTAAGTCTTGCTTTTGCTGACTTGTCCCTACTTTCTGAATTGTGCTGGGTTGTATTGATGCTTGGTGTTGGCCTTTGGACTGGAATACTGGTATCTGGGATATATGGACAATGAAGAGCAGACTCATCCAAAAGAACTTCTTTTAAAAAGGTCTGCAACCATCTTTACCTGCTGAGCTTCTTTCTTTCCTACCTCTAGTCAGTGAGAGTAAGGGGAGTAAAAGTGTTTAGGAACCCTAAATAAATTAGGATTGAGGAAAATCTAAGCCTACAATTGGAACATAGTTTCCTGTGGAAATCTAGCAGGATTCTGTATCCATCAAATGCTATCAATGAAACTGAGTAATGAAAAATATTTCTGCTTCTCAACTTTCCTATATATAAGCAGGAACCATATTTCTTGTTACATTTGTATTATAACAAAGATTCAGCATGTTATTTCATATAAAGTGGTTTGTATGACTAAAGAAAATGAAAAGCAACTAGTAAATAAAAATCATTGTTGAGAAGAATGAATAAGGGAGAGTAATTTTTCTATACATAAAAAGCCAGTGTAAAGAACACAATTTTCCTTGTGATTAATAAAACTAATTCTATAGCTAATTATAGTTATAACCAACTATACATAAGGGATTTTTCTACTAAAAGACCTAACTGAACTATGAATAAGGATGGACTGTTATTGAAGGATGTAAAGAGCCTGTGGTGAATTTTAGAAGTCAGTTAGAGGGCTTGATAATATATGAAACAATTAAACATAAATGAACATGAGATTGTGGATACACGAATGCCCAAGCTAGCATCTTGGGATTATCATATAATTATCCCTGTAGACTTATTCCATATAATAAACTGATAAATATCCTCATTTTCGATATGGATTGCCTATCAATCTGGAGGGTAAAATTACAAAATGAAGGCAGTGTCTTAATTCATGTGTGTAATCTATATTTGTTATACCAGTATTCAAAATAGCCTTATAAAGAGCCAACTACATAGCATAGAAATAAAGAACCTTTGTTATATATACATGTACACAAAGATTTTATTGTTTTAAATAATTTAATATTTTTATTTTATGTGCATAAGTGTTTTGCCTGCATGTATGTCTGTGTGAGGGTGTCAGATGACCTGGAACTGGAGTTGCAAACAGTTGAGAGTTGCAATGTGGGTGCTAGGGACTGAACCAGTGTCCTCTGGAAGGGCAGTCAGTGCTCACAACCACTTAGCCATCTCTTTAGCCCTCACACAAATGAGTTTTATTCATCAATAAAGATGAGTTATGTTATATTCAAGAATATATGTAAGTCTGGATATTACTGTGTTAACTGACATGAATTAGATTCTAAAAAATTATAAAGTGTTACTCTTCATATGAAAATCATACACATGGATGTGAGTATATATAGTAAGTAAGTTGAAAGAAAATGGATATTAGGGGGTAATAGAAGTAAAATGAGGATAATGACAAATATCTAAATTTTATTTAAAAAAATAAGCCAAGGGAATTATAGACATCAGATCATTCTTATACTACAAACACTATGGAACAACAATATTGAATGTGTGAGATCTAAGTAAAAGTTTTTCTCATCAATCCTTCTGAGAAAATTACTGGAGGACAAAGCCCCAAGTCCTAACATGACTTTGCAGAAACCATAGCAACAGCATTGAATGGCTGATAGCTGAGAACCAAAGTCTATTACTTTAAGCTGACAAGTCAAATAAAACCAGTGTAGGAGCAGGTAACTGTGCAATGGTAATAATTTAAAAGACTGAAATTGAATAGTAGAGGACAGAAAACATGAAGTGGAAATATGTTAACTCTATTATCTAATACCAAGCAGAGATATATTCCTTAAAAAGAAAAATACTGATTTTTATACACGTATTTGTTTTAAGAGGATGCATCTCCTCTCAATATTAGAATGTCACACAAAAAGTGAGGAGAATCAAATACAGAGAAAAACATACACATCTAAGCCTATAACTACAATTTTTCATGGAACACAAATCAAAGTATGTGTCATTTTATTCTAAAAGAAACAATTGGATTATAGATTGAAACACAATGCTTTGTAACACAAATTAATGTTTCTTTCTATAAAAATTGGGACCATTTTACATATTGGCCTCATCTATTATTAATTTCTTTTCTGCACTCTACCATAGTCTTCTTACTGTTCCGTATCACCGTAGACATGATTGTACTGGCTTGAGTTCTCCAAACTCATTGTTTCCTTTGCTTTCCCTCAGACATTTCCATAACCAGCCTCTCAGACTTTTCCCAAAGGCCTCATTTGCTGAAAGACATTCCCATTCAATCTTGATAAATGAATGAGTGGTGAGAAGATTGAAGTGTACATGCGTACACATGTCCAATGCATGGACATGTATGTAGATTTTTGGAAGGTTTAGGAACTTTTTAATCATTACTGTTGTAAAGAAATTAAACTAAGCTGATGGGAGAAGGTGATAGGAATAGAACTTACCATTTATTTCCTTTTAAACTAGTATTGAACCAGGTACATGCACTCTGGACTTTTTTTGGAAAATGTTTTAACATAATGATGCATTGTGAGTACAATCTAAACTTTGAGCAGACCCCAAAATAAAGAGAGAAGGATATTTCTGTTAGTGTTGATGGCTTTGCTCTTCTTTTTAAATGGTTTTTGTTTGTTTGGTGGTTGGTTGGTTGGTTGGTTGTTGGTTGGTTGGTTGGTTAGATGGTTGGTTGGTTGTTTCATTGACTGGCTGGTTCTTTATTTGTTTTGTTTGTTGATTAGACAGTGGGTTGGCTGGCTGGCTGGCTGGCTGGCTGGCTGGATGATTGATTGGTTGGTGTTTGTTTGGTTGTATTATTTATTAGAAAACTGGATGGGTGGATGGGTGTTTGTTTGTTTATTTGTTTGTTTGGTTGGTTGGTGGGCAGGTTGGTTGATTGGATGGTTGGTTTGTGTGTTGATTGGAAGATTGATTGGTTGCCTGGCAGTTTACCTGGCTATCTGGTTGGTTGCTTGGTTGTTCTGTTGATTGGATGGTTAGTTGGTTTGTTGATTGGAATCTTGATTGGTTGGCTAGCTGGCTGATTGGCTGGCTGGTTTGTTGGTTAGAGGGTTGGTTGTTTGGTTGTTTGGTTGGTTGATTAGTTGGTTGGTGTGTTGGTTGGATGGTTGATTGGTTTGCTGGTTTACTGTCCAGTTGGTTGATTGGTTGAAGATTTTATGCATTGATATTACATGGGTTTTATTGGAAAAGAAGGTATGAGTCCAAAATAAGCCTTGGAGCTCCAAATAAAAGAGGTGAAAGGTGATGGATAAATCACAAATAATAATCTATATGCACAGAAGCACAAGTCAGAATAACTGCACCACAAATAGGCAGAGAGAATATAGAGAATAAGACTGAAATCAGTCATCTGTGTCATTTTAGGATTTGACACAACAATGAGGTTACTTATGAGTTATAAGTGAAATCTTTTGAACAATTACTGCATGCCATAAGTAAGCTAAAATTGTATCATCAACATATCATGTCATGATTCATGATACAAAATATATTTCTGTGAAATATATTTATACAAAATATATTTCATGATACCTAAAATATTGACTTAGAAAAGTATATGCCATCTAGATTATGCACAGATATTAAGAAATTGAAAAAGTATATATTGATCTCATTACTTTACATAACAATTTGTCAAAATCTGTTTGAATGGAGAGTGAACACTTAATACACCCCAGTAATTCCATTCTATGACTAAAGAAAACTCTCACTTGGAAGTACAAAGAATATCTGAAGGATATTTCTGTGGCAGGTTCACCATAGCAGGCTTTGGGAATCAGCCACTTCTCTATAAAAAGAAAAGAAAATAAACATTACTAACAATTTTTATGATACTATACAGGAATAGAAGTATATCTCAGTGCTAGATCATTTGCCTTGTATATGCCAAGCCTTGCTTTTGATAAATAACATTCCAAAAGAAAAATGAACTTATGGTCACAATGAAAATATAAGCAATCATATCATACTGTATAATCCCCCATATCATAGTTTAGCATATATGTGTGTACACAGATGATACACATGTATAGATAAGGATATAGTTATATGTTTCAAGTTTTTATTAATTAGTTTGTGTTTAATGACAAATTTTACAATGTGAAATAACAAAAATATCAATTATCTGATGTTCCTAATTATAACAATGACATATCTCATAAGCAAAAATGCAGGGTCTGCAAAACTGAAGTCCAAGTGGATCAAAGACCTCAACATAAAACCAGACACACTAAATCAGTTAGAAGAAAAAGTAGAAAATAGCCTAGAACTTATTGGCCCAGCAGACAACTTTCTGAACATAACACCAACAGCACAGGCTCTAAGAGCAACAATCAATAAATGGGACCTCGTGAAACTGAAAAGGTTCTGTAACAAAACTACAGGTTGCAGCATGGGAAAGGATTTTCACCAGCCCTGTAACTGACAGAGAGATGATATCTAGAATATATAAAGAACTGAAGAAGTTAGAAAGCAATAAATCAAGCAATCAATTAAAAATGGGGTATGGAGCTAAACAGAGAATTCTCTGTAGAGGAATATAGAATGGCAGAGGAACACTTAAACAGATGTCCAACATCCTTAGCTATCAGAGAGATGCAAGTCAAAACAACCCTGATATTTCACCTTATACCCATTGGAATGGCTAAGACCAAAAACTCAAGTGACAACACATTCTGGAGATGCTGTGGAGAAAGGGGAACCCTCCTCCATTGCTGGTGGGAATGTAAACTTGTATAACCACTTTGGAAATCAATCTGGCACTTTCTTAGACAATTAGGAATAGTGCTTCCTCAAGATCCAGCTATACCACTCCTAGGCATATATCCAAAAGATGCTCAAGTACACAACAAGGACATTTGCTCAACCGTGTTTGTAGCAGCTTTATTCATAATAGACAGATCCTGGAAACAACCCAGATGTCCCTCAGTTGAGGAATGGATACAGAAATTGTGGTACATTTACACAATGGAATACTATTCAGCAATTAAAAACAAGGAAATCGTGAATTTTGCAGGCAAATGATGGGATCTAGAAAAGATCATCCTGAGTGAGCTATCCCACAAACAGATAGACCCATACAGTATGTACTCACTTATAAGTGGGTACTAGACTTATAATATAGGATAAACATACTAAAATCTGTACACCTAAAAAAGATAAACAAGAAAGAGGTCCCTGCGTAAGATGATCAATCCTCACTTAGAAAGACAAAGGGGATGGACATTGGAAGTAGGAGAAAACAAGTAACAGGACAGGAGCCTACCACTGAGGGCCTCTGAAAGACTCTACCTAGCAGTGTATCAAAGCAGATGACGAGACTCATAACCAAACCTTCCACAGAGGGCAGGGAATCATGAAAGAAGGGGGAGCTAGTATGACCTGCAAAGGACAGAAGCTCCACAATGACCTAATATATCTGGGCACAGGAGTCTTTTATGAGACTGTATCTCCAACCAAGGTTCACATATGGATATAACCTAGAACCCCTGCTCGGATGTAGCCCAAGTTAGCTCAGTATCCAAGTGGGTACACTAGTAAGGGGAACAGGGACTATTTCTGACATGAACTCATTAGCTGGCTCTTTGACCTCCCTCCCCCCACAAGGGAGAAGCAGCCTTGCTAGGCCACAGAGGAGGAAATTGCAGCCAGTACTGAAGATCCCTGATAAACTAGGGTCAAATGGAAGGGGAGGAGGACCACCCCTATCAGTGGACTTGGAAAAGGGCAGGGAGGAGATGAGGGAGGGTGGGATTGGGAGGGAATGAGGGATTAGGCTATAGCTGCGATACAAAGTTAATTGATGTAACTATTATTAAAAAATAAAAATTTAATTTAAAAATGCATGTACTGGCAAAGCCTGTGTTTTTGTTTTTGTTTTTCTGCAAATTCCAGGAAATATATGTTATCTTGCCATGTCCAGCTGCTATACTAACCTCATTCCTTGACTTGGGTTCTTTCTACTTTAAAGCCAACCTTTGCTGATCAGATTTTTCCTACCTCATACACTCTGGCAAACACTTCACCAATTTTACATTTTAAGAACATTTGCCATTACATTGGTCCCAGTTGAATACCAAAATAAACTCTTTGAAGGGATCTCACTTGCTTCATTAATGCAGCTACGATCAGTTCTCTTCTTCATATAGCAATATAATCATAGGTTTGGAGGAAACAACATTTTGAAATTGACCATAGGAAGTCCACATCTCTGCCTACTACCTCCTGCTGGTAAGAGATGCTTTGTGGCAATCCGAGTCATTATCATGAGATCAGAGACAACATAGTAGTGATTAATAGTGAAATGTTCTTTTATTAAGCTATTACACAAAAGAACTCTAGAAACCAGAGCACCTAGTCAACTGCCATTCTGCGATAGCCTGTTTGGAATTCAAGAAATGCTGTCTTTAAATTCAAGGTTCATAGCACTTAACTAGGCTTGGTGAAAATTCAAAATAACCTTTTTAGGAACCCACAAGTTAATTGGGGATATAGTCAGCCAAAGTCAAAATAATATTCATAGACCAATGCACAATTCACATTGATCAGTACAGACAAGGCCAACTAAAATAGCATGAAAGGTCTCTCTTTCCTGAGTTTTCATGCAATTGAAGTGCAATTGCTAAAATCAAGTGGGCAAAGAAATCAATGGCTGCTGTTGATTTTCCAGGCTCCTGCTACATCAAGATGATTTGGAGAATTGCTATTCTATCACACTGATCATGAATAAATGACCGGACACTCATTTCCATTTAGAATGTCTGTTTAAATGCTGATTTGACCTCTGAGCATACCAAGGGCTGAGTAATGTATGAAGAAGTGTCATTAAAATTGCATATGAAGCATAGGTTGCAATGCAGCTACTGTATTTCCTTAGTTAATTTTCTGCCCTGGATTCCTAAGAGGCAGGAAAGAGATGTCATTCAGCCATCAATAAAAATGAGACAGAACAAGAGAATTTAGGGTTTATTCAAAAAATATCTGAGACTGAATTCTGCAAAGAAAATTATCAACCCCCTTGCTAAAAACAGCTTCATGGATTTTTTTTTTAAATCTGATTGAAAATAACCCTCTTAAGGCATAAGAACAGTGAAAGCCATTCTGTTTTTTCACAGGAAATTAAAGGTGCAGAGAGTGTGATATAAATGTCTTCAGAATTTCACAAGAAACACTCAGTAGTAATCCTTTTAAATTTATTTGGTGGTTTACCTCCCACCCCAAGGGGTTGAAACTCTCCCTCACAAGAAGCAGTTACTGATTTACTGGCTGATCCACAGCCTTTGTTTCCAGTGACAGCTCTTTTGACCCATTTCATTTTTCTAAATTGCTTTCTAATTTCCTGAGGACAACATTGTTGTCATAGTGTGTTTAGAGCATTATGTGTTTCCAAGTGCTTAACCCTCTCATTATATTTCCTATTTCATCTTGGTTGGAAAGGCAGTTTTGCCTCTGAGGGAGAAGGCAGGTTTCCATGAGTGAGTGAAGGGACGCACAGGAAGTCTCTGCTCTACTATTTTGACATATGTGACCTTGAGAAGTAGCTTATCCTTTCTGGGCCTTAGCTCCCAGGGCCTTTTAAACTTAAGTTGTAACCACATGGTGTGTGTCTGTGTGTGTCTGTGTTTGTGTGTGATGTGTTTGTGAATGTTAGACCCATGTATATGGATACGTGAAGAAATCAGAAGATCTCATCAGACCCTGTGAAGCTGTAGTTGCAGGCACTTATGAATTGTTCAACATAAGTGGTAGGAACCCAAGTAATGTCCTATGCAAGAACAGCTTTACCTTTAATACCTTTAATCACTGAACTATCTGTCTAGACCTTGAGCTGTATTTTTCAAGAGTAATTTCCTTACTGAAAAACTTTCATAGGCACAGCTGATGGAAGTAGGGAAGAATCAGTTTTACCCAACTGATAATAATCTATTATAACAAACTTGCTGGGCAAGGTGTGCTCTCTACTGTAAAAGTGACTTGACTATTTTTTTAATGAATGCAGATTATTTTATTATTATTATTTAAATTATTTTATTAATTACAGTTTATTCACTTTGTATTCCCCTCCCTCCTTTCTTCCCTCCCAATCCTCCCCTTCCCCTTCCCTACCTGTGTCCCTCTCCCAGTCTACTGAAAAGGGAAGTCCTCCTCCCCTTCCCTCTGACCCAAGTCTATTTGGTCTCATCAGGAATGGCTGCATTGTCTTCTTCTATGGCCTGGTAAAGCTTCTCCCTCCTCAGGAGAAGATGATCAAAGAGCAGGTCAATCAGTTCATGTCAGAGACAGTCCCTGTCCCCATTACTATGGAGGCCACTTGGATACTGAACTGCCATGACCTCTGTGCAGGGGTTCCAGGCCATCTCCATGAGTGGTCCTTGGCTGGAGTATCAGTTTCAGAAAAGACCCCTGTGCCCAGACTTTCAGGATCTGTCACTGTCCTTGTGGAGCTCCTATCCTCTCCAAGTCTTACTATCTCCCACTTCTTTCATAAGATTTCCTGTACTCTGCCCAAAGTGTGGCTACAGGTCTCAGCATCTGCTTTGATACCCTTCAGAGTAGAGCCTTTCAGAGGCCCTCTGTGGTAGGCTCCTGTCTTGTTCCCAGTTTTCTCTCTCCTCCGATGTCCATCCTCTTTGCCTTTCTGAATGGGGAATGGGGATTGAGCATCTAAGCCAGAGTCCTCCTTCCTGATTAGCTTCCTTAGGTGTACAGATTTTAGTATGTTTATCCTATATTATATGTCTAGTATCCACTTATGAGTGAGTATATACCCTGTTTGTCTTTCTGCTTGTGGGATATCTCACTCAGGATGATCTTTTCCAGTTACCACCATGTATCTGCAAATTTCATGATTTCTTTAGTTTTTCTTTCTTTCCTTTTTAATCGCTGAGTAACATTCCATTGTCTACATGGACCACAATTTCTGTGCCCATTCAAATGAGGGGCATCTGGGCTGTTTACAGCTTCTGGTATTACAAATAAAACATGGTTGAGAAGATGTCCATGTTGTCTACTTGAGCATCCTTTGGATATATGCTTAGCAGTGGTATAGTTGGATCTTGACAAAGTAGTATTCCTAATTGTCTAGAAAACACCAGATTGATTTCAAAGTGGCTGTACAAGTTTATATTCCCACCAGCAGTGGAGGAGGGTTCCCCTTTCTCCACATCCTCTCCAGCATGTGTTGTCAAATGAGTTTTTGATCTTAGCCATTCCAATGTGTGTAAGGTGAAATCTCCTGGTTGTTTTGATTTGCATCTCCTGATGACTAAATGTTGAACATTTCGTTAAGTATTTCTCTGCCATTCGATATTCCTCTATTGAGAATTCTCTGTTTAGCTCTGTACCCCATTTTTAATTGGATTACTTGATTTGTTGCTGTTTAACTTCTTGAGTTCTTTATACATACTGGATATCAGCCCTCTGTCAGATGTAGAGTTGGTGAAGATTCTTTCGCAGTCTGTAGGCTGTCGTTTTGTTTTGATGACAGTGTCCTTTGTTTTACAGAAGCTTTTCAGTTTCATGAGGTCCCATTTATTGACTATACTCTTATGGCAGTAGGAAAACACTGGATTTGAGGTCTGCTCTTCGCATAAGAACTTAGGCTTGCTTCTGTTACCCAAAAAGTCTATGGATAGATGATCATAAATCCTAAGATGGAATTTTGTACAATTTTTTTTCTAAATGGTCATGTTGTCAACATACCTCCTAAAAACTCATGTTTACATTCAGAAATTAGTGCTGTTCTTGGCCTTCATCAGAAAAAAAAACATACTAAAACTTATAAAAGACAGCAAAAGTAATGCTAAGAGCAAAGCAAACAATAAAAATAAAAAGTATTTCAAAGAATATGACTTTGTACCTCAAAAATCAAGAAAACTGTACCTGAATTAAATCTTAAGTTAGTGATAGAAAAAAAAGAGCAGAAATGAGTCAAATATAGAACAGAAAGCAGCAGAATATCAAAAGTGAGTTGCTTTTGAAACACATTAATAATTGACAAGTTATTACGAAGAGAAGAAAAAAGTATGAAAACAAATAACTTAGAAATAAAAGAGGGATATTACAATAGATGTTTGGGAACTAAATAATATGGGAGTATTACAAACAATTGTGTATCAATAATTTTGATAATAGATATAGAAATAGAAAATTTCTATAGGCACATAATTCATTGAACCTCAATCAAGAAGAAATGAAATACCTAGCATAAAATAATGAGATTGAAAAAAAAACTCCTTGACAACAGCAGTAATCTCAAGATTAAATCACTTTATTAACTAATCTTACCAAGAATTTTAGTAACAACATTCTTCTCAAACTCGTTCAAAACTAGAACATAATGGAACGTTTTCAAAGTTAATTTATAAACCATTGTTACTGTGATTCTAAACACAGACATCACTAAAAAGAAAAGCACAGGACAGCATATATGATGAACACAGATGCAAAAATACCCAAATTCATCACACAGTACAAGTAATGACACTCTAAAATTAGTGAGACTAAGCAGGACATAGGGATGTTATATGATAATCAAACATATCAGTGTATGCAGCGTGTTAACAGAAGATGAAAAACTATGTGATCATTTCAGTAAATAAAGAAAAAATATTATAACTTTCTGGTTAGAACAAGATGCACCAAGACAAAATAAAAGAAATATTAAAAATACACACTTGCTATATGTAGATATGTACCTTGTATTCCTGATCTTTCCAAAACTTTAAACATGAACAGGGTGTTGGATTTTGTCATATGCTTTTTCAGTATCTAAGGAGATGATCATGTGTTGTTGTTTTCTTTTCTTTTCTTTCGGTTTGTATATATGGTGGATTACATTGATGAATTTCCATATATTGAGCCACCCCTACATGCCTGGGATGAAGCTTACTTGATCATGGTGGATGATATCTTTAATGTGTTCTTGGATTCAGTTTGTGAGCATTTTATTATTTTTTTGTCAATGTTTATAAGTGAGATTGGTCTGAAGTTCTCTTTCTTTGTTGGGTCTTTGTGTGGCTTACTTACTAAGCTGACTGTGGCCTCATAGAGTGAGGTTGGTAATGTTCCTTCTGTTTCTATCTTGTGGAATAGTTTAAAGATTATTGGTATTAGCTCTTCTTTAAAGGTCTGGTAGAATTCTGCACTGACACTGTCTGGCCCTGGGCTGATTTTCGATGGGAAATTTTTGATGACAGCTTCTGTTTAGGGGATATAGTACTATTTAATTTATTTAGCTGATCTTGATTCAGCTTTGGTAAATGGAATCTATCAAGAAAATTGTCCATTTCATTTACATTTTCAAATGTCATTGCAGCTCAATCTCCATCTGGATTCCCTAGTAAAGGGAACAAGGGTTGTCTCTGACATGGACTCAGTGGCCTGTTCTTTGATTCCCCCTCCCTGGTGAGGTGGCCTAACTAGGCCACAGAAAGAGAAAAATGAACCAGAAAGTCCTGATGAGACCTGATAAGCTAGGGTTAGATAGTAGGGGAGGAGGACCTCCCTTATCAGTGGACTAGGGGAGGGATATAGCAGGGAAAGGAGGAAGGAGATGAAGGATGGGGCTACAGCCAGGATACAAAGTGAATAAATTATAATAAATAATAATAGTAAAGAAAACAATTTTAAAAACATTTAAACAAAAAGCACACATTAGTGACATTATAGTCAATTGTAAAAATTAAGCGATTGTATTTGGTTCAGACGCTACTCTCACCACTATTTTCCACGCAGTATTGAAAGTTCACTCTATGGAATTATTCAATGAATAAGGTGAAATCAAAGGTATACGAATTGCAAAGAGAGCTATAAAATTACTTCTGACTTAGGTGACATGATCCTACATGTGATACATCTTAAGAACATAGCAAAATATTTTTGACAAACAAATCCATTCAGCCTTAGACAAGAAATGTCTGCATTTGCATCAAAATAGAGCAGACTATGTGTCATGATGCTAAATGAAACAGTCCATATACAGAAAAACAAAACTGGGTGATTATGCAGTACAACTCACAGATTCCTCCAGGAGGTGGAAAGTCAAGGAGATGGAGAGATATCAATCAAAGAGTGTAAGTTACATTAATAAGAGGTGAAAGTTCTTGTGCTCCAACTGACTATAATCAATAATTCCATATCACATACTTGAAATTTTTTACAAGAGTAAACATTGTGTTCTCATCACACATAAAATGATAATTAGAATGATTTGGAAGGATAGAAATATGAATAACCTTGATTATGATGATAATTTTGCAGGTTACAAATCATGCATATATTAAAACATCAAGCTGTACATCTTAAATGTATACAAGATAAATTTGTTAACAATATTTTAATGAAGCTAAAATATATTTTAAGGAATACATATGAAGGTTGTTCCTATAAAGATATAACACTTGTTCTATAGCTTGCTATTATTATCCCTCTTTTTCTTGATACTTGGTTCCACTATACTCAAAAGTCTAGAAAAAAACATACTAGACACTGATAATAAAATACAAAAACTAGTAGTATTGATTTTTAAAACTCCAGTTTTCTAAGGTTGCCATTGTTCATAAATGTTTATCATCTCTGTACTTATTGTTTCAAATCCTACATAAACTTGACAGCCTCCATAAAACCCTGTCTCATCAATAAGTCTCCCCAAGAATAGTAAAGTGTTTGCAGTTCCTAAGTTCCTACGGAATTTGATATGAGTAACAAGAAAAATCACACAAAACAACCTTTATGCCTGTGTACAAGTTAAATTATATAGAGAAGAAAGCAAAGGTAAAAAGAGTCCCATGCTATTGGTGTTCATGTGGGCCTGAAGTGACTGGTGCAAAGACCATCCATGGAGAAGACCCAGACCCCTGCTCGGATGTAGCCAACAGGCCACCCAGTCTCTATGTAGGTCTTCCAGTAAGGGAGGCAGGGGTTGTCTCTGACATGGACTCTTCTGCCTGCTCTTTGATCATTTCCCTGTGGCAGGGTGGCCTTGCCAGGCTGTAGAGGAAGAGGATGCAGGGAGTCCTGATGACACTTTATACGCAGGGGTCAGTTGAAATGGAAGGAGGGCTCCCCCTTTCTGTGGACTATTGGAGAGGGATAGAGGGGAAGAAGGAGGGAAGGTGGGACCCTGAGGAGTTAAGGGAGGGGACTATAATTGGGATATAAAGTAAATAAATTATTAAAAAATATAAATCTATAAAACAAATAAATACCTAAAAAAGAATACTGAAAAAATTTCCCATGCTTTCAAAAATTCACAATAAATGAACAAAAACCAAAAATATAAAAATCAAAGTGAATTCGTAAATCTAAATATCATCAAAATAATTATAATCTATCATTAATTATAAATAAATTATAAACAATAAAATATTTAATTTATTTACCCTTGAATTCTTGAATATTAAAAATATATCTGTGACATACAAACTAAAGGATTGACCTAGTGGAAGCAGAAATAGGAAGTATTATTTTTTTCTAGGTTAGTGCTGTAGCATCACTAATTAATTTGGCACTCAGAAAAGAATAATTTAAAAAACATAAAGCTGTGGACTGTAGCATTTAATGAGTAAAAGCAGCACTAACCTAACATGGTAAAAAATGCATTTTAATTTAAAATTTAAAACATATGTGGATGTAAAAGAGATGACGGAATCATGTGCGCATATCACAGGTTTTGGGAAAGAAAGAAATCAATGACGATACAATGGGAAGAACCAACTATAATGAATGATGTGTTAGTAAAATATATTTCCTTTTCCATTTTAATGAGTGATTGTCTCTAGTCACTCATAGGAATGTCTATACCTTGAGTGGTTGAATGAAAAGAGGGAGATTTATGGAGGTGATGAATCAAATCTTTCAGGTCAGAAATGAGAAAAGAAAATGGCATTCCACTTGTGTACCAAAAGTGAATTTGTTTTTTTTTTTAATTCTCAAAAGCTATCTGTATCCATAAAGATGAGATTTAGAAGATAGTAAGGAAGTATCTTAGGTTAGCAAAGTGGTGGTAATTATTTTTCTTATACCACTAGATAAGCTTAATTACTACTTCTCATCAAAGAATATTCTCTTTATGACAATGGAGGCCATGACAGAAAACTACAACTGAAAACAATACAGAGATCAGCAGGTTGTGGGAAACCCCAGCCCCAACATATACCTCTACATCATAGCTTCTACATCTTTTGCTCAAGAGACATGTGGAAGAGGAGAAGAAAGACTGTAAGATCCTGAACACCAGAAAGTCTACTGTGAAGCAGTCTCTCCTAGAAATGGATTCATAAGCTAGACTGAAACAATAGCAATATTAATAGAAATGCTAATGTGAAAGAATGAACTTTTTTATTTTATTTGATTTTTTAATTAAATTTTAAAATATTAGTCACAGTTTAATAACTTTATATCCCAGGTGTATCCCACTCCCTCATTCCCTCCAATACCACCCTCCTCTCCTCATCTCCTCTCCTCATCTCCTCTGCCTCATCTCCTCCCTGCCCCTTTCCAAGTCCACTGATAGAGGAAGACCTCCTCCCCTTTCATCTGACCCTGGTTTATCAGGAATCTTCAGGTTTGGCTGCAAAGTCCTCTATGGACTGACAGGGTTGCTCCTCCCTGGGGGAGGGGAGAGGTCAAAGAGCCCGCTATTGAGTTCATGTCAGAGACAGTCCCTGCTCCCTTTAATAGGCAACCCATTTGGATACTGAACTACCATGGGCTACCTCCCAGCAGAGGTTATATCCATACATGGTCCTGGGTTGGAGAAACAGTCTCATAAAAGGCCCCTGTGCCCAGATATGTTTGGTCCTTGTGAAGCTCCTGTCCTCTCCAGGCCTTAGTAACTCCCCCTTCTTTCATATGATTTCCTGCACTCTGTGGTAGGTCCTTTACTTGTTTTCTCCTATATCCAATGTCCATCCCATTTGTCTTTCTAAGTGAGAATTGATCTTCTTACCCTGGGGCTTCTTTCTTGTTTATCTTCTTTAGGTGTATAGATTTCAGTATGTTTATCCTATCTTATAGGTCTATATAAGTGAGTATATACCATGTGTATCTTTCTGCTTTGGGATACCTCACTCAGGAGGATTGTTTCTAGGTCCCACCATTTGCCTGCAAATTTCATGATTTCCTCATTTTTAATTGCTGAGTAGTATTCCACTGTGTAAAAGTACCACGATTTCTGTATCAATTCCTCAACTGAGGGACATCTGGGTTGTTTCCAGGTTCTGGCTATTACGAATAAAGCTGCTATGAACATGGTTGAACAAATGTCCTTGTTGTGTACTTGAGGAACTTTTGGATATATGCCCAGGAGTGGTATAGCTGGATCTTGAGGAAGCACTCTTCCTAATTGTCTTAGAAAGCGCCAGATTGATTTCCAAAGTGGTTGTACAAGTTTGCATTCCCACCAGCAATGGAGGAGGGTTCCCCTTTCTCCACATCCTCTCCAGCATGTATTGTCACTTGAGTTTTTGATCTTAGCCATTCTGATGGGTGTCAAAATACCAACACAATTCTTTATAGACCTTGAGAGAAAAAATTATCAACTTCATATGATGAAACAAAAACCCAGAATTTCCAAAACGATCCTGTACCACAACATATCATCTGGAGGCATTTCTATCCCTGATCTCAAGCTGTACTACAGAGCAATAGTAATAAAAACCACACATTATTGGCCTAGAAACAGAATAGTGGATCAATGGAACTGAATAGAAGACCCAGAAATAAACCCACACACATATGGATACTTGATTTTTGGCAATGAAGCCAAAACCATTCAATGGAAAAAAGACAGCATCTTCAACAAATGGTGCTGGTCCAATTGGATGTCTACATGCAGAAAAGTGAAAATAGATCCATTTTTATCACCCTGCACAAAACTAAAGTCCAAGTGGATCAAAGACTTCAACATAAAACCAGACACACAAAATTGATTAGAAGCAAAAGTGGGGAAGACCCTAGAACTCATTGGCACAGGTGACAACTTCCTGAACAGAAGACCAATAGCACAGGCTCTAAGATCAACAATCAATAAATGGAACCTCATGAAACACAAAAGCTGCTGTAAAGCAAAAGATACTGTTGTCAGAACAAAATGACAGCCTACCAACTGGGAAATCTTCACCAACCCCATATCTGACAAAGGGCTGGTATCCAGAATATATAAAGAACTAAAGAAGTTAAAAAGCAATAAATCAAGCAATCCAATTAAAAAATGGGATACAGAGCTAAACAGAAATCTCAGTAGAGGAATACAGAATGGCAGAGAAACACTTAAAGAAATGCTCAATGTCCTTAGTCATCAGAGAGATGCAAATCAAGACTGAACTTTTTAAGGGTCTCCATTCCTAAACAGAGCACTCCACACAACTATTGGTTGCTAAGAGAATGTCCAGCACAAAATGGTCAGCCCTGAAGACAGGTACACAGAAACAACAAAATGGACTAAGAACCTTGTATTTATATATACATGTGCTTACACACACACACACACACACACACACACATGCCCACTCAACACACACAAATATACATGCATGATTGATGGGACACACTGGAGGATATCTGGGGAAGGCTGAAGAGAAGAAACTGAGGGGAAAGTTATGGACTTCTATTTAAATAAAAATATTTCAAAAATATAATATGTAATTTTTAAAAAGTCTCAAAGGCCAAACTTTGTGGAAAACAGGAATTTTTTAAATTTATTTATTTTTATATCAATCACAGGTTAGGTACTTGCATCCCAGGCGTAGCCCCCTTCCTCATTCCCTCCCACCCTCCCACTCCCTCATCTCCCTCCTCCCCGCCCCCTCCAAGTCCACCAACAGGGGAGGACCTCT
>CM053765.1:22277555-22297530 GCA_028658305.1 Pachyuromys duprasi
TTTTTTTTTCCCTTTGTTTATTTCATTACTTTACAGCCTGATCCAGCCACCTCTGTCCTCTCCTCCCAGTCCCACCTTCATGCTTTATTATCCCTATTTCCCCCTCTCTTCTCAGGGAAGGGGAGACCCCCAAGGTGTTCCCTGGCATCTCAAGTCATAGCAGGAGACTCTCATCCATGGGAGACAGCCAACTCCTGTAACTATTAATGATGCTCTGCTATGCTTGCAGACAGGACCCTAGCATAACTGTCTTAGAGGCTTTGTCCAGCATCTGATGGAAACAGATTCAAGGACCCACAGCCAAACAATAGGCTAAGCTTGGGGAGCCTTGTGGATGACTAGATGAAAAGGATAGAGAGATCTGAAGAGTTCAAGGATACCACAAGAATACCTATAGCTAGGTATTCCAATAGTTTATACCTATAAACTAACCTGGGCTCATGGGCCTCAGAGAGACTGAACCAATGACCAAAGAACATACATGGGTTGGACCCAGGATGATCACCTACATATATGTAGCAGATGTATAACCTGGTCATTATGTGGGCCCTCTAACAATGGGAGAAATGAACATTCTTCCATTTCACACCAATGTTTCTGGAGATTCTGGATTTTTTTAATGAATTGAATGTACTGAGATTGACTTTTCTTCCTGAATATGGAAATTATTCAGGGAAGATGTTAACTGCAACTGACTTTAACTGATTCAGGTAAAACTCTTGTATCCTTCATCTGAGTTTGCTGCCAGATCATCAGTCTTCAAAATCAGAGAAACTGAAGACCAGGTTGAGCATATGCCATCCATGAGTGTCAGTATAGAACAAAGAAACCAGATGGACAAGAGAACACAGTGAGAAAGTATCTCACAAAGGAAACAACAATTTTCTTTTTCTTTTGAATATCAGATGCATAATCTGAGTTATTTTCTATGAAATAGTAAGGTGCCATGGGTACAAACTGTGTTAGTCAAAGTGTAGCATTGAAGACTCTTTAACTTGACAAGAATAAATTGCAACAATCATACAAACATAATCACATGTACAAATAAAGACATAGAGTACATTAGCTTCAGTTTCATACTGAAGCATGTCCTCTGATTTTTCTGAAATAGTACATGTCCCAGAGAAAATTACAACACCAAGTCTGGCATAGCAAGACATTTCACTAAAGCCAATACAGGACAAAATGAAAGACACCAATTAACAAAATGTATCAAGGATAGAAATGAAAAGATTTTGTCCAGGTGTTCCTACAGCACTATATGGATTCCCATGGATGCTGAAGTGTGTTCTCTCTGATAAAAATAAAGTAACACAGAGTGTTATATTAGCAAAAAGAAAGTAACTCAACGTGTTTTTTTCCCAATATGGACAAAGAGTGTCTTTACTTTTCTTCGAGAAGTTAAAAGCAGATAATAATCCATGATCAACTATGTTATTTGTGTTTACTCTATGCCAATTCAAACCTTCTATCATTTGCTAATAGATTTATTTTTAATTTATAACTTCAACTATCCATTCAAGTATAACACCTAAAGATGATATAGTCCTTGGCATGTATGACCTTCCCCCATACATGCCGAGGAGTGACAGCCTGGCTAGATCCCAGGGGAGGACATTGCAGCCAGCCCTGAGGGGACAGGATGAGCTGGGGTTGGATGGAAGGGGAGGAGGTCCTCCCCCATTGGTGGACTTGGAGGGGGTGGGGAGGAGATGAGAGAGGGTTGGAGAGGGTGGGAGGGAATGAGGGAGGGGGCTATGCTTGGGATGCAAAGTACCTAATCTGTGATTGATAACAAAAAATAAATTAATAAAATAAAAATAATAAATTTAAAAAAAGATGATATAAAAGGATTGATTGATTGGTATGATATCAGTTTACTTTAGTGGGTGAAACCTTGGGTGTGAAAAATTCTGTTAATGGCAAATCTAAACTAAACCGAGAATAGTTTAAGGATCACCCAATTCCGAAATCTACTTTTACAGATGAGAATGAGTAACAGGTTGTTAAAGTGTTTTAATACTTCATATATGTAAGTCTTAATAATCTTTATCACTTACATTACATTTTCTTTTTCTTTTAATTGTTATTAATTACACTTTATTCACTTTGTATTCCGCCCCATAAATCCCTCCCTTCTTCCCTCCCAAACCCACATTCCCTCCCCCTACTCTATACATGCCCCTCCCCAAGTCCACTGATAGGGGAGGTCTTCCTCTCCTTCCTTCTGATTCTAGTCTATCAGGTCTCATCAGGAGTGGCTGCATTGTCTTCCTCTGTGACCTGATAAGGCTGCTCCCACCTCAGGGTGGATGATCAAGGAGCAGTCCAATCAGTTCATGTCAGAAACAGTCTCTGTTCCCATTACTCTGTAACCCACTTGGACACTGAACTGCTATTGGCTACATCTGTGCAGGGGTTCTAGGTTATCTCCATGAATGGTACTTGGTTGGAGAATCAGTCTCAGAAAAAACCCTGTGCCCAGATTTTTTGGTTCTGTTGCTCTCTGTGAAGAGCTCCTGTCCTCTCCTGGTCTTACTATTTCCCACTTCTTTCATAAGATTCCCTGAACTCTGCCCTAAGTTTGGCTATGAGTCTCAGCATCTGCTTTGATACCCTGCAGGGAAGAGTCATTCAGAGGTCCTCCATGACAGGCTCCTGTCCTGTTCCCTGTTTTCTCCTTCTTCCAAAGTCCATCCTCTTTGCTTTTCTGAATGGGGATTGAGCATCTTAGCCAGAGTCCTCCTTCTTGATTAGTTTCTTTAGGTGTACAGATTTTAATATGTTTATCCTACTTTATATGTCTAATATCCACTTATGAGTGAGTATATATCCCGTGTGTCTTTCTGCTTCTGGGATACCTCACTCAGAATGATGTTTTCCATTTCCTACCATTTACCTGAAAATTTTATAATAAAGGAAACAAATAAAATATGTAAAGAATTAGAGGAAGATAAAGTCAAACAGGTTTTATCGCCATCTGTAAAGAAATACAGGAAGATAAAGACAAACAGATCATGGCCATCCACAAAGGAATACGGGAAGATTCAGCCAAACAATTTATGGCCTTCAGAGAGGAAATAATTAATTCACTGAAAAAAATAAAAGAAACAAAGTAATGTTCAAACAAACAGCTGAAGGAACTAAAGGAAAATACAATCAGACAGGTGAAGGAAATCAACAAAACAACTCAAGATCTGAAGATAGAACTGGAAAAATTAGAGAAAACAAATGGAAGAAATCATGGAGAGGAAGAATTTAGGGAAGGAAACAGAAACTACAGAGGTAAGCATAACCAATAGACTACAAGAGTTGGAAGAAAGAATCTCAGAGGTAGAAGATACAATGGAAGAAATCAATGTATCTGTCAAAGAAAATGTTAAATCTAAAGAATTCCTGACACAGACTGTCCAAGAAATCCAAGGCAACATGAAAAGACAATACCTAAGAATAATAGGAACAGAGGAAAAAGAAGATTTCCTCCTCCAAGGCCCAGAAAATATCTTCAACAAAATCATAGAAGAAAATTTCTCCAACTTGAAAGAGAGGCCTATAAGAACAGATTTTTTTCTTAACTTGTATTTTCCTTTCTTTTTTTTTTAATTTACAAGCTTTAGAAATAAAAACAGTATAGTCAACATCATGAGCCTGTGTTCACAGCACTTGGGTTTCTCATTCTTGTTACATTTAAGTAAAAATTGAATTTACTTAGAAAACTCCTGATATTCAAATAGGTAGATATTTTAGCTTCATCTATCCTGCCTTAGCTTTAGAAGTTTAGCCTATATGTCTAGTGATTATGTTCTTTAAAGGCTACCTTGGAACATAGTTCAGCAAATTCCTTTTTGTATGGCCAAGAATTTTTTGGTATAGGCCCAGGAGTGGTGTAGTTGGGTCTTGAATTAGAGTTATTTACAATTTTCTGAGAAAGAGCCAGATTGATTTCCAAAGTGGTTGTACAAGTTTGTACTCCCGCCAGCAATGGAAGTGGGAGTTCCCTTCCTCCACATCCTCTCCAGCATGTGCTGTCACATGGTTTTTGATCTTAGACATTCTGATGTGGGTAAGATGGTATCTCAAATCTGTTTTGATTTGCATTTCCCTGATGACTAAGAACATTGAACATTTCTTTTCTTTTCTTTTGCATCTTTTAGGCAAGACTTTTATTATAATAAACAATACCAGTTCTTATGAAGAGCAAGAAATTTGTGAAAAGGTGATTTCCACAACTATTCAGGGTAGACCTCCTCTACTCATAAGTTAGCTGTTCCTTAGAGGACACAAAGAAAACTGGTTCCTGCTTTCCTTACAATACTGGTGAGTGCTTCCTGCTCTGTTGGTAGTACTCTCTTAAAGTGTTTCTCTGCCATTTGATATTCCTCTGTTTAGAATTCTCTGTTTAGCTCTGCACCCCATCTTTAATTGGTTTACATTGCAGGACATTTGATCACATTGTGAACCCCCCAAATTGTGAACTGTAAAACCCTGTCTATTGTTTGGTTTGGTTTAGCCCCAAACATGCCTTTTCTAACGTTCTTTTTTATTATTAATTTTTTTAATATTAATCACAAGTTATTTACTTTGTATCCCATCCGTAGCCCTCCCCCCTCAATCCCTTCCAACCCCTCCCTCCCTCATCTCTCCCTGCCCCTTTCCAAAACATGCCTTTAATCGAAGAACTTTCTGTTTATTTTAAACAGGTGATTATGTTGCGGTTTACTCACTAGCACACACTTTTAATCCAAGAGCTGGCTATATACTGAATCTAATAAAGTTAACCATAGGTCAAGAGGTAGAACAAGAAACCAGCTAAGAGGGATTAAAGAGTAGGAGGGACTTTGAGTTGATGGATATTTATGACAGCATGGAGAAGAAGGGCTATTTTAGCTCAAGCTCTGGCTTTGCCTCCTCATCTTTTTGGCTTTTGGGGCTTTGAACTAGCAAGCCTTCAGCATTGGGGTTTGGCCTTTTCCTTCTGAGCTGTCAGTTGGACTAGTGAGCCTTTTGAGTTGTTTTCATCTAGACCTGACCTGAAAATGAAGGTCAGCTGGGTGTTTTCTCTGCCTTTCTGAGCTAGCCGGTTTTCACCCCAGCATCTGGCTCTTGAGTACTTATGGTAAAACAGATTGGTTGCAATTTTCATCATTGTTTATAACAACAAGTTTATTTGGTTTGTTGGTATTTAATTTATTGATTTCTTTATATAATTTGAATATTAGCCCTCTGTCAGATGTGGGGTTGGTGAAGACCATTTCTCAGTCTGTAGGCTGTTGGAGGACATTCTAGGTAGGATGCTTAATGCTCATTCAGAAGGACAAACAGGATAGACACTGAAGCAGTGGAAGAGAGGGAATAGGATGGGAACCTACATAGTTGTCCTCTGAAAGACTCCACCCAGCAGGGGATAGAAGCAAATGCTGAGAATGATAGCCAAACTTTGGGCAGAGCTCAGGAAGCCTTAAGGAAGAGTGGGTGGATAGAAGGACCCAGAGGTGACAGGAACTCCAAAAAGAGACCAACAAAGTCAACAAATCTGGTCCCAAAGGGTGCTGCAGAGACTGCAGCACCAACCAAGGACCATGCAAGGAGAGGACCTAGGACCCCTGCTCAGATGTAGCTCATAGTCAGCTCAGTCTCCATGTGGGTAACATAGCAAGGGGAGAAGAGACAGTCTCTGGCATGGACTCTGATACCTGCTCTTTGATCTCTTCAACCTGGTGGGACAGCCTTAACAGGCCATAGAGGAAGTGGATCCAGGCATTCCTGATGAAACTTGATAGGCTAGGGTCAGATTATAATGGAGGAGGATTCCCCCTTTCTGTGGACTAGGGGAGGTGGGTTAGGAGGAAGAGGTAGGGAGGGTAAGACCCAGAAGAGATGAGAGAGGGGTCCACAATAAGGATATAAGTGAATAAATTATAAAAAATAATTTTTAAAGAAGCTACGTTGGGAGATAAATAGATTAGTCCAGTAAAGTGCTTGCTGTGCAAGTGTGAGAGCCTGAACTCAATTTCCAGTATCCATGTAAAGTGGCAGACACAGAGACACACTTAGAATTGTAACATAGGGAAGGCAAAGACAAGCAGATCCCAGGGTTTGCAAGTTACCCACTCTACCTAAATGTTTGAGCTCTAGGTTCTATGACAAATATGCCATAGTAATAATTAATAATAATAATAATAATAATAACAGTTGTAGTAGTAGTAGCAGTAGTAGTGGCAGTGAGGTAGAGAGTAATGAGAAAAACATTCAATATCCCACTCTAGCTTTCATGTCCACATGCACATATGTACAGATATCCCTCCCCCCACATGTTCACTCACAGAATACATACATATACTCTAAAGCTGTCTTGGATAAATGAGACCAGGAGAAAAAAGAGTTTTCGTTTCTTTTCATTGTTCTAAACAGAAGTATAAATACTCTAATAATGTTAAGCAATGCACACATACACACACAAATCAGACGATATAGGGTTACCTGATACTGAAGCCAGTATCTCCTGGAAACCAATATAACTAGTATCACAGTAGAAAAATCTTTGAATCTACTGCGTTTCAGACAGGGTGCTTTACACTTGACTTCACTGATTCTTATCAGTGAACCTGTGGCTTATTATGATTATGATGATAATTATTATTGTTGTCAAATAGTTGAGAAAATTGAAGACCTACCAAGAAAATGTATAAATTAGCTGAATGGTTGGTATGATTGATTGGTTACCAAACTGGCTGATATTATAGAATAAATATGTGTGCTCCATAAAACTCCTATCTTGACACCTTGATCTTAGTATAATGAGATGTGGAGGCGAAAACTATAGGAAATGATACAGTCACAAAAGTGGAGATTACCATAACAAATTTGGTATAGGAAGAGGTACTTATGGCAGCTATGTGAGGATTCAAAAAGTATCTTGTCTTGAAGCTGAAAGAAGGCCCTTGTAAGAATTCAAGCACACTAGCATCCTGATTACAGATTTCTAATCTCTACAATTTAAAGAAACACATTGCCTCCTTTATGATACATTCATCAGTTTTGTGCTATTCTGTTATAACCACACAAGATGCTCCTTTAAGGAGGAAAAATGCCAAGGGAGCCATAGCAAACCAAAATTAAGACTAGGGTTAACTGGAAATAAGTTACTGCACCTCACTTCAAAGCCTTTGAGTGGCACCTTTCCTGGAATCTTATGCCATTTACTCCATGAAATGTATCATGGCTGAAATTATCTTTGCATGACAATGAGTCAGACATGGGTACTGCAGAATGTGGTCTTCTAAGCAAAAACATGTACTATTATTATTATGAGATCAGTTGTCTCTCCATGAAAGAATCCACCATGAGTAAGCAGACATGTGGATTATTGACATTTCCTCAAAAACGGGGAGATGATTAGCAAGGGTCCTCAGAACTTCACCTGAGTATCTAGCCATTTATCCCAGACATAGACATGCAATTTTTGTCCTCATAGTTAAACATGGCCTTGGAATGTCTCTGGAGAGGTATATAATATAAAGGATGAGAAAGTTAGCTAAAATGTTCTCTGTCCATGTGGCAAAACTGTTGTAAAACCATTTATGCTGGATATAGCCTGTCTGGTGTGACTGCTTTACACTCATTCCTTCCAGGAACTTCTCAATCATATCCATACTCTGTAAGTAAATCGATGAACTCATTAGCTCCCCTGTGTGAACTTTGTTGAAATCGTGTTTTGTTCCGTAGTGGGGAGCTTTTTAGAAATGGTTAGAGATCTTTCACATATTCTCTGGGGAGAAACTGTCATAATATCATTGCATACACTTTGACTCTTGACTCTAGAATTTTTACCTATTTTTGAGGCAGGGTGGGTGAGCTGCTTGGATTTAAAATAGGACTCAGTGTCTTGTGGAAAATTCTTTGGCCATTGAGAAATAGGAGCCTGCATATAAATTCTTCATCCATCTTTCTACCATATGCCTGCCTCTACAGTTCATTCTACAGCCTTTCAGATAATAAGTATGTGAAATGTATGAAGTACAACTTGTAAAGGATTTTTGTCAAAGAACTGGAGTCTTTAACAGTCTCTTGAAGAACTCGAATTGAAAGCAAGAATGCATTTGCATATGATATCATCCCATAACATCAGAGCAGGTGGTCCCCATGTCTATGCCAGCAATTGCTGTAAGCCATAAGTTCCCATCAGCTGTGTACAACAGTAGGAGGTAGTTTCAACAGACTTACTTAGAATGTATCTCATACCTACTCTCTTCCTTGCTTATGCTTACCCATCATCTAGAGAATGAGGTTTCTACTTTTGTTTGGCTTCTAAGAGACTTTTGTATATAGGGTTTAAGTCACAAATGTTTTGGAAGTTGTTTTTAAGATACATTAGAATGGGAGAGGTGAGGATGCAAAGCACAAAACAGATAGTCCCGGACGTACTGGAATATGAACTTGGGATTATCCCTGATAGATAATATGTTTCACAAACCTTACAGTAAGAGGTTGAAGCACTTACTAGAATTATAGAAGGTAGAGAACTGTTTATGTTGAAAATTTTCTTTAAGAAATCTATGTGATTGGGAAAACTCTTTGTAGTTTGATCTATTTCCTTGCAAATGTCATGATTTCATCTTTCTTTCCAGCTGAAGAAAATTCCATTGTCTTTAGGTACCACATGTTCATTATCCATTCATCTGTTGATGGACATTTAGACTTGTTCCACATCTTAGCTAGTATGAATAGTGCAGCAATAAATATGGATGTGCACTATGTCTGTAGTAGGAATTAGAGTCATTCAAGTGTATAGTCAGGATCAATATAACTGGGTCATATGGAAATTATTATGTTAAGTGAATATGCAAGACTCAAAAAGGCAAATTCCACATGTCTCTCTCATATGTGAATTTCAGATTATAATTTTTAATTTTTGTATGCATGTATTTATTACAGGTTGGAATTGTGAAATTAAAGTGAAGAACATGGGCATATAGGGTGTTACTAGGGAAGGATGGGATGGGTAAAAAGAGTAATGGAGTCCATGTGACATGAAAGAAGAAGGAGTCCTAGTGGAATGAAGAAACCAGCCAGCAAGAGGCGGCCAGGGAGGTGGTAGAAGAGAATGAAAGAAGAGGTTGGGATATGCATGAAAATGTCATGACAAAACTCATTCGTTTGCATGATGATTTTTCAAAAACTGACTAATATTTGGAAAAAACAATTAGAAAAGCTTCATAATAGCAGCCTGATAAAATAGCCAGTAGTGATCAGTAGCTCCTGTCTAAGTGGGTTAGGTCTGCTTGGTGGCTGAGCTGTGACATTGGATAGGGGCATATGCTGGAGGCCACACCATCAAAAGTCCTGTTGTTCTAATACCTCAGGTATGATAGCCTATCCTCTAATCCGGTGAGAAACCGTATTTAAGAGTGTGCTTCTGAAACATCACCAGTCTTTGTCTGCCTAAGGTGCCCAAATCATTCTCACCAGGTGTACATTTCTATGAAGTCAGCTCTTCACAAGAGAACAGACAAGAGTCCCTGGTCTAGCTCTATCTTGTCTACCAAGAAAATGAGCACCAAGACAAAGTCTTAAAACCTCAGTAACCAAATACTCAGCCAGAAGCATCCCAGGAATTGACAGCCTACTCTCCAGTTTCTTGTACTGAGCACATGCTAGACAGACAACCTACCACTGATGCACCTCAGCTCTCTTGAGTTATCCCAGCCTTCCCATGTTGCTCAGACCACATTAATCAAGTGCATTATATTAAGTTGACATATAAGTCGACTGATTAATTGCTTCCAAGACCTTTTAAATAACAAATGTTTAACCAAAAACAGGGAAAGCTCCCAGTAGCTGCTTTAATGTGAATCATTAGAGAAATAATAATCATAAGCACAAAGTGTGATTACTTAAAATCCATCATAAGCCCAAAAGGCTTTTAAAGTGTTCAGATGATCTCATTAATAACAAAGTAATGTATAATTACCACAATTCACCAGTTTGACCCAATTAAGCTTTAAGATGTTTCCAGTTGCAAGTACTTTTAGTACTGCCTGTTACATTACTAAGGTGATGTATATGCAACAGCAGGCTTTCCCTCTATTGTCATAATCTTTCTCTCTACTGATATCTATAATTATCCAGAAGTCTAAACACTGATTGATAGAACTAATAATAACCTGGTATTTTATGTATTAGCATCTGATTTGAAACATGGTAAGTGGCTGCTGAAGGGGTAGGAATATCAGCAGGATAAAAAAAATATGGCATCCATCTGGCCTCTCTTACCTTCTCCAGTTTGTTCATATTCCTCCAAGGTAATCATTCCTCACTTCTGTAGTTGCCGCAACTCTCATACCCCAGGTACAAAGAGTTCTATTTTGGGATAATTAGCATAAGGCATGTTCTAAGGGCTTTCCCTGTCATCCATATTCCAGTCTTTATACGGTGAAGTGATAAATATGTTTGAGCTGTAAAGCACCCTGACTATCATGAATAGGTTGGATGTATGTCCCAGAGTTTCAGTTTTCTGATACCTAGGGTTTATTTTCCCACAATGAGCAGTTTTATTAGCAAATACCAATGTGAAATGTGTATATGAAGTAACAGAATAAGGTTATTTAACATACATAAATCTTCATCAGATTCCCAGAATTTTAATCAAAATATATGTACCTCCTATATTAAATACAAAACTATATATTTGGAAATACTTAAACCTTTTGATAACTCAAATTAGAATTTTAAGAAGTATACTTAACCACATTATTGGTTTCTTATAAAAGAATTTAACTCATGTTTTCTTACTCTTGAGATTATAATATAGTTACAACATTTCTCATTTTCCTTCCTCCAAACCTTCTCATATACCCCTCCTGGTTCTCTTTCAATTTAATGGTTTTTCTTTTTCATTAATTGGTAATACAAATAGAAGCTTATACCCGAAAAGTCTCATCTATGTGACAGCATAAACACATGAACATGGATTACAAAAATAGACATGCAAATGCAGACAGGGGAAAGCCCACAAGGTCTCAGCCCTACACAGAGAACTTCCGGGAATTAAGGCGGCTGAGAGTGGGAAAAATTGTTTTCTCCAGAGAAGAGTACATGAACTTGTTATTCAATACCAAATGGTCAGCCTTGAAGACACACATACAATTAGCATTACACAGATTGTACAGTGTTAAATTTAAGACTATATATGCATACACATATAAATACCTGCATGAAATTTAACTTATTATATCTTTCCAGAAACTTTTATACTAAAATTATTCACAAGAATGTGTTCAGTAACCTGTTTATTTTGACCTATCTAAGAAAGTAAAATCACCCTATAACAAATTGTCAAATACTTCCCCTTAAACAGGCCACAAGTAACACATATGTTTTGTGTGTGTGTGTGTGTGTGTGTGTGTGTAGGTAGGTGTGTGTTCATATGTATGCATGTGCCTGTGGGAGCTGGAGAACAATCCCAGGTGTCATTTTCCTTTAATTATGCATTCCATTTTGTATTTTGAGTCAGGGTCTCACTTCCCTAGAACCAGATAAGCTGGATGACCAGAGAGCCCCAGAGACAAGTCTATCTCTGCCTTTGCACTTCTGGGATTCAAAGCATAAACAGCTCTGCCCGACTATTTTTACATGGCTCTAAAAATGAAACTAGGAACTTAAGTCCCAACAGCAAGTACTTTTTGAATGAGCCATCTCTCCAAACAAGACAAGGGGTATTTAGATTTTAATAAAGAAATTTGAAAATCATAAATAGTATTTTAAGCCTCTGAAAAATGAGATTTTCAATTTATGTAGTTGGTGGGTTTATAGGTATAAAATAAAATAAACATCAAAGGAAAATGGTGCAACATTTCTATTTGTCTCTTTTGCAAATGGCACTCATTATAAGTCTATAGAAAAAATTCATATGGTTCTTAATGGTAAGCACATGTCATTATGTGTCCTGAATTTTATGTACTCTGACATATATAACAAAATCAGGTAGGTTATTTAATCCTTTAGAGCATGAGCATACAATTCTTAATTCCTAAGAATCAAAATCTTGAGGTGATTTGAGCCCTTAAAAGTGTATCATTTTTGCTTTTGATAACATGAAGAGCCACCCTGAAAGGCTTATCCCCTTAATAAAATGTATGTTTAAAGAACTGCTCATCTTAATAGTACAGAAAAGTTGCAAGATTCATCAACGAATGGTAAGAAATATTTCCAATGAGAGAATGATATGGGCTAAGGGATGCATGCTGTATGTGTCATACTTGAAACTTCTAAATTTTGCTGTGAATACAATACTGCAATAAAAATACATTTTTAAGTGAGGAAGAAAAGAAATCAGTAGACCTTGAGACAGAGATGGGTGGATAGGGAAAACTGAGATTCTAACAGTAAGCTAAAACTGATGAAATGCTATAGGAATGGTAAGTCAGGAATGCTTTCTGGCTTCAAACAAAAATGAATGAAGGATACCTGTATTGCTCTAGGACTCACGCTTCCCCTCAGTTTAAATGCAGCTAAATATAAGATCATTATCAATTATATTTGAATTTGCAAGCAACTGCAACACCATTCTGAAAATCAAGAAAAACAAGCAAAGAGGGAGAAAAAAACCACATCTGTGGGGGATTCAGACAGGCCCTCAGTGATAATTTAACAAAATCAAGTGATTAAGCATATATTGATCATGAAACCCTAAAGTCTTAGAATGACAGAGATAATTATTTGAAATCAAACTCAATTTGTAGAGTCAAGTAGATATATTGGAAGGACAATTTGATAAAGTGGGAGATCTATACACACTTGAAACACAGAGATATAAAGATTGTAAAGGGGCTGAACAAACACTGGAATTCAGAAGAAAACTAAACTATCTTTAAAGAAAATGCTTGGAGATGGGTTTTTGCAGCATGAGAGACAGAACATCTAGTCTCATCTTTCTCTGTGTAAATTCGGTTTTCCCAGCCTCATTTCTTTAAAGATAGCAATTTGGGGCATCTTACCCCAAAATTTGGTGTCTGAAACCACACAGACTTATATATGGGTCCTCTGTTTTATTTCATTGACCTTCATATTTGTTTGTTGGACACCATCATGATTTTATTGCTATGGATCTATCGCATAACTTGAAGTCAAATATGCTGACAGTTCAAGCTGCATCTGTTTTGCCCATTATCATTTTGGCTATTCAGATTCTCCTGTGCTTCTATATGAATTTTAAGATTATTTTTTTCTGTTTGTGGGATGAATGATACTGAAATTTTAATTAACAAAATAAAGATGTCTATGTTAAAAAATGAAAACGGGATTTTCTAGAGTTGACTACAGGCTATAATCCACAAGTTTTCATGTAATATTTATCAAGTATAATAAATAAGAAGAAATCTATAAACACTTTGGAGAGATACCTCAAAACATTAAAGGATAATTGCCTTTTGCTATTTTAAAGAAAAAGACAAAACAGTACAAAAAAAAACCTTCCATAATATTCTTATGTGAGTGGTATAACTTATGAAACAACAAGTTACATAATTAAAATAATGAAACATTAAAGTATTCAAAAATTTGTATTTGACAAAGTTTTTATAAATAGGAATGATGTAAACTCATTTGCACTTTTAAAATGACACAGTGATTTGGGCATTTATAGATCTTCATTACAAAGATGCATCTCTATAGTAAGGTCTATATTTCAGGAAGGAATGGAAAGACCCAAATTGGAACAGGAGAAATAAAGTTAAACATGCTTTCCCTAGAAAGAAAAAAATAATATAATAATAATGGTATCATCTATATCTCATCAATCTTAGTTAACCCCATGATTCCAGTTCTGTCACCTATAGCATTCACAGCCTCTCACATGGGCCAGCAGTATTTGATGCCCACCACTTTCTTGACAGATGACAGCGTGTATGGCTAACACGCTGAGATTCTACTACATCGTGGATTTCACCTTAAAAATGTCATAAAATAGTCTTTCAAGGCCAGCTTGAAGGAAATATGACCCTACCATGAATTACCTAGCCTCGTTGGATTTCATAAACTTTAGTATATTTTTAAATTCTTTATTATTTACACTTTATTCACTTTGTATGCCCCTTGTAGTTCCCTCCCTCCTGTCCTCCCAATCCCTCCTTTCCTCCCCCTTTTCCACACATGCCCCTCCCCAAGTCCACTGATAAGGGAGGTCTTCTTTTCTTTCCTTCTTTTACTAGTCTATTGGGTCTCATCAGGAGAAGCTGCATTGTCTTCCTCTGTGGCCTGGTAAGGCTGCTCCCCCCTCAGGGGGAGGTGATCAAAGAGCAGGCCAATCAGTTCAAGTCAGAGACAGTCCCTGTTCCCATTACAATTGAACCCACTTGGACACTGAACTGCCATGGGCTACATCTGTGCAGGGATTCTAGGTTATCTCCATGAATGGTATTTGGTTGGAGTATCAGTCTCAGGAAAGACCCCTGTGCTCAAATTTTTTGGTTCTGTTGCTCTCTTTGTGGAGCTCCTGTCCTCTCCAGATCTTCCTATTTCCCACTTCTTTCATAAGTTTCTCTGCATTCTGCCCAAAGGTTGGCCAAAAATCCAGCATCTGTTTGACAGTCTGGAGAGCAGAACCTTTCAGAGGCCTGTGGCAGGCTACTGACTTGTTCCCTGTTTCTTCTTCTTCTGATGTCCATCTGCTTTGTCTTTCTGGATGTGGATTGAACATTTTAGCAAGAGTTCTCCCTCTTGATAAGTTTCTTTAGCTGTACAGATTTTAGTATGTTTGTCCTATATTATATGTCTATATGAGTGAGTATATACAGTGTGTGTCTTTCTACTTCTGGGATATCTCACTTATGATGATCTTTTCCAGTTCCAACCATTTACCCGCAAATTTCATGATGTCCTTGTTTTTTTATTGCAGAGTAATATTCCATTGTATAGATGTACCACAATTTCTGTATCCATTCCTCAGCTGAGGGGCATCTGAGTTGTTTCCAGATTCTGGCTATTATAAATAAAGCTGCTACAAATATGGTTGAGCTAATGTCCTTATTGTATACTTGAGCCTCTTTTGGAAATATGCCTAGGAGTGGTATAGCTGGATCTTGAGGAAGCACTATTCCTAGTTGTCTGAGGAAGTGCCAGATTGATTTCCAGAGTGATTGTACAAGATTGCATTCCCATCAGCAGTGGAGAAGTGTTACCCTTTCTCTACAACCTCTCCAGCATGTGTTGTCACTTGAGTTTTTTATTTTAGCCATTCTGGTGGATGTGAGGTGAAATCTCAGGGTCGTTTTGATTTGCAGTTCCCTGATGACTAATGATGTTGAACATTTCTTTAAGTGTTTCTCTGCCATTCGATATTCCTTTATTGAGAATCCTCTGTTTAGCTCTGTACCCCATTTTTTGGATTACTTGATTTGTTGCTGTTGAACTTCTTGAGTTCTTTATACATACTGGATATTAGTCCTCTGTCAGATATAGGGTTGGTGATGATCCTTTCCCAGTCTGTAGGCAGTTGTTTTGTTCTGAAGACAATGTCCTTTACTTTACAGAAGTTTTTTAGTTTCTTGAGTTCCCATATATTATTACTTTTATAGCCCGTGTTGTTGTATTCTGTTCAAGAAGCTGTCTCCTGTACCAATGAGTTCAAGGCTCTTCCCCACTTTTTCTCCCAACTGATTTAACCTGTCTGGTTTTATATTGAGGTCTTTGATCCACTTGGACTTTAGTTTTGTGCAGGGTGATAAGTATGGAACTCTTTGCATTTTTCTACATGTAGAAAAAAAGTTAGTCCAGCACCATTTGTTGAAGATGCTATCTTTTTTCCATTGTATTTTTTTTTTGGCATCTTTGTAAAAAACCAGCTATCCATAATTGTGTGGACTTATTTCAGGATCTTTGATTTGATTCAGTTGATCTAACATTATGTTTCTATGTCATTACCATGCAGTTTTTAGTATTGTTGCTCTATAGTACAGCTTGAAATTAGAGATGGAGATACCTCCCAAAGATCTTTTATTGTAGAGGAATGTTTTAGCAATTCTGCATTCCTTGTTGTTCCATGTGAAGTTGAGAATTTTTCTTTCAGGGTCTGTAAAGAATTGTGTTGGTAATTTGATGGGAATTGCATTTATTCTGTAGATTGCTTTTGGTAAGATGGCCATTTTTACTATATTAATCCTGCCAAGCCATGAACAAGGGAGATCTTTCCATCTTCTGATATCTTCTAATTTTTTCTTCAGAGACTGGAAATTTTTTCATTCAAGTCTTTGATTTGCTTGGTTAGGGTCATACCAAGGTACTTTTTGTCTTTTGTGGCTATTGTGAAGGGTGTTGTTTCCCTAAATTCTTTCTCAGCCCTTTTGTCTTTTGTATACAGAAGGGCTACTGACTTTTTTTTTGAGTCAATTTTGTATCCAGCCACTTTGTTTAAGGTGTTTATCAGCTGTAGGGGTTCCCTAGTAGAATTTTTAGGGTCACTCAGGTATACTATCATATCATTTGCAAATACTGATACTTTGACTTCTTCCCTTCCAATTTGTTTCCCCTTGATCTCCTTTAATTGTCTTACTGCTCTGGCAAGGACTTCAAGAACTATGTTGAAGAGATATAGAGAGAGTAGGCAGCCTTGCCTTGTCCCTGGTTTCAGTGGGATTGATTTAAATTTCTCTCCATTGAGTTTGATGTTGGCTATAGGCTTGTTGTATATTGCCTTTACTATGCTTAATTTCTGTTTAAGACATCTTTTCATCCTGTCAGAGACAGTTCCATTACTATGGAACCCACTTGGACAATGAACTGCCATGGGTTATATCTCTGCAGGGGTTCCAGGCCATTTCCAACAGTGGTCCTTGGCTGGAATATCAGTCTCAGAAAAGACCCCTGTGCCCAGACTTTTTGCATCTGTTGCTCTCCTTGGGGAGCTCCTGTCCTCTCCAGGTCTTAGTATCTCCCACTTCTTTCATAAGATTCCCTGCACTCTGCCCAAAGTTTGGCTATGAGTCTCAGCATCTGCCTGCATACCTTGCAGGGTAGAGCCTTTAGAGGCTCTCTGTGATAGGTTCCTGTCCTGTTCCCTGTTTTCTTACCTCCCCTGATGTCTATCCTGCTTGCCTTCTTGAATGAGGATTGTGCATCTTAGCCAGAGTCCTTCTTGATTAGCTTCCTTAGGTGCACAGATTTTGGTATGTTTATCCTATATTATAGGTCTAATATCTACTTATGAGTGAGTATATACCCTGTGTGTCTTTCTGCTTCTGGGATGCCTCACTCAGGATGATCTTTTCCAGTTCCCACCAGTTACCTGCAAATTCCATAATTTCCTTGTTTTTTTATTGCTGAGTAATATTCCATTGTGTAGATGTACCACAATTTCTGTATCCATTCCTCAACTGAGGAGAATCTGGGCTGTTTCCAGCATCTGGCTATTACAAATAAAGCAGCTAAAAACATGGTTGAGCAGATGTCCTTGTTGTATACTTGAGCGTCTTTTGGACATATGCCTCAATTCTATTTTTGAAGCCTTTGTTGACTCTCAAAGTTAAAAAACATTTTCCTAAAAATTTGTACATAGGATCAACATACAAAAATAAGCAGGATCTGTCTTTCTGAGCCAGGATTGCTTTATTCACTTTAATACTTTCCAGTCCATACACTTTTCTGAAAACTTCATTGTCTATTATTACTAAATAAAATTCCATTAGGTGTATGTACCACATTTTCAATATCCATTCATCCATGATAGACATCTGGACAGGCTCCATTTTCTTACTACTATCAATAGAACCACAGCGAGTGCAGGGAACTCTCTTTTAGGGAGTAGTCCTTATAGTATATAGCCAGGAATGGAATATCTGGGTGATAGAGCAGTTATACTTTTAACTATCTGAGGAAGCTCCACACTGATATCCACCACGAGTGCACAGTTTCCACTCCTCCTACAGTCCCCTTTCTCATACCCCTGCCAGCATTTATAGTCATTTGTTTCCTCAGTAATAATCATTTCAGTGAGAGTAGGATGGAATAACAGTGTAGTTTAATTTGCATTTCCCTGATGGCAAGGGTTACTGAACATTTTCTAAGTATTGATTCACCATTTGTGTTTCTTCTTTCGAAGTTTTTTGTTTAGCTTCACAGACCATTTTAACTGGGGTGGATTTTTGACTAGGTGGTGAATTCTTTTTTTGTTTTTTTGTTTGTTTGTTTGTTTTCACATTCTATACACTAATCCTCTGCCAGATGTAGAGATGAATTAGTGTTTCCTCTTTTCTGAAGGATGACTCTTTGCTTGATTAATAGTTTTCTTTGCAGTACAGGAAGTTGGTAATTTCATGAGTTCCAACTTGTTGGTTATTAATCTTATTTCCTAAGCTACTGGAGTCTTATTCATAAAGTCCTTTTCTGTGTCTATATCTTCAAGCCTATTTCAGAAATTTCGGAGTTATAGGTGTATCGTCAAGGTCTGTGACCCATTTGGCATTGATTTTTGCACATAGTCAAAATAACAATAGTTTATTATTACACACTCACACACATATGTAAGCATCCATGTATATATAAATATGCATATACAACAGACACGTATATACACCATACATATACATCATATACACATGCATCAAATACATATGCATGTGTGTATGTACATGCACATAAACATCCGTATACATAAATGTGACTGGTGATCATGAGAGGAAATAAATTGTCTTGTATTCTTGCATTCCCTGTATTTTTTTTAATTAGCATGTTTCCATCACAGTTATGCCTTTCTGGTTGCTGAATTCAGGTCACCTTTGTACTTTTAGTGGAGATGTTTATATGGTCCAGAAGATAATCGGTTGTGGTAGGTTAGAGGTTACATAGCACTTGTTTAGCTCCTGTTCAAGGCAGTAGGCACTCTCCCCAGATCTTCGCTGTGAGACAACTACTGTCCACAACTGCACCACTGTCCAATAGTAAACTCACTGTAAAATACAGAGTGCCAGTTGACTACAAAACAACCATTCTGGGAGAATTTATTGCTTTAGAGTGTAAAGAAACAGCAGCAATGTTCATTAGTGTATTCGTTGTTGAGGAAAAAATTGGAAGATAAAAAGAGAAGGAAGAAAATGACAGTGGAATTAGTGATTAGTATTAGGTTGTGAGATCTGACATAGAGGAGGGATATAAACATCAGGGAAAAAGTGGTGAGACATGAGAGCATTTAAAGGTTAAAAAGTATGCTGAGAAGAGAAGGTAAAGACATGCACGTATTATATAAAACAGTCTCCTCTCAGGGTTTGAGCAACAGAAATTTTGTAATCTGTAACAGCCAGTGTTCTTTGAGAGAAGTAAAAAAAGATGATAACACTGATAAAATAGTAAGAGTGAATAGATGCACAGATGGCTTGATGTTTTGACCTTGGTTATCATATTAATAGGAAAGCTCCAGGAGGGAACAAACTCTTGGTGGGGACTGGCTATAGGTTGGATTCTCAGTTTATTCTCTGAACTCCTAGAGCAAGAAGGGGTAGAGGCTCAAATCTCCATGTGTTCTCAAACTTCAAATTGCAGGTAGGTGCTGGAGTGAAGAATGTGCAGTTTCTACCTCAAATGGCAATCCTGATCTGGGCTGAAGTAAGGGAAAGATCCCAATCCTTAGATAGAAACCTGGAGTTGAAACTGAAGTGACAGGAACAGTCACTTAAGCCTTAAGTGGGGAAACAAAGCTGGGGTCCATCCCTTGCTTGCTATTCAAAATTCTATAAAATCAGTACTACAAGTTTCTAGAGTTTTAATGTTTGCCATTTACGTGATGTCATACTTATAGTTAAAAAGAAAAAATTAATTCTCCAGGTGAGAGGAGAGCTCCCCTGAATAACAAAGACCACAGTTACCACTCTATAGGTGTATAGGTCTATACACCTAAAGTGAGCAGCAGCAATTCCTGAGAAACACTGGCCGTTCAGTGATCATACCCAAAAAGCAGAGGAGGTCTCCTTCAGGAAAAAATCATCTTCTT
>CM053765.1:22298030-22314122 GCA_028658305.1 Pachyuromys duprasi
TGGAGGTATCTCCATCCCTATTCTCAATCTATAGAGCCACAGTAATAAAAACTGCATGGTACTGGCATAGAAAAAGAATGGTGGATCAATGGACCTGAATAGAAGACCCAGAAATAAATCCACACACTTATAGACACCTGATTTTTGACAAAGATGCTAAAAAATACAATGGAAAAAAAGATAGCATCTTCAACAAATGGTGCTGGTGTAACTGGATGTCTACATGTAGAAAAATGCAAATAGATCCATACTTATCACCCTGCACAAAGCTAAAGTCCAAGTGGATCAAAGACCTCAATATAAAACCAGACACATTAAATCAGTTGGGAGAAAAAGTGGGGAAGAGCCTTGAACTCATTGGTACAAGAGACAACTTCCTGAAGAGAACACCAACAGCACAGCTCTAAAAGCAACAATAAATAAAAGGGACCTCATGAATCTGAAAAGCTTCTGTAAAGCAAAGGACACTGTCATCAAAACAAAACGACTGCCTACAGATTGGGAAAGGATCATCACCAACCCTTTATCTGACAGAGGACTAATATCCAGTATATAGAGAGAACTACAGAAGTTGAAAAGCAACAAATCAAGTAATCCAATTAAAAAATGGGATATGGAGCTAAACAGAGAACTCGCGATAGAGGAATACCAAATGCCAGAAAAACACTTAAATAAATGCTCAATGTCATTAGCCATCAGGGAAAGGAAAAATCAATATGACCCTGAGATTTCATCTTATACCCATTAGAATGGTCAAAATAAAAAACTGAAGTGATAACACATGCTGGAGAGGTTGTGGAGAAAGGGGAACCCTCCTCCACTACTGGTGGAAATGTAAACTGGTACAACCACTCTGGAAATCAATTTGGCGCTTCCTCAGACAACTAAGAATAGTGCTTCCTCAAGAACCAGCTATACCACTCCTAGGCCTTTATCTAAAAGAGGCCCAAGTACACAATAAGGGCATTTATTCAACCATGTTTTTAGCAGCTTTATTTGTAATGGCCAGTAGCTGGAAAGAACCCAGATGTCCCTCAACTGAGGAATGGATACAGAAATTGTGGTACATCTACACAATGGAATATTACTCAGCAATAAAAAACAAGGACATCATGAAATTTGCAGGTAAATGGTGGGAACTGGAAAAGGTCATCCTGAGTGAGCTATCCCAGAAGCAGAAAGACACACATGGTATATACTCACTCATATAGACATATAAATTGGATAAATGTACTAAAATCTGTATACCTAAAGAAATTAATCAAGAGGGAAGACTCTGGCTAAAATGCTCAATCCCCAGCCAGAAAGGCAAAGCAGATTGACATCAGAAGAAGAAAACAGGAAACAAGCTAGGAGCCTGTCACAGAGGGCCCCTGATAGGCTCTGCCCTGCACAATATCAAAGCAGATGCTGAGACTTATGGTCAACTGTTGGGCAGAGTGCATGGGAGCTTATGAAAGATGAGGAAAATAGTAGGATAAGGAGAGGACAGGAGCTCTATAAGGAGAGCAACAGAACCAAAATATCTGAACACAGAGGTCTTTCCTGAGACTGATACTCCAACCAAGTACCATGCATGGAGAAAACCTAGAACCCCTGCACAGATGTAGCTCATGGCAGTTCAGTATTCAAGTGGGTTTCATAATAATGGGAACAGGGACTGTCTCTGACATGAATTGATTGAGCTGCTCTGTGATCACCTCACCCTGATGGGGAAGCAGCCTTACCAGGCCACAGAGGAAGACAATGCAACCATTACTGATGAGAGTTGATAGACTAGGATCAAAAGGAAGGAGAGGAAGTCCTCCTCTATCAATGGACTTGGGGAGGGGCATGTGTGGAGAATGGAGAGGGGAAGGTGAGATTGGGAGGGGAGGAGGAAAGGGTTTATGGAGGGATACAAAGTGAATAAAGTGTAAATAATAAAAATTAAAATAAAATAAAAATAAATATGGTAAAGCTCAGATGTAGCCCATGGCAGCTCAGCATCCAAGTAGGTTCCCTATTAAGGGGAACAGGGACTGTCTCTAATGAACTCAATGGCTTGCTATTTGATCACCTCCCTCTGAGGGGGGAGCAGCCTTGCCAGGCCACACAGGAGAACAATGACCTGATAAGCTAGGGTCAGAGGGAGGAGGAGGAGGACCTCCCTTATCAGTGGACTTGGAGAGGGACATGGGAGGAGATGAGGAAAAGAGAGTGGGATTTGGAGGGGCAGAGGGAGGGGGCCACAGCTGGGATAAAAAGTGAATAAAATGTAACTAATATAAAAAAATTAAAAAATATGTTAAAAAAGAAATGCTCAAATTCCTTAGCCATCAGGGAAATGCAAATCAAAATGACTCTAAGATTCTATCTTACACCCATCAGAATGGCTGAGATCAAAATCTAAATGACAGCACATGCTGGCAAGGATGTGGAGAAAGGGGAATTCTCCTCTATTGTTGGTGGGAATGTAAACTTGTGGAACTGATTTGGAAGTCAATCTTGTACTTCCTCAGAAAGTTGGGAATAGCTCTACATCAAAGACCCAGGTACACCACTCCTTGACATACACCCAAAAGATGCTGTGCTATACCACAAGGGCATTTGCTCAAATATGCAAAATAATTTTTAAGTGTGACCTGTACTAAACAGTGTTTGTGTAATTCACGATGACTGACATATAGTAAGTAATGCTCTCCCAGGTTGTTCTGCAGAATTTAGTGGTCTACTAAAATTGATAGTGTTTATATATTAAATGAACATAAATATGGTAAATATTTCTACACATAACTATATCTTTCTACATGAAGATAAATCTGTACAATGAATTTTGATTGAATAATATCAAAACATTGAGAATAAGAAATCTTGAATTTTTCTGAAATATGCTACTCTAGGATCTCTACAAACATGTTCATAGTTTAAATTATGAACAAAAACTGAATATGATTTTAGCTCCTTTGTAGAAAGGATGAAAATAAAGTTTGTGTAAGGGAAAAAAATTAAATAAAATGATTATTCATCCCACCTTATCAAACTTACCCTTTAGACAAGCATAATAGAAAAAAAATTAGTGCTTAAGCAGACTGTGCAGCTTACAATTTTACATTATTTTACTGTTTTATCACACCACTATAAATGTTTATTATTTATGTTGTATTAAAATTTTAAATGACATAAAAATACTATACAATAAATAGTCACGACTAACATTTCTCGGTCTTTTTCTATAGTTGCTTGCTGACAGTATATTGTCAGAAACTGATGTTACATCTTTTATTTGGCTTCATTGAAAATTCTGGGATCAGGCAGTAGTCTGAGCCAAATGATTCTGAGTATTCTTCTATTCCTATGGAATGTATACTTACAGATAAAAAAAATGAAGTAATGTGCAGAAAATGAAACTGAGGGATAGGTATTTCTCTTCACATGACAGCTCTTATTGCCCTTATTTACACATGGTTTGAGTAATTTGCTGCTTGTGGCCACCTGAAACTCAACTCTGTATTATGAAAATGAGTTAGAGTCTACTTACACATCAATTTGGTTATGTTCTTTATATACAGAAAGACTTTGAAAACATTGTTAAAAGTTCAGCAACAACAAATCCAGAAACAAGATTTCCTCCTATACTGAATGCTAAATGAAGTAATTCATCAGTCCAAGATTCTGGCCTGTGAAAAGTCAGAATATGGATGAAGCCAAGTAGTGTGATGGAGTTAAGAAAATTATAGAACTAGCATCCTAATGGAACTTTGCCAAAGACCGCTTTACCACTGGTCTCTTTAGTTATACTTGGATGATTGTTTTATATTGTTTGAGGCATGTTAAGACTTACTGACTGCGGCTTCTCTGTTATATATGTCACTAGTTAACATACTTCCATTTTTCTCATGTATTCCATGAATGACTCTGATTTGATATTTGGTGGAAACTAGAAGTCCTGGCAGGGGACTAGTCCAAAGTGAAAATTAAGGTTGACCTTATAGCATGCTTGCAGAATTATAAAAGGAAACCTGAGAGTCCCTCTGTAATATGCCCATGAAATAGTTTGTGAGCCTTATAATGGCCAATTTTCTCACTGTTTAGACCTAATTTCTGCACACTTAATATATATGCTCAAGGAGGCTGAACTTCTGGACATTTAATTCCTAAGTAAATGAAAAGAAATTGTACCTATTGATCCCTGTAAGAGTTCATAGGTAAATGTGGTCTTGGAAAGGTTTCTTCCTGCCAGAATGAGGAATGTAGGGTAGAGAGAGTAGATTGTGCCTTAAATGGTAGACATAATTCTTTCTTGGCATGTATTTGTTATTCATTAAACTCATTAAGAAGTCTGATACTAAAACATTTGCAATAGCAAAACAGGAAGTTCACAATACATTACTGATTTTGATAATGACCTACTTCTTTTGGGAATCACATATTATGTCAGAATATTGTTTTAATCAATTAACTATAGTTGAAAAAAAACAGAAGCATATGGGGCTTGGAAGTAATCTATTATTAAGCTATATCCTCAGCCCAGTATTATAAGTATTGACTATTTTAAAGCTAAGCCTGATGACACTAAGTACCCCAATTTCGAGATGGCTTCAGTAAAGAATCCTGTCAGTTGAGATGTTAGAATCTATCAGGATCCGTTTTGTTCTTAATTTAAACATGAATGATAAGCAGTTTTCTGAGATGTGTTCTAAGTTATTTTTCTTCTGCTGTTTCTCCAACAACATGTTTCTCTTCGTATTTTGGTGTCTTATGCTTCATTACATTTTTGCTATCTTTTTATGTGTATTCATGCTTTCTTCATTATCTAGAAACTAATTGTAATTCTTTTCTTTACTACTCATATCACCACTGGTGACTCTGATGTATACATATATATGCAGTCATTCTCTGCTGTAAGGAGCAAGAAAGAGCTGAATGCCCTTGACTCCTAGCAATCCCCTTGTCTATGTAAAGTAACAAGTTGTCATTTCTTGGCTAAGACAATATAAACATATATGAAGCTCTTCAGTTTTTCTTTCCTCACCGGGTGACTAGAAATTAGATACACAGATGGTGATATAGGCCCAAGACATTAGAATTGGTTCCCCCTACAAGCATCATTGTAAAGCTTTCTCATCCTTATATCATAATTGGTAAGCAATTCTCTATCTTATTAGACTATTAAAATTTGAAATTTATTTTCTCTGCATTAGAACAGATTATCCTTATTAATACAAGCATGCATAAAAGAATTAATTGTTAAATTTATATTGTTTAATTAGCTTTTAATTAAATCAGCCTTAATTCCTTACTATCTATCATTTTGAGCTCTGCTCTTCTTAAATGAGAGTGTAAATCAGGCAAATGTGTTTGTTTTTCTACTTCAGTTAGCACAGATTTAATGAGTTATTTGACCGTGCTGATGGGATTCTTTGGAAGGTTTTGACAGAGTTTTTTTTTTTCTTTTGTTTAGGGGTTTGTTTTGTTGTAGCAGTTGTTTTTTGATGGGTATTTTGTTTTGGGTTAGTTTGTGCTTGTTGATGAATAAGTTGGTGTTCATTGGGGGCTATTTTGGGTTTTGTCTGGCTTTGTTGTCACTGTTATAGTTGTTTAGGGATATTTTGGGTTGGTTTGGTTTAGGTGCTTTGTTGTTATCAGAGTTGTTTTGAACCTCGATCATACTCAGGAAGAATTCTAACCTGGCCTATAATTCCAGTCCTATAGGTTCTTACAGGAGAATCAAGTATCATTTCAACAGGTTGGGAAAGAGTTCCTGTGTCAATTTATATTTCTTAATTCACTCTTACCCTTTTTAATGTTTAAATTTTCACAATAGATATGAACTTCTGTGCTAGGCAAAACAACATATTATGGACTAAGATCATACAAAACTTAATGACTATATATGATAAATGAATATGTAGAAAAGTGATGTGTCCTTAATCTAGTGAACCTTCAAAATACATTAAAAAGGTTCTTAAACTAACCAAATGATTCCTTATATCCTAAAAACCAGGCTGACCTAGTCTAGATATTTCAGTGACTAAGTTTTTTTAGTTGTTACTAAAAAAAAAAAGTATCAACAAAAAAGTTAATTTTTTAGCTTTTCAAGTATGGGTTTAATCTCATAACTGATGAGAAAATACATCTTAAGAAAGTCATTAAATAACTCATTTCTTATAGTATATGAGTAGTCGTACTATCAATAGGGTAAATTATCATATTAAATCATAGCCGTTAGAAGATTCATAAGTTCTCATGTCATGATAGGTTCTTATACTAGACTAAGTCCATTGTTGTTTAGTTTGACTCTTTCTCATAAGCAGTCACTGATAGCTCGTTGACTTATCTCATCATGGTTTATAACTCAAGTTCTGGAAATATGTGTCAACAATAATTTTGCCATAATATGCTTGAAGACAGTGGTGCCAGATATCATTGAGTTACTAAAGTGGAAACCACAGCTTCACAGCCAGTATTCCAAGAAATAAGTACACCAGACTACTTTCTTTTAAGGCTGACCATCTTTAATCAGTCTCCAAGACAACATGAAAACCACTTCAACAAGTATGCCTGTGCCACTGTCTGATGGGTGACTAGTTTAGGTCCTTACCTTATCTTGATTTTGAACTGAGTTTTTACTAGAGCAATGGCTCTGATCATGTCAGCAAGTTTCTGTTACACTTTTCTGTTTACAAACTATTAATATGTTCTAAATGCTTAGCCTAGAGTTGGACCCTTCTCCAAGTAATTGCTCAGTTTAGAGACATGCTTTAAAAACCAGCACTATGTGCTTTCTAACAAGGAACCTATGAATTTTTTAATGCCTTTTCATTACTGTCAACTTCCTGAGATTAAGGAGCAATCAATAACAAAAGTTACACCATATAAAGCAAATGCTTTATCCTATTTTCTTATAAATAAACATGTTTATTACCAACACAGTTAATTAACTTGATGATGTCTATTATATAGTCACTGTCTTAGATTTCTATTTCTCTGTATAACATTGTGAAAATTATCAAATTGAGGATGAAAGTTCCATATCACAGTTCTTTATTCAGGGAGATCAAGGAAGGACCTGGAAGGAGGAGTTATTGCAGAGGCCAAGGAAGACTATATTGGCTAGCTACTCATGACCTGTTAAGCCTGTTTTCTTGGGTCCACCTACATAATTATCAATTAAAATGATTATGTAGGTAGGTTGATCAGAGGGCCAATCCATTGGGGGCATTTTCACAGTTAGGTTCCCAGTTCTCAAATCACTCTAGCCTGTGACAAGTTGACATAAAACTAGCCAGCACAGTTATTTATATTGTGTGTCTGGAAATGCCAAATATCAACAACAAAGAGAATATCATATTACTTTCTGTGTTCCCACAAGCCTTAACACAATGTATACATTTCATTTCCTTGATAAAATAAGCAAATAAAAACAAACAGGACAACCTGAATCCAAGTCACAGATTAGAGAATAGTGAATAGATAGGTAGATTGTTGAATTAATGTATGGATGAATGGATGGATGATGGATGGATGGATATGGATGGATGGGATGGATAAACAGACAGGCAGACAGACAAAGAGACAGACAAGTAGATACATAGAGAAAAATCAATGGAAACACCCCAAGTTAGGAGTGTGTTATAACAGGAAGAATATACATATATCTTAGAAGATAATAGCACATTTTTCCAATAACAGACTCAGATTTTAGAGAAGTTACCCGCCCTCTCTGAACCATGTGTTCATCTTTTTGAAAGTAAAAAAAAAAAAATGCTAAGGTTACATGATTTGGAGTACTAAGAAATTCCTCAGCAGTTAGGAGTATTTGCTACTCTTGCAGAAGACCTAATTTGGTTCCCAGAACCCCTTCTCATGTAGCTCATAACTGCGGGTAACCCCAACTATGGGATATCTGATGTCCAATACTTCTCTCTGTGTGGACCTTCACTCATGTGCAGGAATGAACATATAGGTATACACATACTCATAATGAAAAATAAAATGAATCTTCTTTAAAAGAGTTTTAACAACTCTTTCATGTTTAAATTGTGTGTTGTAAGATTACCATTAAATTTAATGCAAGATATCTCAATTATTTTTATGTATTTTTATCAAATGCCTTAAAAGTCATTAAGTAACTACCCATTTATCTTTCTCCAATGGTATAACAGGTGTTGAAACAGAAACCCTACAGAGAAAGATCAAGAGATAGTCTCTAACTTTGATCTTTAGTTTTTTGGCATAAAATAGCCCAAACATACGAAGCAAAGAAAGGTAGTATCAGACTAGAAATTGAGAAAATGGATCATCGTCAGAGGAGACATAAAGTTTTTTTGCATAGGGTTGTTGAACAAAAAGTTGGGACTTTGAAGAGACAGAAATTGTAAGGAAGCAGAACATAGATGGTTTCCCAAATAGCACACACAGAAAATATGATAAAAAATGTGTTTGTACATCTCTAAAGAATATATCACAAGACCTTCTGGAAAGTTAACTGTCATACATCTTAACCTTTTCATTTTCAGGTAGAATTAAGAAATTGATTTCCTAATAATATAGCAATATTGGTGAGAGTCACAAGTGGTACTTTTATGCCCAGATTCAGAGACATTCAACAATGAACTTGATCACTACCAACTGACTCTTAACAGCTAGTCCAAACCTCATTTTCCTCATCTGTAAAAACTACTACACTTGATGGAATAGTGATGAAGACTACATGAGGCAGAGCTCAGGAAGTGATAGCTGACTCAAAGTGGTCAGACATAATTAGCTATCATCAGACACAAGGAAAAAACTCCAATATTCCAAATTTGTACCTGGCTTGGATTTGTCAGATAAAAATATCTCAATACTGGCCACATGTGGTCCGCTGCTAGGAATATGAAGTTGCACAGCATAAGGAACATAGTTTCAGGAGAAATTTCCAGGAGCCAAAGTCACATCCAAAGTAGGAGTTTGAAAGAGTTTTAAAATTAGAGTCAGATAGCTAGGTAGTGTCAAAAATAAGCAATTGACAAAAAAAAAAAAGATCTTCTTTTGTGTGTGGTCATTATTCTGCCTCTCAAGCAGTCAATGCTGCTCATATTGATTTAGTCTTCAATACCACAGACAGAAATCATCAATAGTCCTTGTTCGTTTTTATGATTTAAGCAGAACATTTTATCTTATCTCTCAATATTTTTTTCTCATGTTTATAGACTGAGACATAGTAGACAGCATTTAAAGAGTCTTTTACAGGCAATGGGAAACTGCAACACAAATCTAATTGGTGATTTCAATAATCTCCAAAATATTTATACATGTACACTGAAAAATCTTTCATTATGTGGCATTCTAATTAAGGCAGTGATTTATATGATAATGACCAGGTGGGTACACAAGAAACTTAAAAAGCCCTTGTGGTGCCTTTTAAATGCTGCAAAGCTATATATATATTTAAAATTCCAGCATAAGTCAGTACAATCTCAAGCCCACTTAGAATAAGGTGAGGTGAAAGACAATGCAAATAAATAATGACACAATAATTATAAGTTATTGTTCTACCAAAATCGAAGTCTTGAAGATGTGAGATAAAAGATTTAAAGATATTCCTCAATGTGTAAATAGGAAGAAAACTCTATCTTTCTGGGATTTACTTGGGGCTCTGTTTTAGAAAGGGATGTTTCATTAGCATTATTACATAATCTCTCAAGTACCCAATTTACAAAGTTTTATTTAGGTCACTGTTTTGGAGATTCTGACCCTTGATCATCTACTCCACTACCCTTTGAAGTGGTGAAAGATGACACACGATGGCAGGAAGGAACATGAAGAGAAGGAAATCTATCACGCCATTCCCAGAAAGCAAAGCAGAGATGAAAGATCACATTGCCTCAATCAGTTTTCAAGGTACACTAACAACGACCTAATAACTTCCCACCAAAATCCACCTCTTCTAGGTTCCACCACCTTCCGATAACTCCAAACAGGAGACTAATCTCTGGACCATAGGGAGATCTTGTGATCTTAACCTACCTCTCAAGATGATGTGGTTTCAAAGACACAATTTTTTCTCAATCCTCTTGTTACAAAATGTCCATTTCCTAACTCTGTACTGTATCAGCTGCCAGAATCAAACATTAACAATGAGTCATTCAATGGTCAAGATACTAAATAGGGCTAATTGGAACACCATCTACAACATGCAAGAGAAACATTCAATCTCATTTCATATTTCTAACTTTTTTGCTGTAGTGGAGAAAATGAAAAAAATTTTTTAAAGTTCTTATTTTCTCAAATCTGTTTTCACTCTAGCACATGCTACTTTTAAGAGAAGAACATTCAGTTTCCAAATAAATAGTATCATGATTTCCTAGACTTGATGAGTTTCCCTTGAATAACCAAATTCAAATCCATTATTGTTTATGTTAGAATTGCTTTATCTGTAATGTATCAAACAAAAATTCTGTAGAATTGGTTTTATTTCGAATAATTATTATATATTGATGATTTTGTCCTTTATAAGTTACTAGTTCTAGTAGCAACATTTGAATAAATATAGTCACAATTTTTTGACATTCATTTTGCCAGTGAGGAAACAAGAAAAGATAATAAAGTCATAAAATGAGTTTCACAGAGCTATATAACTTTAAGGAAATATTAACTAATCCAAATTCATTTAATGAACAGATTTTCCAAAGAACAAAATTATGTGTTTTAAAAGATATGGGCACCTCAAGAAAATTGAGACATTAACTCATTGAAGTACTGGAAATGGTAAAAATTCTTTAATTGTACCACTCATCAGGCAAATAAGACAGTTCTCCATTTTAAGCACATTCTACGCTTTAACTTAGCTGGGTCAATGCAAAAAAACAAAAATGTTACAAAAGAATTAAAAATGTTTGATGGAAGTTATATTTTAACATATCTTTCCTAATGATTGTATTTTTCTCACTTAGTAAAATATGTTGCATTAAAACTTCACAAGTTAAAAATTTTCAAGAAATTTGTTTTTTCTTATCTCTCCATTAATCATCACTTTTTGTTCTCTCTCTCTCTCTCTCTCTCTCTCTCTCTCTCTCTCTCTCTCTCTGTTTCCTCTTAATTTCAATATAAGTTAAGCTAGAATTTTCTCATATATTCAGTACATTCTTGACATGATTAGCTATCTTAAAAGCTTTTAATGGTCAACAGCACTGTATCAAAAATAATATGAATGAAAAAGAGTAAAAATAGATGCCCAAGCATATGACTTAACCCTTTAAGTTGACTTTTGGCTGGTCTTTATATTATTTTCAAACTTAATCTTCACATAAAACTTCTTATACACCAAGGACAAGTGACTCTAAAAAAGTTTTTCCTTAAAATGTCCAAATTTCTACATTTTATATGTTGAGTGTCTCCTAGCAACTATCTCAACAATATGAACTTTCTTCTCCTGTACAAAAAAATTTTTTTTTACTTCTATGTGTGTATGAACCACATAGATACAGTTTTTCACAGTGACCAAAGAGAAGTTTCAGATCTTCTTCAACTGGAGTTATAAGAAATTGTGGGCCTACAAAAATAAGTACTGAGAATCAATCTCAGGTCTTCTGGAAGAGCTGAAACTTTTTAATTTTTTTATTTATTATTTATTCACTTTGTATCTCGACTGTGGCTCCCTCCCTCATCCCCCCCCCAATCTCACCCTCTGTCCCTCTTCTCCCCCTAATCCCCTTCCCTAATCATTGATATTTTGAGACATTCTCCAGCCATCCTTTCCTCATTATTAAAAACAAAAAACAACAACAAAAAAAAACAATCCCCCCCCAAAAAAACTCTTTAATGGCTTTTGTTAACTTGTATCTAGAAATAAATTTCTTATGTTGGCATTTCTGTCTTAAGTGTCTTATTCTGCCTTGGCATGTACAGTTAATTCCTGAAGAACTCTAAACTTTAACTTACTTTGTATCCTATTGAACAGCTAGCACTTTGCAATAATAAATAGAAAATATTTCAGACACTTGTCATGTTACAAAATAAATCCTTACTGGAGATTGCTGAGCCTGTAATATGAATTGAAATTGGAATAACTTCTTTCTCAGAAATAAGATAAAATATTCAATAACAGATGACTAAGTTCCACTTTATAAATTATAGAAAATTGGTCCAATAATACAATGCATAAAATAATAAAAACTTCGCTAGAATTTCTGCCACTAACATCTTGTCAATAAACAGTGGGAGATGCTAAAAGTAACAAACATTTGGGAGATGCTTAATCACTATTTTCAATCCCCTTATTTAAATGATAAAATCCCAAGGATGTTTAAGATAGCAGCATGCCATCACTCCTATTCAAATTAGCAATGATTTTTTTACCTTTGTTGCTCATATGAAATCTTCCTTGCTTTTATTCATATCCGTATTCAACTCATCCTATTAGGTTTAAGGAAGGTCATCTTTAAGTATCTTCTGAGCTACAGTCAGCTGTTAAAAGTTCAAACAGAGTACTTTTCAGTCAGGCCTGAAGATACCTGATAAACCAGGGTCAGATGAAAGGGGAGGAGATCCTCCCCTATTAGTGGACTTGGAAAGGGGCAGGGAGGAGGCAAGGGAGAGAGAGTGGGATTGGGAGGGAATGAGGGAGTGGGATACAGCTGGGATACAGAGTTAGTAAAATGTAACTAATAATAAAAATAAATTAAAAATAATTTTAAATTCCAGCTCCTAGAGAGACCACACCTTGACTGCTCTGGTCACCCACACTCAGCTTTCTCTCTCACAGAGAAACAAATAAAAATAAATATAAAAAGGAAAAAAAAGAAGGCAGGTCATTTCCTTAAACTGAAAATAAGCAGAAATGGATTGAAATGACCGAAAATTATTCTATAAATAACTGAATATGGCAAATGGGAGGCAATAACTTAACAAGTATTTATTCAGGCAATAAATTGGTTGTTTTAGTTAGTAAAACTAATTTGCCTTCTTCCCATAATGAATTGTTCCCACCTCTCCCAACTCAAGGGGTGAAAGAAGACCATAAGTCATGGTTTGTTTATAAACTACATGTATATCACATCCCCTCCAAAAGCATGTAAATCTGGAGGACTCTACTTATGAAATGCTATCAACCATTTTAAGAAAAGAGTATACTAATCCTAACAAATTTTCACAGAAATAAAATAAATCAATAAGGAGATATGTTGAATTCATTTTTTAAAAGTCAGTATTACATTTGTAACTAAACCAGGCAAAAGACATCACAGGTCTATTATAGAATATCTTTTATAAATATGAAATTAAAAATCTTTACAAAAATGTTACCAAATCAAATCCATCCATATATAAAAAAAGTATAATAGATCACAATCAGGAGGAACTTATCTAAGGGATAAAAATATGCTTCATGTTTAAATAACAGTGTAATTCATTATGTGAAAAAAAAATAACTTGACCATGGATGGTTTTCCCACTTTGACATGAATTCAAACTCTTATTTACTTTTATGTTCTAAGTGATAATGGCATTCCTAATTTCTCAAATGAAAAATCAAGAAATTCAATTACTGGTCAAGAATCACATCTCTTTCCTGTAAGGATGGAGAAGGATTTTAGTTCATGTCTACCTGATGCCAACTTGTTTCACTGTCGACCTTTTCTCCCACCTGGTGAGCTGCAAGGTATGAAAAATACATAAGGACAAACTGGATGGTATGGAGTTCTCTCTAATACATTTCTTGAATGACCTCTACCAGCACCTTTATCTGCGTCCCCTATCTTATGAAATAAATCCTTAATCTAGAGCAGAGTCTACCATGTTGTTGGACATATAGTCACTGCTTTATTGCTCCTGTAGAGTTTAGCAACAGTTGTCAATATAACAGTTTCTGTAATAGCTTTGTAACTTATAAATAAAAAGAATTAGGTACAAAAAGTTTCTCATTTTCTTTTTTTGTAATTTTTAAAATTTTTTATTATTAGTTACATTTTATTAATTCTGTATCCCAGCTGTATCTTATTCCCTCATTCCCTCCCAAATCCACCAAGTCCACTGATAGAGAAGGGCCTCCTCCCCTTTCATCTGACCCTGGTTTATCAGGTGTCTTTGAAGACTGGCTGCAAAGTCCTCCTCTGTGGCCTAGCAGGGCTGCTCCTCCCTCACAGGATGGAGCAGTCAAAGAGCCCGCCATTGAGTTCATGTCAGAAATAATTCCTGTTCCCCTTACTAGGGAACCCACTTAGATACTGAGCTACCATAGGCTACATCCAAGCAGAGATTCTAGGTTATATCCATACATGGTCCTTGGTTGGAGAACAGTCTCATATAAGACCACTGTGCCCAGATTATTTTCTTAAAAAAATTCTATGACTCTATCCAAAGGTGAAGAGAAAGATAAAAGTACAGATGCAAAAGTTTTGAGCCCAGATACCAAAAGGTTAAATGCTTCTGTATTCTATAATTAAGAGCAATACATCAGCTCCAGTGAGTTAGCATGTGTAATTAAATTCCATAGCATGAGAAGAGTAATAACATTCTCTATATAAATACCCATGCATGTTTTCATATTGCCTTTCTCAAACCCTTTGGCATATTTAAATAAAAATGTCACATTGCAAGAAATAATCCACAGCATGAGAATACCTGGGTTCTGAAACTGAACACTGCAGGCAGCTCTTATTAAGGTCATTCTTTGGAAATTCGTCAAAATCCTTCTAATGTAAACACCAATATTAAATGCATGAATGAAGTGTATATTTTAATAATTTTATATTTTAAAAAAATTTTTGATGCAGAGCTTTCAAGTAAGAATCAAATAAGAATCTTACCCTAAGTAATATCTCAACAGCACCATGTCAAGACTTGTTCCCAGTTACTTTCTCAGCTTCTACATGGATTTTCAAGTTGTTTTCTATAAACACTATTATTTAATTAATATTTAGATCTATAGAATAATATACTACCAAATACATTTATGTGTTTTTTTAAAAAAAAGACATTGGGAAATTACTAAATATACATATATATATATGTAAACATATATATACATATAATAGACTTCTTATGCCGCTCCACTTTCTTTAATTAGTAACACCTATTAGTAAATTTTCTTTTCCTGAACATAGGCATTCCAGAACCTTTTGATTTCTCTCCTAATTAATAGCTTGTGCCTATGTTTATGCTTGGAAAGGGAGGCCCATCTGTAGATCCATGTCAAGGATAATCATATTGAGAAAGGTTGCAAAAAATTACACGAAAGAGTTTCTCAAGTGTGAGAAGTATGGGTAAGTTGTGGATGGAAAAATGGAGCTAAATACAACTAGAAATTTAAGAACTATCTGAACTACTTGTTAAACACGTGAGTAGTCTGTCATCCAACTTGACGTTGCTTACCTTCTGAGATCAGTTACATTCAAAGTGTGTGTTAGGGGGGTGAGTGAGTGAGTGTAGGTGGAGGGGGGGAGCTTGCACATACACATGCAGCAATAATAATTAAAGAAAAATTGGACTTTAATTTCAGAGGGAATAAGTAGTTATGGGATGAGAAAAGATGGGAGAGGATGGGGTAGAGATATGAATACAGTACTTGCTTATGAAATACACAAGGTGTGAAGACATGAAGTTGTAGAATAGGAAAATACGATTTAGGAGGAACTATGAATTGGAAGGTGAATATGATCAAATTATGATGCATAAAATTCTTGAAGAATTAATAACATTTTAAAATATATGCCTTCACTCATAAGTATACAGCTAAAGAACTCTACACTTTAAATAAATATTCATGAGCATTTAAACACTTAGACTATAATTGTTGACCTCATGGCCATTTTAAAAAAATATGGTTCTGTAGATAATATTTGTCAGCAGAGAGAAGCTTCTATGCACAAATTTAAGTGGGCAGTTTATTTGTACTTAAGATATAATTATTTACAGAGAGAGCTATCAGGATCTCTCCATTCTATTCTTTGTTTGAAGACCTTACCTTATCTTATTACACTGTCATCAACTGATAATGGGAAACATCAGGGATTATAACTCCAAACATCCTTCAAACTCAATATTCTTATGTATTACAACTACATAAAATCCGATCTCAAGAATTAACTCTTATTTAACCTCCCATTTAAGTCATATGTGTGTGTGTGT
>CM053765.1:22323954-22374727 GCA_028658305.1 Pachyuromys duprasi
TTTTTGTTTTTTTTTTCCTGTTGGTCAAACCCAACTAGAAGTCAAAGAACAAGGTGATACAGAACAAAGACAGGAAGTAGAAAATTTGGGAGGAGAACAGAGAATTGAATAGCCATTGTATAGCATGCTTGTGAGGTCTTTGAGGTTGGTGTTTGTGTTTTTGTCTTTGGATGCTCAGCATTTGGGAAAGTCTATTGTATAGTAGTTGCTCAACAATTCTTGATTACAGAAATAACTAATCATGCTCAACAGGACAAAAATTTTATTTTTAGTGACCATTGCCTTTCACTGAACTACTGTGACATATGCTGACTTGCTAAAGGTAATTCCCCTAACACAGGAAATTACATTTTCAATTTTGGGTGAAAAATAAAATTACTTAGCTTAAATCAATCAACTTTCTCTTTAAGACAGTTTTACTATTTTTAGAAAAGAAAATCATCAGGTCTCTGTTTTGTTGTTTGTTCATTTGCTTGCTGTTTGTTTTGTTTTGATATTTTTAAAATGTCTTTTTCAAAATTTCATACAAGGGTACTTTTTGGAGGTTATTTTTTGTTATTTTCTTTTTAAACATTTATTTATTTATTATTTATTACAATTTATTCACTTTGTAGCCTGACTGGAGCCCCTCCCTTGTCTTCTCCCAGTTCTATGCCCTCCCTTAGTCTACTGATACAAGAGGTCCTTCTCTCCTACTATCTGAGCCTAGCCGGTCAAGTCTCATCAGGGCTGGCTGTATCTTCTTCATCTGTGGACATGTACTCAGTGGGAAAATTTTTTTAAACATCATTTTCTTCCCTTTTCTTACAACCTCAAACTTATTCCATGATTCCTCTTACTCTTCAAATTTTGAAATTTAAAATGTCTTCTTTATTATTGTTTTTTTTCACATTTCATACTTTATTTTTAGTATTTAAGAACTATTTTTCCCATTCAAAAATTTTTGACAATTTTATATATTTACAAAATGAAATTCAGTTATTTTTCACCCACCAGTCCCATATTTCATCTCCTTCACTCTATCCATTCTTTCATGGGCACACTTAATGTCTTACTAAGGATTTTTTGTTTTGTTTTGGGGTTTTTTTTGTTTATTTTGATCCCAGGTTATTTATTTTGTATCCCAGCCATAGCAATCTCCCTCATTCCCTCCCAATCACACCCTCCCTCCCTCCCTAATCTCTTCCCTGCCTCTTTCCAAGTCCACTGCTAGGGGAGGTCCTCCACCCTTCCATCTGACCCTAGCTTATCAGGGATCTTCAGGACTGGCTGCCATGTCCTCCTCTGTGGCCTGGCAATACTTTTCCTCTCTCAGGGGTTGGGGGCAAGGTAAAAGAGCCAGCCATTGAGTTCATGTCAGAAATAGTTTCTGTTCCCCTTACTAGGGTACCCACTTGGTTAATGAATTACCATGAGCTTCATCAGAGCAGGGGTGTTCAGTTCCATATCCAGCTCATGATAAGCTTTAATAAACACCTGATATCAGTATTTGATCTGTGTGGAAACTGAACTAATTTTAATTCAGTATTGGAATCTATTTTAACTCATTAGCTACAGATCACGTCAAATGCATGTATTTGATAAATATTTAATAAAAATTATCTCTTTAATCATGACTGTTACTTTTCCTTAAAACAGTTTCCACAACATGGTCCATTAATAGGAGTACAATGAGAGAATGTCTCTTATATCATCTGCAGTGGAAAATTAATTTCCACCCAACTGCCTTCTGGAATCCACTAAGATGTTCTCATAGCCAGGCTGTGGTGGTGCATGTCTTTAATCCCTGCAGTAGGGAGGCAAAGGCAAGTGGATCTTCATGAGTTCAAGGCCAGCCTGATCTACAGAGTGAGTTCCTGGACAGCCAGGCCTACAGATAAAAACTTTGTGTCAAAGGGGAGGGAGGGGTGTCTCATAAAGCTCTCATACCCCAAGAGCTTCTCTCAGCCAAGGACTGAGCAAGGAAGGATTTACAAAGGCATTCTTCTTTATAGAAAATGAAGACTTTCTGCAGCCAGTTCTTTGATCTTGAGACCTCCGTAAGACCTGTGCTGAATCTTCTTTGAAATGCACAGTGATCAAAGCTGGGTTCCATCCAAAATTCCTCTCTATACAGTCTGTTTTACCTTAGATAGACCTGCATCTCCTCTTGTCTCAGGGATTTCCATATTGTTGCTCAGAAACCTTACTTCTAACATATTATTTTCTTCTTAGCATCTGTTTTAGAGGATCTAGTTAAGTAGATCATAGTTTTTATAAAATTACATGTGGCTGTACATATGTTAATTTTCAGTGGGATTATAAGTAAGTTTCTTTGCCATTTTGTATAGAACTATGATTAAAAGTTTTTTTTTTAAAAAAATGCTGCCTAATCATATCATGAATAATAATACCCTACTGCCTCAACCTCCAACTCCCTCCCCAGTATCTCAAGAAAGTATAGTAAAAAAAATGTAACTATGAGCTTCAGGATCCTTTGGATATCACATTAATATCCCAAGGTCCTAATCTTATTTCCGACATAAAATTGTATGAAGCTATATTATTGTATTTGGGAAGGAATAGTAGAATATACCTTCAGTCCGAGCATCTTCTGCAGGCAGAGGCAGAAGGATGTGAGTTCAAGGCCATTCTGGTGTGCATAACAAATTCAAAGTAAATCAGTACCACATAGTGGACAATGTCTCATAAACAACATGAAAGGAAAGAAGAGAGAAAGAAATGAAGGAAGAAAGAAAGAAAGAAAAAGAAAAAAGAAAGAAAGAAGAAACAGAGGGAAGAAAGGGAAAGAAATAAGGAAAAAGAAAAGAAAAGAAAGATTTAAAAACACTAAAAGGGATTTGTGACCATTTTTTTTGTAGATACTTAAAAGTGATTCTTTTGTTAAACTACATAAATCATTAAAATCAGAACACCGGTAAGAATACTGTTTTTCAAATTAAAACATGTGCAGAAACCTTCCAAATTCTACTTGTTTTGAAAATTTAAGCCCACATTTTAAATTTTGAATACTATCAGATTACCACAGGATGTACACTTACAGAAAAGGAGGCTATATTTATTTAGACAAAAACTTAACATTTCACATCAAATGTTGACAATCAGAAATGAGAATAGCTTTAACACTATAAATCATTGTCTTTTCTAGCCTTTGCAAAAATGCTTGATAATTAATGTTTCAACACTTTTACCAAGCACACAGTCTTTTCTTATTTTAATTCAATATGTAGCTTATTTATCTCTTCCCATCAACTTTACTTAAGCACAGTTTAGGCTCTTGTGACTGCTTGTAAACAAAATCAATATCTGGTTCATTAAGATTCTATGATCAAAGTTCAAAGACTTGGTGTTGCTATTTTCCCCCTTTTACTAAAGAGCCCTTAGTCATCTTGTTTCTTTAATTGTGTAAAGACCTTTATAGCAACTTGGCACCATGCTTCTAGCAGAGCTACTTTGAAACTCTACAGGTCTTAAATTTTATCACATTGATACCACTTGTGTTTAACTGATACATTCATTGCCCTTTGTTAAAGTTAGTTGGGTCTCATTTGCTAAGTGTACTTTGGGGAATTGTAGTTTACCACCACATCTCTAGCCTAGCAATCAAAGTTTTGGTGTCAAGTAAGGGGTTACAAGCTACTAAATGAAACAAGTATTTATATATAGTTTTCTAGTTGTAGACTTTCTTCAAATCAGTCTTAAATAAATCTTATGTCTAATATAGATGCCTTATCATGAAAAAATAGAAGTAATCTTCTAGTTCATAAGAGTTGGCTAAACAACTAGAACGACACTGTCATTTTACTAGCTATGTGGGTTAATTTTGTCACGATGAAAATCAATTAAAAGGAACAATAGGAGGAACTGTGGACTTTTTGGCTCACAGTGTTAGAGGTTTCCATCTACTGTGGAAAGGAGTAGAGAGTTCACAATGGCAGCCCAGGAAGCAAAGAGAGGGGAATGACAGCCCCCCCCTTTGTGTGTGTGTGTGTGTGTGTGTGTATTTGCATTTTTTATTCCATAGGGTGAGCTCCAGCCAATGAGATGACACTGAACATTCAGAATGGATTTTCCTTCTTAATTAAACATTTCTGGGGTATGTTATCATAAATACCCCAGAGTCTCCTGAGTACTTCTCTACCTAAACAAATTGAAAATCAGTATTAACCACATTATATTAGGCCTATGCTTTCTCATGATTGATATCTACATTGGCATTTGGAGAGGGAAAATACACTCATGGTTTCAGATTCTGATATTTTATCAAAAATAAGTAAAAATCCACACAAAAATAAACAATTCATCAAAAGAGTGATTTATCACTACTGAATGTACAAAAGATAAAAAGAAGTAGAATACTTATTTAAGCAAGAACAAACTTAAGCATAATATCAAAAGTAAATCTAGTTCTTAAGTTGCTCAAGAAAAAGATGTTGCAGATGTAGCAACCACCAAATCACTGTTCTCCAGATTCTAATGAATTGTTTCTTTTAATACTGTCAGGTGAAACAAACGAGTTTAATTCACTTCCTTTGTTGTGGTTATGGCTAGAAGTTTGAGTAGAATAGCTGACATAAAGTGGCTCTCACCAATTCCTCACTCTAAAGTTACTTACATAATGCCCTTGCTTCCCTTCCTAATTTCTGTTACTCTTTCAAACAAAATGTGGTTATGAACTCTGTGAGGCCAGAATCATGTCTGATTTAGTTTATCAGTGTGCCTGCCATGAGAAGACTAATGAACATGTTAGAAAAGATCTGGGCCAACTGTCTTATTAAATGTCTGTTCATTGGCTCAATTCTAAGCATAGATGATGTGGAGGCCATGATAAATTAAGCAGTTTCTGCCTATAAAGAATTTATAGCATAATGACATAATAGACACATAGAATACACAAGGCACTCTAATGCTACTGCAATAATAAAGAAAAGTGGTGTCCAAAAACTTTTTTAAAAGAACTTTTTGCTTGTAGTAATCACTGAAATATGAAACTTTCTTATTGGTACTTATAAAGATAAATAATCTATCTTATTGTCTTTATTTATATTCATAAAAGATACTAAACCATTTCTACTGAAGCATTTTATTATCAGAGAATAGAAGCATTTTTAGAGTACCAGTCCAAATAGTATCAAAGCATAAGAAGATAACCTGAAGGAAGTTGCCAAAACTAGAATGAGGGTCACAAAGGAAAAAAGAGAAACAGAGTGATCTCATATAAAATTTACTTTATTGGGTAAAAACAGAAATCTTCACAATTTGAACCAACTCTCATCATCATCATAATAATTATCATTACTATTGTTATTATTATTGACAATTTATTCACTTGTATCCAAGTTGTAGGCCCCTCCCTCATCTCCTCCTAGGACCACCAGCCTTCCCTCTTCTTCCCCTCTCCCTCTTCCCTAGCCCACTGATAGGGAAAGTGCTCCTTCCCTGATGTCTGACCCCAGCCTATCATGTCCCTTTTCTTCTGTGGACTGCCTAGGTTGCCCCACCATGAATAAGTGATCAAGGAGCAGATTAATCAGAATTTATATGTCACATCAACTTCAGCGTTCACAAACTAAGAAGCAAAAAGTCTTTGTATCAGTCTCTGAAAGCCTCCATATACTAGCTGAGTGATAATTAACAGATGAAATACAATGAAAGAGGCAATTCATCTCAGGTCCTAGTTTTCCAAATTAAACTAAAACAGGGTAACATAAAACACTGGGGAAATCCTAACTTTGAGACAGTATGAGTGTAAGTATAAAATATAAGTTCTCCTTCTGTTTATATATGTAATCTTCAAATATTTTTTTCAAGCTTCTAAAACTCTCCTTTTGTATCTAGAAATTAAAAATGATAAATAGTATTTTTCCCCTACCAGGACCTGAGCATCCGTTCCATTATCCTTTGCACTCTGCAGCCCCTTCCTTCTTCCTTGGTGCTACCTACCAGGTAGCTAGTGTCTCTTTTGTGGAATTATGGCTGCCCTCTGGCTTATGATGGAGCCCACAATCATTAAAAAGAAGACCAAGAAGTTCATCTGGTACCAGTCAGACCATTATATCAAAATTAAGTGAAACTGGAGGAAACACAGAGGTATCAACAACAGGTTTCTAAGAAAATTGAAGGGCCAGATCCTGATGCCCAACATTGATTATAGAAAAATAAAAGAAAACTAAACACAGGCTGCCTCGTGGCTTCTGGAAGTTTCTGGTCCACAGTGTCATGGAGCTGGAAGTGCTGCTGATGTGCAACAAATATTACTGTGATGGGATTTCTCCCAATGTTTCCTCCAAGAACCAAAAAGCCATCATAGAAAGAGCAGCACAGCTGACCATCAGAGTCACCAATTCTAACACCAGATTATGCAGTGAAGAAAATGAGTAGATGGCTTGCGTTCATGCTTTATTTGTATGTAAAATAAAACCAAAAAAACCGCAACAAAAAGATAAATAACTCGTAAGATTGTTATAGAACTACTAAATTATACAAAAAGCATTTGTAAGTATACATAATTACAATACTAAATTTTTATATGCCTTAAATTTTAGTTGTTTGAAAAAATGTGATCAGAAAAAATACATAAAATGTTGATTATGTATATGAGAAAGGAGGAATACCAAAGAAATGGTTTGAAAATGAATAAATATGTTATCACTTGGCAATGAAGAGTGAAGAACAGAATTTGAATGAAGTATACTTCCTTACAATTTGATGCAATTTACTGTATATTAGTGGATGCCAAGTGAGAGGCTGTCAGTTAATGTCCCTCTCATCCAAACCAGTCTTCAGAGGCCCTTGTAACTGAATCAGCAAAGTCGAAAGCTACTTCTGCTTGTTGGATGAGAGACAGAATGATAAAGAGGTAACTCTACACATAGCAATAGATTGACTGTGGCCTTTGGGGAGGCACAGGCTTAGTCTTCAGCATCCACAACTGCTTCTCAGGGTCAAGTGTGCACTGCCTGAATGAGAGCTTTATTCCTGAAGGCATGCTGACAATCTTTAAAATATCTTTGGAGCTAAACAAGAATATTTTTCTGGAGGACATGCTCACTGGGAGAAGATTAAAGCTTCCTGTGTACTCTGTCAAAAGAGAGACAAAGACAGAGAGACAGAGATAGAGAGACAGAGAGAGAAGTCATCTGCAAATGTTTTAAACTTTATTACTGAAAGAAAATGTAGTTCAGTGCTGTAGAATAGATGGGATAAATGTGTCTTAAACACTTTACAACATGTAACAATGAAACACTGTATAACATATTTAAAGGGTTATATATGCATATATAGACATACACACGGACACACACATACATACACATATTCAGAGAGGAGAGAGTAAAAGAAGTAGAAATTTTAGTTGGAAAGTGTATTGTTTTTTAATGGAAACTATGTATTTTAAAAATCCAACTTCCTATGCACCTCTCCAACTCCACTGATAGGGGAAGTCCTCCTCCCCTTTCATCTGATGTCAGCCTATCAGGTCTCATCATTATTGGCTGTATTGCCCTCCTCTGTGGCCTGGCAAGGCTGCTCCTCCATCAGGGAAAGGCAGTCAAAGAGCTAGCCACTGAGTTCATGTCAGTGACAGTCCCTGTTCCCCTTATGGGAACCCACTTGTATACTGAGCTGGAGGGAGGGTGGGATTGGGAGGGAATGAAGGAGGGGGCAAAAGCTGGGATACAAAGTGAATAAACTGCAATTAATATAAAAAAATAAAAATTAAAAAGACATAAGATAATTATAATGCCATTTTGTTATGTTCACATTATTTATGAATGCACTGAATATGACAATAAAAGCACAAAATGGAAAAAAAGATAAATCTTTTACATTGATTTAAAATTTTAAAAATTGTCCAAGTTCCTCTTCTGTAAGACATGCCTTGAATCCTATCTTTTAGTGGTATCATTTTCCATTAAGCTTATATCAACATTACCATGTATAATATTTATCATTACCATTTTATTCATACTCACAGTTAGATTTTGATTGCCCTTTATTTCACTTTTACTTCTCTGGAATCCAAGGCTATTGAATAAAGATGGGCTGATTCTTCAGAAGTTAGACAAGCATTTATTAATACCTATCATGTAAGAAATTTCCTATAATACCTGAGAAAACAACGTAATTTTGCATTGGAAAGTATCTACTCTAATGGCCAGCGGCCTCGGGTTTAGTTGAGATTCTACATGTAAAACATTATGATTGCACTTTTAGTTCAGCTTGATAAGCCTCAGTTTCCTTGTATAAGCAATCATACTTATGACACCCTTTTGAAAATCTGTTTCAGGTGCCACAGACATTAATATATAAAATGTTTTTAATAAAAGTGAATTTTTGCTGAAGACCTAGCTATAAGATGCTAAAGATCTATGTGATAAATGTACCACACTCCCAGAGCAAGGCCAATAACTATAACTCAAATCTGTGCTTTCATATTAAACTTGCTAATGGCATTTCTACATTCCACTCTGGCTTCTTGGTTTTACCAAGCAGCACCTATTATTTCCTGACCTACACTGTTGCTTACATGAAATTCTTCTTAAAGAAATATAAGGCACTGGGGGGATCTTATATTTTCATGGAGTTGTCTTCAGCAAATTGTATGTATCATGGTAGAAATAATTTTATAATGTATAAGTAAGCACAATTAATTCACATACATCTGAATATCTCTGATTTTTTTGACTTGGACAAAGGGATATTCTATGAAATTATAGAATATATCCTTTTAGTGATTAGGAAGAGTCATGTTAAAGTCAGCTGTAAGCATTCTTTCAATTTAAAGATTGCAAACTCTGCTCAGAGCAAAGGTTTCAATTACTAACCGAGCCTGTCACATGATTAATAACTGATTGTAATTTGCCTCCTTCTGAGTCATTCTGACTTGGTGTCATCAGCTTTGTAGGCACTCCCTCCTGTCCTAACTGCCTTTGCAAAATTGGAAATTAGTTAACACTTTCTTTCTTTTCAAAGTTCTTCCACCCTGTGAGAAGGGCATCTTGCTAAGCATCAGAAATTCAAAACGACTGCTATTTTTAAAGCATTTTGCACATTTTTCTTTAGTTTCACATGTAGTAGATAGTAAACATTGTTAACTGATAATTTTTCCATTTACTTAGAGTGTGATATTTCCCCTTATTACAACTGCACTTATTTAACTTTAAAATCTATATAATCAGATGGAGTGTGAACTAAATGGGAGAAAAAAATAAATTTTAAAAAGAGAAAATATCCAAGCTAATGTTATGGGTCTATAGCTATAAAATACTTCAGAGTAGACAGAGATGCCAAATTCTTCTGAACCTTTTGGCCCTGTTCCTATTTTGCTCCTAGATTTACTCTTTTTGCCTAAAGTCAGAAGTTCCTTGGTCAATTCTTTCAGTAAACTTCTCTAGTTCAGCTGCTATCTCTGTCTGTCTCTTGTTGCTTTGGGAGTGTTAGCATAGTTCTTTTGATATTTTCTTAAGCTGGGTAAAACCAAATCACACTCTTCTAGTTCTCAAAGTATTCGTGCATTTTTCAGGTCCACAGAAAGAGAATATTCTTTAATAGGGCATTAATGACGACCCAGATATTAAACAAGCTGCTGGGAAGATAGATCGGCAGCACCTGTTTGCATTCACCGTTCTGAGGAGCCATACACTGGCAGATCCAGTCATTCTGTCTAGCTGTGACAGTGAGCTGTCACAGATTGAATGAGCAATCCTATCTCAAAAATAATATATGGTAGATTGAGGAAGTCATCCTCGATAATCTTTGGACTCTAGTGTGTGAATCTGCATGAATGAGAGCACCTACATACACATGTGCACACACACATACTTAAGTTCAGTTAGGTATTGTAGTGGAAGTTTTGGTTATGTTGTGTAGTTATGTTTTTTGCTGTAATCCCAAGTGTGTGCTGCAGGAAGGCTTTATCCATAGCTGATAACAGCCTTGTGTGAGGTTCCTGATCTCTGTCAGCTGATAAACAGCCTTGTGAGAAGGTGCATAATCCTTGTCAGCTGGAAACTGTCTCATGCAGGGAGCGAGCATGGCTTTTGCCAGCTGAAAAAATATCCTGGTACAGACTCTGAGAATGCTTCAGGGAGGTTGCTGCTGCTCCTGATCTTTGTTGCTGCTTTTGCTATCTCTGGATTTCCGGATTGCTTGTTTGCTGTTTTATTTTGTCATGTTTGGTTGTTGTCTCTTAGAAGCCTATTATTTCCTAATAAGAGACAGAAAGGGAGTGGGCCTGGAGGCGAGCAGAGGTGGGAGGGAACTGAGAGGAACTGAGGTTGAGATCTATTGTATGATAAAAGAATCTATGTTTTAATAAAAACAAAAAAAATGAAATAAAAAGATGTTTAACAAAATGCAATGCAAGCACTCACTGCTTTTGAATAGCAATAGCACAGCAGAAACAGTAGAAATTCTCTGGTCACCCTTCCTAAAAATAAAATCTAAGCGCCACTTTCTGCACGTATCATCTTCTGTGAGGTACTTAAAATCTCCAAGCACCTAAGCCAACTGTCCAATGCAATAACAACAGCACTTACCACACAGGGGTGCTTTGAAGATTAAAATAAACATGTTTTATGGTGAATAATACCATATGAAGCATATGGTATTAGCTAGTTGTTGGAAAATGATACTTTGATTTAACTTTGAATTATAAGAGATATCAGAAAATGAGCAGGAAACACAGGATAAAACCCCCTGAGAAGTGAGTAGAAGAAAAGGTCACAGGTACTTCCTTAGCTGCCTCATTAATGAAAATTATTTTTTCATAACTTCAAGGAAATTTTCTTAGATCCCTTAGGATTAAAGCAAAAGTAAGAAGGAAAAGAGAAAATACAAAGCTCTGAGAGACCAGTCCCTTGGCTATTCTCTAATGCTCCATCCAGCTGCAATCAGAAGGTTAAATGAGCAGCACTGTGCAAAAATAAAGTAAGCGCCCACCAAGGGAAGCACCTGCTATAGACCCTTGAAAATTCATCACTCAGAAAATGAAGCAAAGAAAAAAAGTGCCAAGTCTTCTTAATTGATATATAATTTATGGATGATCAGCATGAACATCCATCTAGGCAGCTGATTAAATGCAAAGTATTTTGATAACAGAAAGTTACCACTGTCAGCCTCAGAGGAAAAGGAAAACGACCAGAGTAATCAATGACAGTCCATATATTGATGGATGTTGCCCAGCATCTTTGTAGCAGGGTATTTTCCCACCCTGTCCCTGCCCCTGCTCATGGTAGAAAAGTTACCTCCTCTGTGCATTTCTTTCTCCTGTCAAAATGATAGAGGTTAAACATGGATAAGAAAGGCAATTAAAGTAGATCTGTCACAAGTATGCTATCCCAGTATGCCACCCTGGTTTCCTTCTCTGGTGTGAACTACTGTCAGAGGATGGTAATTGAAATTTGTCAGTGTTGACAGCTGATAACTAATATGGAGATTTTTATTACAGAACACACACACTGAAATGGAAATGAGATAAGCGCATATTAAATTACAGATGGAGGCAACTGAAGGACAAGGAAATGCAGATACTGCTCAAGTTATTGCTGAAACAATTTATTTTGAGATTCTTAAGATCCTCTGACTTTAATTCTTATGGAAAGAGATACAACATCAGTTTGCTCCACCACCTCACTTTCATACTAACACAACGTTACGATCCATGCTTGCTAAAACCACTTGGGGTTACCATACCCTTACTAAAGAACAAATCTGTAAAACATAATGAATTAACTGTGCTTTAAAATTTGAAAATATTTTAATTTTTACAATTTATTTTGTCAAATGCATGCATGTGGTGTGTGTGTGTCTGTGATAAAGGTCTGTGTGCTGTGCTCTTGCAGTGGGGCATGTAACTGTGTGTGGGAGAGCCTGCAGAGGCCAGAAAAGATTATCAGATCCTTCCACTAGAGTTACAGTTAGTTTGTAAGCTTCCTGATGTGGGTTCTGGGCATGAATATCAGGTCCTCTGCAAGAGAAGTCCTCAGTCATCTTTATTAAGATTTATTTTATTTTTTATTTTATGTATATGGATGTTTTTCCTACCTGGATGTCTCTGCACCATGTGTGTACAGAGTTTGAGGAGGCCAGAGAGGATTTCAGATACCCTGGAACTGGAGCCATAGACATTTATGAATCACCATGAAGATGCTGGAAATCAAACTTGGGTCATCTGCAAGAGTAGTCAGTACTCTTAACCACTAAGCCATCTCTCCAGTCCCAAGAAATCCTCACTCTTATTTGCTGAGCCACAAAAACATTGTGATTTGCAAGCCTGAGACTAGATAATCACTTCTGTCATTTCTTTAAACTGCATTGTATGCTTGTGATGGTTAGTTTCAACTTGACAGAATCTATAATCAACTGGGCAATGGGTCTCTGAGCACGCAGGAGATTATCTAAGTTATGTTAATTGATGGGGAAGACCCATCTTTTATTTAATTATTTTTATTTTTATTAATTACAGTTTATTCACTTTGTATCTCCCCGTACCTCCCTCCCTTCTCTTCTCCCAATCCCACCCTCCCTCTTTGCCACCCAAGTCCATTGATAAGGGAGGTCCTCCTCCCTTTCCCTCTGATCCTAGTCTATCAGGTCTAATCAGGAGTTGCTACATTGTTTTTAATTTATTTTTCTTTTTTAACACTGGTTATTGAACTCAGGACCTTGCATATTCCAGGCATCTTAATTGAGTGGGGCCTCCTGGGTTGCTAATGGTACATAAAAATCAGGTGAGTCTGAATGCCACTATCTCTGCTTGTTCACTGTTGATGCATGTGACTATTTGCTTCAAGTTCCCTTGCCTTGGCTTTCCTGGACTATAGCTTGAACTGTGACCTATAATAAACTATCTCTTTCCTAGGTTGCTTTTGTCAGTACATTTTATCACAACAGGAAAAAAAACCAAGACAGTATTGGATGTCATGTTTCTGCTCACCAAAATCATTTAAGGCTACATGTTACTGTGCTTTTCTAGTACTTTAGAGTGGGATAGATTTAGCATCAGCACCAGGTTTCACTTATAAGTGTCTGTGATGACTAACCTTGATTATCAACATGACTGGCTTTAGAATCCACTGTGGATTCAAAAGCCTCCTGGCTTTTGTGTAAGAGGGATTTTTCTAGATTAGGATAATTGAAGTAGGGTGAGGGTTACCTAAAGATGAATGATAATGGACTGAGAAGCCAAACTAGAGAGAGAGAGAGAGAGAGAGAGAGAGAGAGAGAGAGAGAGAGAGAGAGAGAGAGAGAGAGAGAGAGCGCTAAAACACTTACTGACTTCCTGACAATTGAATGCAATTTTACTATCTACCTTGATTTCCTCCAGCCATAATGCCCCTTTTCTGAAGAGTGAACCAAATCAACCCATCCTTCCTTAGAAATTATCAACAAAGAAGGTATGATCAATTACATTACTCAATTATAATGGTGCTAAAAATACTAACCAAACACATTTAGTTAAAATTTACTCAACATTTGCATTGATCAAGAAGGAATATCATTTGAATAAGTCACTAATAAGGGGACAGAAAGCAGAGATAAATTTGTAGAAATTATTTCAGGTAGCTACTACTGCTTAAATAAACAACATACTTTATAGCTGAAATGACTCATTAATCATATCACAATGATCAGAAATATTGGTGTAGCTCAGTTAGGTTTTCCTCAGTTTCATACAGTGCCAACTGGATTTTTTTCAATGGCATTCAGCTGGCAAAGCACTGATCTGGAAGTGCTGCACTTACCTGATGGTAATAACTATATTAATTTTCTGTATTCTTGATGCTCTAATATCTATATTCTTGCTGGCCCAGGAGAAAATGTTATTCCAAAAGGAAGCTGGACCTTAGAGCAAAGAAAGAAAGAAAGAAAGAAAGAAAGAAAGAAAGAAAGAAAGAAAGAAAGAAAGAAAGAAAGAAAGAAAGAAAGAAAGAGAGAGAGAGAGAGAGAGAGAGAGAGAAAGAAAGAAAGAAAGAAAGAAAGAAAGAAAGAAAGAAAGAAAGAAAGAAGAAAGAAAGAGAAAGAAGGAATATACTTATCTAAGAGTAAGTTTCATGTATAAACCAAACAACCCAAACTTTATGTTCCCGAGCCACTCTACTTCATCAAGTGTTCACTGAACTATTAAATTTTGGGATAGTCGTCTTCCCTATCAAAATCACTGTTGTATCACATACAAACAACATGGATTGCCTACTATATGTCAGGGCTGCTGAAATTAGTGAAACTAGTCCATCCTAAACCTGCCTACCTGTCCAAGCCTATCCCATGAAAATAACAATAAAAGCCTTTGTTCAACCTTTGTCCTCATCCTCCACTCCAAAGTTTCCACATCTTTCCTTGTTTGACATGACATGTCTTCTTTCTAATTAAAACTACATGCAAATTAAAAAAAAACTCAACTGATGTTTTCGAAGAGATGGTTAAAAGACTGCCTCTGCTGAGATGTCCATTTTGAAATTATGAAAATATATACAATGATCACAGAAACAGTACTCTAAGAGACCTAGGAGGAAATTGCAAGGCTTCTTATGGTTTTTCTTTGGAAGTCTCTGAATGGAACTTTACCTTAAGTAGTAAACTTAAGTAATCAGCCAACCCCAGACTCAAGAGAAGCAAATGATATTGAACCATGGGTAGGAAAAATAGAGCATGTACAGCCATTTTTCACTCACCACAACAACGTTTAATTCATTCAGTCCATTGTGCATACATCATAATGATTGCTACAGAACTAGAAAACAAAAATAGCCACTAGAAGTATGTAAATATCCCTAATGAGACATTAGCATTAGGTTCGTTTCCCACTTGTTTTCTGAATCACTAACTGCACAACCTCGTAAGAATCCATCTTTTCCTGATGTATCACCTAGGATTTCCATACATTTCTGGCCAGCTTGCATCTGGATAGTCTCAAGGGCAGAAAGCAGTGAAAACAAACAAAATAAAAGCAGAAGAATTTCCTTTCAGGGGATCTGATCTTTCACACGGCAGCGGGGAGAGTGATAGGAATATGACATTGTGATTGTTATGTACAAATAGGAAATAAAAATAGCCACAAGAAGTATGCAAATATTCCTAATGAGACATTAGAATGGGGTTTGCATGCCATTTGTTTTCTAAACATGTATTTGCATTTGGATATAATGAGTATAATTTACTCTTACTGACCGAAATTACTGTAAATGTGAAAATGATGATGCTTAAAAGTGAGTAACACAGTTGATCCTCTGCTAACATGCTAATGGCCCCAATTTAACCAGCATGCTCTCCCTTGGGACCACCCAGATAAAAGATAAGCCTCATGGCAAGCTCTCATCTAGTGCTGTCGGTTAGCTCAGCATCAGATAGAAATGTTTCCAACCAAACGAGAGTATAGGCATATCCTACAACTCTCTCCTTAACCCCAGCGTAGACACAGAATATGTAGATGGGCAATGAAATATCTCAAGTGTTTTCATATTCATTGCCTATCAACATGTGGCAAAATATGTTGCCCTGAATCCAAATGCATAAAGAATATTACCCATGCAACTACCTTACATTTCACTGAAAAAGTGATCATGCTGTTGGCCTACATTCAAGATGATATTGCATCTGTTTTTATCACCAGATGATTGTGGTTTTTTTATATCATCACTATACAGGGAATAGTATTTTACTAATAGAAAAAAAATCCTACAATGACAATTTAAATGGTTTGAAATATGCATGAGATGATATCGAGTCAAAGTTCTGTAAATTACTAAACAAGTGTAGCAATAATGTAAGCTCTCTTAGTGTCAAGGTGCTGCGGGGGCAGCAGATTGTCTAGCTTGATCAAGGAATGTTCTCTCACATCAAGTTAGCAGCTCAAGTTAGCTAATATCACTTCAGACACTTCAGTGCAGAAGAAGTGTCTTTGCAGGACATAATTCCATTGCTCACTATGAGCAGGAACATAGAATGGGTGATAGATTTTTTTTTTATGATTAACAAATTCAGCACAGGCTAGAATAATACAGAATTTCTGCTTAAGACCAAGATCTGCTGCTCATTGGCTTTGTATCTGTGTATGTGTGTGTGCAACTTGTTCTCCCTTAAACAGATTTTCATCTGTTTAAAAAGCAAAATATAGTACTTAGTTCCTGGAGCTGTAAGCAGTAATTGTAATTTTGTATGTAACAGTGCAGCGTCTGACAAGTAGTATCCTACATAAAGGAGAGCATATGCTGTTTAAAACAATGAGTAATCAGTATACTTTGGAAACGATGGACCAGTGAGTCTTTAGATTATAAGACAAAAGTTTACAAAGATCAAAAGCCTTCATTAAAGTTTGAAATGGGCTCATAACAGCATCACAAAGTAATAAAAACTGGTTTGTGTGGGTTTTTTTTCAGGAGAAAAGAGGTCTGTCCCTGGATTTTTAACAAATTCACTCAAAATAGTATTAAGTAACAATAAATACCTTCCCCAAAAATGTTATAAGTAGAAAAACAAACAATAGACATCAGTGACTGGTCTATTAATAAGTGAAATGTAAAAACTATAAAAACAAAGCTCCAGGTGTTACCAAAGAATACACTGGGAATATAGATAATTTTTGACGGTTGAGCTTACGCTAAATATTAAGTAAATTTATCTCCCTGTGTTGGACTACACAAGGAAAAAAAGGTGGAAAGAAGATACTTTCATATCTGTGTACTGTATTTTCATTCCCCCTTTCTCCTTCCCACCTCTCACATGACCCCCAAATTTCACTCAAAATTATACTCTTTTTTCTTTGATTATTATTGGAGTATGTGTGTTCAAAAATACAACCTGCTGAGCCTGTTTAATCTTGCTCATAAGTATATGTTTTTAGGGATGACCTCTTGATATTGGATAGCCCACAAGGGGCTTGTCCCTGGGGAACATGGATTCATTTCCTCTCAGTGGTTGTGGACTTCCTGAGGCTCTTTATCTAAGAGAGCATTGGAAGATATTCTCCATCCACACTGTGATGTCAGCTGGCATTGTAACTGATAAGTTCTTGCTTAGGCAGCCATTTTTATTGAGGTATCATGAATGGAGTTTCCTTCTCATACTTACCAAACATGATTTGTTAGCTGACATTTTTGTCCTCTGGCTTTTACAATCTCTCTGCCTCCTGACTTCTTACATGATGTTCCCTGAGTCTTAGGTGCAGAGGTTGTGTTTAAGATATAGCAATTGTGGGTTTCTATAATTGTCTTCCTCTGCTGCAAAAAAGAAACTTCTTTGATGATGGTAAGAGCTCCACTTTTCTGTGGGTAGAAGGTTATGTATTAAGAATGCAGTTAGTGAGTTCATGCCAGAGAAAGCCCCTGTTCCCCTTACTAGGGTACCCACTTGGAGACTGAGCTGTCATGATCTGAGCCAAGGTTTTAGGTCCTCTCCACACATTGTCCTTGTGTTGGGGTATCACTCTCTGCAGCCTCCTTTTGGAGCTCTGGTCCCCTCCAGGTCTTTCTATATCCCCTTTCTTTCAAAAAAAATTCCATGCCCTCTGCCCAAAGTTTGGCTATGAGTCTCAGCCTCTGCTTTGATACCTTGATCAGTGGAATCTTTCAGAGGCCTCTGTGGTCAGCTCCTGTCCTGTACTCTGTATTCTCCAGCTTCCACTGTCTACTGCATTTGTCCTTCTAAATGAGGATTGAGCATCTTCCCTAAGGTCTTCCTTGTTGTTTAGCTTCTTTAGGAGTATATATATTAATATGTTTATCCTATATTATATGGTTAATATCCACGTAAGAGTGTGTCTTTCTGCTTCTGGGTTACCTCATTCAAGATGATCTTTTCTAGTTCCCACCATTTTCCTGCAAATTTCATGGTTTCCTTACCGGATCAACTCCCCCTGTGGAGTGCAGCCTTGCCAAGCCACAGAGGAAGACAATGCAACCATTTCTGATGAGACATGATAGACTAGGGTCAAATAGAAGGGAAGGAGGACCTCTCCTCTCAGTGGACTAGGGGAGGGCCATGGGAAGAAGAGGGAGAGAGGGTGGGATTGGGAGGAGAGGAGGGAGGGAGCCACAGCCAGGATACAAATTGAATAAATTGTAATAAATGATAATAATATAAAATGTTTTTTTAAAAAAAGAAAACAAAAGAATGCAGTTAAAGATTATAATGGTTTATGAAAGTAACAGTAACAGGTTCTCCTGGAGTTTCCATGGGCTTACCAGACATGGGTAGTTGACTAGGTTTTTCTATGAATTCCCTCCTATTGGGCAGGCCCCAAGTCCAATTAAATAGCTGTCACTGCATGGTCATTTTAATATACTAACATACGATCTTCCTAGCCCATATTGTCATTGTATTTGAAATAAGAAGATAATACTTTAAAAGCTCTGAAGATATAGATGTACTAAACAGGATAAACTAGAAATTAGCTACCAGTACTTAACTTTTTCCCATAAAACATAAGAACTTTAGCAGTTCTGTACCAACGGTCCATTCTGAGCTGTAGCTCAGCCACTTCTTCCAAATAACAGTTATTTTCTGTAGTAGCATTCACTACTTCTCTCCTCACAGTTGAGAGCAGTTTTCTAGGCTCTCTCTCTGTCTTTCATTTGAGCCCTTCCAGTCCCTTATTTTTTTTCTATCTCACTGATCCCACTAAATTGGTGTTAATTTTTTGTAGCAGCCATATAAATATAATATGATGAGTTCAGAAAATAATGAACTTTAATTACTTTTTGTTTACTGAGGCCTCCTTAGAATATGAGTCCTTCATCTGCCAGTTTTATCCAGTCTTCCCAGATTGTTCTCAAATTCTTAATCAAAATACCAGCTGTCTGGTATACAGACTGCTAAATAAATGCACTGTCTGCTTACCCATTAATTCATTTTTAATATATTTTATTAATCAAGTTTATATAATTTCATTAACTAATCCAATTATTTACATACCTAAAGTGATCTGAAAGTGTTTTCTATATTAAAAAAGAAGGTAATTCTTTTCAAAACATATTGGACAGTGTGAAACAAAATATTTTTTGTTAAGCATTATGTGTGTTTATATACTATATATGACATACATATCATACATGTCTTTAGTTTGGCTCAGGTACATTCTGTTCTTTTATAGTACCTGCTTGTACTTGACATTTAAGCGCAATGAAAAAAATTCCATCTTTTAGCCTGGCAAACAGTGTTAATCAGTCACTGGTGCATGGACTTAGCATTCAAGTCTTTCTGAAAGGGACATTCCTGAAACACTTGCTTTGTCAGAGCTGACAGCTAACACAGTCTTGGGAAGGCTCGTCCTTCTGAACTTGCTTCTCTATTCCAAACATGGGAGTAAAACTCCTTAGATAAACAGCAAGTGTATAACCTTCTAGGGGCAAATCTTCAGGCATGATTTAAAGTATTGTAACCTAGAGGAAAGAAGGCACTCTCTGTTTTATTGTTTATGGCCACATTTTTCTGATTTCTCATACTTCCTAGCATGTTTTCTTTCTGAACAGAATAGTAATTCATGTTCATTGATTTAAAATAATAAACAGCATTTCAAATTCTCTGTAAAATATTTTGATATGTTTTCAATCTAACAAGAAGTGATTTCTACTTATGAATTAATTACATTGTTTATATCATCACCACAGGAAATCCTGCAGGTTCTGAGGTGAAAGATGAACTTCTTCTATAGGAAGACAGACACCTTAGATGAGTATAGGAAATTAAAAACTTCTCAAATGAAACTGACAGCCTATTTTAATGCACAATAACATTGAATCAATTCCAAGTCACAAGTAAGTTCCAAAATTGAAATTTTATATACAAAACAAAAATCAAAAGCACTTCTGACAGCTCAGCTTACTAGACATTGTAGTGATACACCTTGATCAGACCTGTTTTGGGTTGGGATTTACATTTGGTCCGAGCTCAAATTCTATCCCTCTGAATGATTAGTTGACATCCATAACCAAGGTCACTTTGCCTTCTGTCCTCTTCATTTGTAGGTTTGCAAAACACTTATTGTCTGTGTAAAGAGCCTAATACAGTGACTGATGCCATTGTGCTCAAGCATCTTGCATCCATTCCGTGGAGATGACCTGCCGAGAGTTGGGAAAGGTAAATTGACTCTAGGATTCACATGTTAGAACTTTCTTAGCACCTGAAATTTACACTGTTCAGGTCTCATTAAAGTAGAGTCAATGAGATATTGCTATGGAAGAAATATTGAAGCTTCTATTGTCATGGCTCTGAGTTATTGTGCCTGGTTTACAAAGCTTCGGTGCTGAAGCTTTCCTTATTTACAAATCCAGTATCACTGCCAGATGATGTGGGTGTCCAGAAGCATTGCATTGACAATGATAAAATGCTTCTTTCAAGCATACTTCAAGGGATAGTGCTAAAAGTAACGCTTTCCTTAAGAGCAGGCATGTGTCATCCATGGAGTCACACTAAGAAGCACAGATTAGAACTTGTTTCTTCAGTCCTCTAATATGTATAAGACTCCCTCTAATATGAATAAAACTCCGTCGGCCCTTACATTAAATTTCCTCCCACTCTAAATAACAGCAAGAGAGTGTTCCTTCAAATGCAGCTTGACTAATGCAACAAGAAATTCAAAGACCTCCTACATGCAGAAAAATGCAAATAGATCCATATTTATCACCTTGCACAAAACTAAAGTCCAAGTGGATCAACGACCTCAACATAAAACCAGATAGAAGAAAAAGTGGAGAAAAGCCTTGAACTCATTGGCACAGGAGACAACTTCCTGAACAGAAAACCATCAGCACAGTCTCTAAGATCAACAATCAATAAATGGGACATCATGAAACTGAAAAGCTTCTGTAAAGTAAAGGACACAGTAGTCAGAATAAAACAACAGCCTACAGACTGGGAAAGGATCTTCACCAACCCTACATCTGACAGAGGGCTGATATCCAGAATATATAAAGAACTAAAGAAGTTAAAAATCAATAATTCAAGCAACCCAATTAAAAAATGGGATATGGAGCTAAACAGAATTCTCTGTAGAAGAATATAGAATGGCAGAGAAACACTTAAAGAGATGCTCAACATCCTTAGCCATCAGAGAGATGCAAATCAAAACAACCCTGAGATTTGACCTTACACCTATCAGAATGGCTAAGATCAAAAACTCGAGGGACAACACATTCTGGAGAGGTTGTGGAGAAAGGGAAACCCTACCCCACTACTGGTGGGAATGTAAACTTGTACAACTACTTTGGAAGTCAATCTGGTGCTTTCTCAGACAATCAGGAATACTGCCTCCTCAAGATCCAGCTATACCACTCCTAGGCATATATCCAAAAGATGCTCAAGCATACAACAAGGACATTTGCTCAACCATGTTTGTAGCATCTTTGTTCATAATATCCAGAACCTGGAAACAACCCAGATGTCCATCGATGGAGGAATTGATACAGAAATTGTGGTACTTTTACACAATGGAATACTACTCAGCAATTAAAAACGAGGAAATCATGAATTTTGCAGGCAAATGGTTGTATCTAGAAAAAAATCATCCTGTGTGAGGTATCCCAGGAGCAGAAAGACAAACGCGGTATATACTCACTTATAAGTGGATACTAGACCTACAAGATAGGATAAACATACTAAAATCTGTACACCTAAAGCAAATAAACAAGAAAGAGGACCAGGGGTAAGATATTCAATACTCACCTAGAAAGACAAAGGGGATCGACATTGGAAGTAGGAGAAAACATGTAAGAGGACAGGAGCCTACCGCAGAAGGCATCTGAAAGACTCTATCTAGCAGTGTATCAAAGCAGATGCCGAGACTCATAACCAAACCTTTGGCAGAGTGCAGGGCATCATATGAAAGAAGTGGGAGTTAGTATGACTTAGAGGGACAGAAGCCCCACAAGGACCAAATATATCATGGCACAGGGGCCTTCTATGAGACTGTTTCTCCAACCAAGGACCATTCATGAATATAACCTAGAACCCCTGCTCAGATGTAGCCCCTGGTAGCACAGTATCCAAGTGGGTACCCTAGTAAGGAGGACAAGAATTATTTCTGACATGTGACTGACTCATTGAGGTCCCCCCCCCCCAGGGAGGAGCAGCCTTGTTAGGCCACAGATAAGAACATTGCAGCCAGTCCTGAAGATACCTGATAAGCTAGGGTCAGATGGAAGGGAAGGAGGACCTCCCCTGTCAGTAGACTTAGAAGGGGTCAGGGAGAAGATGAGGGAGGGAGGGTGGGACTGGGAGGGAAAAAGGGAGGGGGCTAAGGCTGCAATACAAGTGAATGACCTGTGATTAAAATAAAATTAAAAAAAAAAGAAATTCAAAGACCTCAAAAGCAAATCTAGGCTTATTTGACTTCAGAGTCTTGATCTTTTCCTTAAAAATATGAGACACACATATGCGTGATATTTATTTCTAAAACCACAAGTGAATTCTGTTTCCTCTCTATTTTTTAGTAGCATGTAAAAAGGTCTGTAATAAACATTTTTTGATTAGAATGATTACAGTAAACACCTTTACATTTATCAATGCTTTAACCCTGCTGGGCCTTTCTCTTTTGCCCCATATCTGTCTTTGAAATCCTGTCTATCATTCTAGGCACTTGTATTCAAACCATTTGTAGGAAACACACTTTGGCTAAACAATTCTTACTTCCCACCAACCCTCAAATTAATCTTCTGAGCCATTTAGACAGCTTGAGGGGCCTGTCCTATGCTCTCCCAAAATCAACCCTATGTCATAAATAAGCTTGTATTTGTGTGTATGTGGCATTGAAAGTCTGGACATCAAAACTAAACTTTGAAAAGCAGTCCTTGTTGCTTTTACAAAATTACCATGACAATGTGTCTATGCACTACAACATGGCTGTAACAATTTAAGTAACAAACACAATGAGGAGGCAAAAATAAAAGACACAAATATCTGCTCTAATGAAGGTAATTTTAAGTAATACATAAAAATCTCTTGAGGAAAAAAAATAGCTTTTTTTCTTTGAAGACCTCTTGCCTAAGGACCTATGTGAAATATCAATGCATATAAAATGAGAAATCAAGTTGTTATTCATTCTAATTATCTCCAATAAAAGTGTAATTATTTCACACACCCAAGCATTTTCAGAAACAATGATCATGTTAAAGATCAGCTTTAATGCACAGCAAATATGGGGTTGTTAACTATTTTAAGTACTGAGTAAGTGACTAAAAATTAATATTTCATGATTCAAATTTATTGATTATTGGGTTTCTGCTAGCTCATCAGTATAAATCAATGATGAATGTTATTTCCATGGAACACCTTCTATTTCAGTAGTTGATAAATCTAATAGCCTAGGCAGGGTATAAATATCTCCTATAGGTATCACAAAAATTAAAAGTTTTAGCACCTTTCCATCACTGAGCTGTTGATGTTTCTACCAAATGAAGCAGAATTACAAAACTTTATCCCCAGATAGAGCAGAGGAAATCTTTAGCTTTATACTCTTTGTGTGTGTGGGGGGGGGGCAATTTGGGGTTTGGTTTTGTTTTTTCAAGACAGAGTTTCTCTGTATAGCCTTGGCTATCCTGGACTCATTTTGTAGACCAGGCTGACCTCAAACTCACAGAGATCTTCCGGCCTCTGCCTTCCCAAGTGCTGAGATAATAAGCATGTGCCACCAAGCCCAGCTAGCTTTCTACTCTTAATTACATTAAAAATTGCTAAAAATTATCAACCTATGACCGACAATACTGGTGCCTTATGAGCACCAGGTTATGTAACAACCAACAGATTGTCTATCCCTTAAACATATCCTGTGGGAATTCTGACAGGAAAGAAATAACCATAATTATGCATAACATATATTGGAATCATTTCATACAACATCATCTCAGATTTGTGTCCCTCTAACAAGATAGCTTACATTGTCTGCTTTCAAAGTAAGCAGAGGTTAATATTTGGCTGAACACATCAGGAGGTTCACGTATAAGATCAGACAGTTCAACTGGTTTTGAATGCCAATGATGATATCTCATCACAGCAACGTGTGTGTGACAGATAAAACCTCTCACTTCATGCCACAAAGTCAAGAGAAGTATAAATAATATCCCACAACTCCCTTTGATGTCTTAGCCTCAGTGACCCAAGGATTTCCAATAATGTTTTGCCTCCAAAATGTCTATAGAAACTCCAGTACAGTCACCTTCAGAACCAAGCTTTTATACAGGGTCACTGGGATATAAGGATGACAGAAAAAGTCTTTTAAAAATGGTACACTGAAAAAAGACATCTTCAACAAATAGTGGTGTGGAAACTGCGTGGGATTCAAATCTAAACAGAGAATGCTCAGCAAAGGAAACTCAAATACAGTTAAAGAACAAGAACTCCACAAGAAGACCAAAAGAAGTCAAATGACTTAGGCCCAGGAGGGCTTACGAAGACTGAAGCACCAACCAAGGACGAACCATGGACTGGACCTAGATGTCTACGCATATGGGCAGCTTAGTGTTCTGGGGTTATCTCTGACATAGTCTCTGTTGCCTCCTTTCTGATCTCAACCCCCTGGCAGGGCTGCCTTGCCTGACCTCAATGGAAAAGGATGTGCTCAGTCCTGATGAGACTTGTGCTTGGGTGTGTTGGTGACGGTGAGTGAGATCCCTTTTTCTGAGGAATGGAGAAGGAGTGTAGGGGGAAGAGGGAGGGAAAGTGGGACCAGGAGGAGAGGAGGAAGGTGGCTAAGATTGGAATGTAAAGTGAATACATAAAATAAAGTAAAAAGTGGTAGAACCCAGAAAGAAAGAAAGAAAGAAAGAAAGAAAGAAAGAAAGAAAGAAAGAAAGAAAGAAAGAAAGAAAGAAAGAAAGTTCAACATCCTTAGCCATCAGAGAAATGTAAATCAAAACTATTTTGAGATTCCGTCTTACATTTGTTAGAATGACAAAGATCAAGAAAACAAGTGACAGCTCATACTAGCAAGGACATGGAGAGAGTTAAGCTTGTACAGCCAGTATAGAAATCAGTGTGGCAGTTCCTCAGAAAGATGTGAATAATTCTTATCTCAAGATTCAGCTATATAGCTCTGGTACATATTCCCACTTATATATCCTACCACAGAGACACTTTCTCAATTACGCTCATGGCTGCTCTTTTCATAATAGACAGAATTTTGAAACAATCTAGATGTCCTTGAACAGAAAATAAAGAAAATGAGCTACATTTACAAAATGGGGTATTACCCACCTGTTTAAAAAAAAAAAAAAGACATCTCATTTGCTTGCCTTATTGCTCTACCTAGAATTTCAAGTAGTATGTTGAATAGATACGGAGAGAATGGACAGTTCCTTGTCTTGCCCCTGACCTTAGTGGAATTACTTTAAGTTTCTCTTTTAATGTTGGCTATCGTCTTGCTGTATGTTGCCTTTATTGTGTTTTCATATGCGTCTTGTATCCCTGATATCTCCAAGACATTTAATATGAAGAGGGTGTTGTATTTTGTCAAAGGCTTTTTTCAGCATCTAATAAGGTGATCATTGCGGTTTTTTTTTTCCTTTCAGTTTGTTTATATGGTGGATTACACTGATGGATTTTCACATGTTGAACCATACTTATATCCTTTGATCTCGGTGGATATTGTTTTAGGATTCTGTTTGTGAATATTTTATTGAGTTTTTTGCATCAGTGTTTATAAGGGAGATTAGTCTGCAATTCTCTTTCTTTTTTGAGTCTTTAGATATCAGGGTGACAGTGGCTTCACAGAATGACTTTGGCAATGTTCCTTCTGTTTCAATTTTGTGGAATAGTTTGAGGAGTATTGACTTTAGCTCTTTGAAAGTCTGGTAGAATTCCTCACTAAAACCATCTGTCCCAGGGCTTTGATTTTGTTTGTTTGTTTCTTTGTTTGTTTTGAGATGATAAATGACTGCGTCTTTTTCATTGGGTGTTACAGGTTTATTTAAAATTGTTTACCTGATCTTGATTTAATATTGGTAAGTGTTATCTATCGAGAAGATCATCCATGCCAAATAGCTAGATGGGATGAAGAACACCAGGAGAACACGACCCTCTAAACCAACTGAACAAAGCTCCTATAAACTCACAGAGATTGAAGCAGGAAGCACAGAGCCTACAATGGGTCCGCACCACATCCTCTGCATATATATTATAGTTATTAGCTTAATATTTTTATAGGATTACTGAGTATGAAAATGAGCACGTCTTCAATTTCTGTGCCTTTTCTTGGAGCTCTTTTTCTTCTGCTTGTTGACCTTGCCCTTCTTCAATATGATGGTATGTAATGTATCGTACTATATTTTATTTTATTATGCTTTGTTATTATCTCTTATAAGTTTGTTCTTTTCTAATGAAAGGCAGTAAGGGGATAGGTCTGGGTGGGATGGGCTGTAGGAAGAAACTGGAAGTGACAGAAGGGGAAGTGTAATCAGGATATATTGTATCAGAAAAGAATATATTTTCAATAAAAGGGAAAATAGTTTAAAACAGTTATATTGCAATGCAACTATCACAATATGCAAACTAATCTGCAGTAATAGGTCTAATAACTGCAATAACATAGAACTACCAAATAATGTGAAGATAATATAAGGCTGAAAGTTGTAACAAAATAAAGTTTATTGATTATAAGCTCTTAGTATAATACTATGATTGACTGCCTATATACATAAGTAAACAAAATGTTCTATTTTCTCATGGTTAATGAAAAATTACAACATGAAATTCATGTATGAAATTAAGAAAAATCATTCTGTGTGATGTATCCCAGTCCCAGAAAGACAAATATGGTATATATTCACTTACATGTTTATTAAGTGTTAATTCGGTGATAACCAAGCTACAATCTGTAGAAACATAGAGGGCAGGTCCGGAGTAAGGTATTAGAGGGCACAGACAGATCTCTGAAGGAAATAGAATAAATAATTATGAATGGATGGGAGGGCTGGAATAGAATGATCAAGTGTACAGGGAAGGAAAGGTTGAGATGGGAGGGAATATGGAGAGAGACTGAAAAAAAAATAACCTCCACTTGAGGGATAGTATGGAAATCCAATACAGTAGAAACTTCCTAAAATAGATACATTCATGAAGTTGATCTAAACAAAATCAAATAATGCTGAAGACATAGCCCCAGCTGGACATTTCTCCTTGCCAAATGATGATTCTACAACCATGACTGGGTTACATGTAGTTGAGATGTTGGCCAAAAGGATCCCACAGGAATCCCCAAAACAACGTACATAGACTGTTGCCAAGATTACAGGTTGTTCCCCACAAACAGATGGCAAGGCCTCTGAAGACAACACCTGAATAATTCAATGAACACGGTTGCTACCCAGAGCCTCCACCCTAAGTACTAGTATGTTTAGTACAGGAGGAAATTCTGCATTCCACCAAAAGAGAAATGTAAACATCAACCCAGCCACAAGCCCTTTCATCTAAAATAGTGCCCTGCCTGCAAGATATGCTAGAACAATCCTGACACAAAACTTGGAGAAGAAACCAACCAATGTGTGAGTTAAATAACAGCCCACTCCACAAGATGAAACCCATGCCCAACACTATTTAGGTGACCAGGAACAAGAAACTAGATATCCCGGGGATCTCAGGCAAAAGCAAATAACACTATTCTAGAAAAAAAATAAAATAAAAGGAGGAATAAAATGACTCCTAATGGTATTCTATTATACTCATAGATCAGTGCTTTGCTCAGCTGTCATCAGAGAAGCTTTCTCCTCCAGCATGTTGGATCAAACACAGAGGCCCATGTTGGGGGTTGGCCTGCTGCAATGTATTCTAACATTAATTACTGGCCACCAACATATTGTGCCTGCTCAGAAGAGTACATTCACACATGAACCTATCCTTGTGGTGTAGAACCTGCCTAAGTCAGGTTGATTGGTTGATTTAACAGCCTATACCTGGACGGGGAAGACTAAGGTTCCAGAGCTTTGGGGTTCAAGATAAAATCACCAAAAGAGACAGATGGGAAGAGAGGAGGAAGAAGGACTCCACTATTAGTTAGATGGAGAAGGAACCACTTGGGTAAGGAAGAAGGACTCTAATAATGGTGTGAAAAGGCCCAGATGAAAACTACAAGCAAGTGTCTAGGGACTGTGTCTAGGGAAGGTAAACCAAATGAAGAGGCTTAATGTGGATAGTGTTGGGTGGGGGCTGGGATGTGGATGATACTGAATCAGTGTAAGTGAAATATCTGCCCTGCCCAAGGCAAATAAGGCAGTTATAAATATAACAGGTGTCTGTGTCTTATTATTTGCAATAGTGGGTTAACTAATACCTCCATGATAATCTCAGGGATAATGATAAACATTATGTAGCCCAATGCTTTTCTTTTTGTATCTGCACCAACTAGCCCACATCTAAACATTACATAGTGAGTGTGAGACATTGAAACACTCAGCCTTAAATGGGATGTCTCCAGTAAACTCTACCCCTTAGAGCTATGGGAACCATGTGGAAAAGGATACAGAGAAGGTGTAAAAGCCAGAGGGAATGGAGGACCCCAGGAAAAAACAAGGCCCTCTAAATCAACATGATCAAAGCTCACATGAACTCATAGAGACTGAGGCAGAATGAGGTATAGTGTCTACAGCGGTCTGTACCAGATCTCCTGTGTGTAGAGATTGGCTTCCACTTTAGCGTCTGTGGTGGTTTGACAAGGACTCATGTTTGAATTCTTGGCCCCTAGGAAATGGCACTATTTGGAGGTGTGGCCTTTTTGGAGTAAGTATGGACTTGTTTGAGAAAGTGTGTTATGCTGGAGATGAGCTTTGAGGTATTATATGGTTAAGCTAGGCCTAGCATGGCAATCTCCTTTTGCTGCCTGTGGATCTGATGGAGAACTCTCCGCTCTTTCTCCAGCACCATGTGCCATGACGCTTCCTGCCACTGTGATAATAGACTAAACCTCTGAAACTGTAAGACAGACTCAATTAAATGATTTTCTTTATAAGAGTTGCTGTGGTCATGATATCTTTTCACAACAATAAAACCCTAACTAAGTCAATGTTTTTATGGGATTCCTGAGTCTCTGATTCATGTGATTTCTCTTGGACTCTTTCTTTTTGTTTGTTTTGTTGAATTCTGCTGTGTTAGCATTTGTTTTATCTAATTATGTTTTATTTTATTATTTTTCTTGAGAAGCCTTTCTGTTTACTAATGACAGAAGTGACTACATCAAGATGAGAGGCAAGGTGAAGAGGAACTCAGATAAGCATTAGGGAAAACAATAATTAACATATATTGTGTGAGGAAAGAAAATTCAATAGAAGGAAAAACTAAGAAAAAGGAAGAAACACATGAAAAGTTTCAGTCACATTCCTCCCCACATAGACTACAAAACCTCATTTGGGCCATAGCATTTTTCCTTACTGTTTTTTTTTTTAAGTAAATGGATAAAGCATGACTTTTTTATTGAATTGCCGTAAGAAATATGTTTGTTCTTGTATGAGAATGTCCACTGTACATTAACATCTCCACTGTCACTTGCATAAAGTTTCTTAGTTTGTAACAGAATTTTTGGCCTCTTACAGAAGTAAAAACTTGCTTTTTAATCAAGAGCATACTATTTTTCCCAGAGAGGATAGTTGTTTTACTTAAGGATAAAGAAACTGTTGTGAGGCTTCAAAAGACCTTTGAGATTAAATAAGAAAAAAATTTTTAAATGGTTGATATACCCTTGTCAGCTTTAAAGAGGATCACATAACATCCTGATAAAGTGAAGAAATCTCTGAAATCATTGAAGTCAATACAAAGTTATAATAAAACCACAATCTTGTTCTAAATGCATTATCCACAAGAAGAATAACCAGGACATATGATTCACATCATATTGACTATCTGTTTATTCACAGTGTATTTATAAATTACAAGGCAAATAGCAAATGAGATGAAGTTCAAGGTCAATATTTATCCCAAGGGGTATTAAAATATAAGTATAGTAACCATACAAGTTTTTCAACACACACACGTTATTGGTGAGAAATATATGAAGGTTTTATAATTAAAAATTTTAAAAACCTGTCATTTTCTAAAATTAAGATTATTTTATTAGGGAATAAAATTGGTGGACTTAAAATATTGTTTGTTACTGACTTTTGCTTGCAAATTATAAAGTGAGGTTAGCGTGCACTGTTATGGATGATCAAGAAACAAATCAAACTGTTTTCATTAAACTGAAATCTCTGCTGATTTCTGACTGGCTAAAGCCCCAGCCTTTATTGGCTCATGTTGTGCTTTTTAATTATTCATTAATTGCTCTTATAAGAAAGATGCTATATTATTTAGTGTTAGCTCTCTACTATGAATTTCACAAGGAGACACAAATCTGAGAGAAAAATTGCTATGTTCTCCCCAGTGTAAACAAAGAGACTGAAGGTAAGAAGCAGTGGGAGTGTCTTCACATGTTTTCTCAACCTGTCATCACTTTCCTTGGGAATAAGTTAGGGTCATCAAAGACAACTGCCAGAATTACTCCCATCCTTGTAATCTTTGGATCTTTCTCGCTCTTGGTCTCATTTTCCCTCCCTTCTGTCTCTCTCTTCCTGTTCCTCCTTTCCTCTTATTTCACCTCCTTTTCTCTCCCTCTCAGTACTCCATCTCTCTTACATGTCTTAGCCCTCCTTTATATCACTGACTGTCTTACCCTCTCACCTTCTCTTTCCACCATGTATCTTCTCACTCTTACTTACTCTTCATACAACTTCTCATTCATCTTTCCTTAACTGTGTAACATCATTTTCAGTTTGAGTGTTAGGTTCCTTAGGTATTCAAATTGACCTTTCTTTCTGCTCTGTGAAAGGGAACGTGGTCTTATAATTTAAAACAGATTCCACAGCCAGAGCCTGGCTAAAATTGCATCACCCATTTGATAGGACCTAGCAATTTATTCAGTCTTTCCGGATCTCAGTTTTCTCTTCTGCAAAGTGGTGATAATAAAACTGCTCTCAAGGAGAAAACAGGAAACAGGACAGGAGCCTACCACAGAGGGCCTCTGAAAGACTCCGCCCAGCAGGACATCAAAGCAGATGCTGAGACTCTTAACCAAACTTTGGGCAGAGTGCAGGGATTCCTATGAAAGAAGGGGGCGATAGTGGGAACTGGAGAGGTCAGGAGCTCCAGAAGGAGAGCAACAGAACCAAAATATCTGGGCACAGGAGTCTTTTCTGAGACTGATACTCCAACCAAGGACCATTCATGGCTATAACCTAGAACCCCTGCTCAGATGTAGCCCATGGCAGCTCAGTATCCAAGTGGGTACTCTAGTAAGGGGAACAGGGACTGTTTCTGGCATGAACTCAGTGGCAGGCTTTTTGACTATAGGGGATGTATCCTTGCCAGGGCACAGAGGAGAACAATGCAGCCAGTCCTGATGATACCTGATATACAATGGTCAAATGAAAGGGGAGGAGGACCTCCCCTATCAGTGAACTTGGAATGTGAGAGGGGAATGTGAGAAGAGTGAGAAAGGGTGGGATTGGGAGGGAAGGAGGGAGGAAGGGAAGGAAGGCAGGAGGGAGGGGGCTACAGCTGTGATAAAAAGTGAATAAACTGTAGTTAATATAAAAAATAAAAATTTAATTTAAAAAAATGAATAAAAAGTAAAACTGCTCTCAATAAATAGTGTGAATTTTAAATAAATTAGCATGACCAAAGCATTTTAAATAGCTCCTAATCCAAAATAATCTCCACAGAAATGTTTGGCTTTGTTATTACTTTTATTCTTCATGAACCTTAATTGTCTGAGATGGAAGATAAGACAAGCTATATAATCTATGGGTGTGAATTTGAACTTGCCAAAGGGTATGGCTTTCAGTGACTTGATGACCAAGAATCTGTTCCATCAATCACTAATTAAGCCAGATCTTTTTTTTTTTTTTTTTTTAAGCCAGATCTTTTGAGGGCATTTTCTTAATAGAGGTTCTCTCCTTTCAGATGACTCTGACTTGTGTCAAGTTGACAAAGAAGCCAGCACACCTATATATGGGTACTTTGAAGACATTAGAAAATCAGCCTTCTTTCTATTTCTGCTCTTTGCAAACAAATAAGTTAGTAAGCAAAATTAATCTTTGAGCTCATATCTCATAGCAGACTACTTGTTGCCAAGAATACATTTCCATTTTTTTAATTCATGTCACAAATTATTCCATTTTTGACCTATTACCTGTGTACCATACAGCAAGGATTTGTCTATCACCACCACCTTGTAGACTCAAGCCAGACATTCCTGGCCTATGCTTCATAAATATCTAAAACTCATACCTCTGTCAAGAAAAGTCTAAATGGAGTGATGAGGCATACCACATTAGTTATTTGTAAAAATACAAATAACTGATCGAAGAGGACTAGACCCAATATGTCTGCCTTGAAACAGAGGGTGTATTAGATACTGTGCAATGATTTTATTCAGCTTAATGCAGCAAAAGCCTAGTTGAGACCTTACTGGGTAAAGAATAATGATAATTACATTACACAGGGCAGAAGCAAAACTGGTAGCATTTGTGTTCCTGATAGATACTAAATAATTAGCAAAATTAGAAGGGGAAGTCTATAAAAACTCATTGTGGTATTGGAGGATTAATACTAATTATAGTAATTTATGGGAACTGCTTATCACTAATGCCTAATTATTATGCAGCACAATCATGATGATGCATGCTATTGAATGTGTATATGGAGGTCTTTGCTGTATGTTGCATTAGATTAGATTAAAACAATGAAATATAAACATGCACATTCTACCCTCCTCATTTGCTTTTCATGCAGTAATTTCTCATCTGCTCCAAAATTTTTTAAACTAGAGAAAATGATTAGCCCACATATAGAGTAGTTTGGTTCTTTTCTACCAGGTAATCTATATAAATTCATTAGCATACTTGACTTATTTAGTGACTTTATATTTGTCATCAAGAATTGTAGGGTTTTTTTCTTCTAAGGCTTTCTTAAAAATAATTTTATCTCCCTCTTTGTAGTATTGTAGTCTGAGGAAATTTTAACTAAGACAGGTTTATTAACTTGATATGCTGCAAAAGGGATGAGGTGTATGGACGACCTGCTCTGTATGGTAAACTAACCATGCCATTCCATTTGTAAATTGCTTTATAATCAGTTAGTAAAGAGGACCATGTTCAGTTACCTGAGTTTGGTAAGCAATAGAAAAAGATAAAATTAGTGTATATATGGTTGAGACATAAGGTATCATTCCTTTCACACATCATAAGCTCAGTACAAAATTCTAGTGTGGAAGGACTTGAGAAGAGAAGACCAAATTCTAAAAGATTTCATTCTTCCTCAATATGTCTGCCCATCCCTCAAACAATAGAAATGTATTATGCATCAGGAACCATGATACATGTTGAAAATGCAGAGATTAACATCCAGTTTACCTGAGAAATTCATGGTCTAAAGTGTTAGGTGTTTCTGTGGGGACTACAGAAATACTGTAACAAAGTTACTGACACTTATTTTACATGTCCCTAGATGAATACATTAGAAAATAAATATGAATAGCTTTTGCAAGCTTGAATTGAAATGTTACATTAAAACAAAACAGTACACCTAACCTATACTCCCACACTATGTCCAATGTTTCAACACCCCGATCAACTTCTAAAGCCAGAGTTACACTACTTTGGGCTCTATTGGTTTGCTTTCAGTTACATGAAAGCAACTGCATTCGCAATGTAGAGAGTTCTGAATTAATAAACACGTAAGTATAAAATAAGGTTCTTTCTACTTGAATCTCTAAGTTTGTTTCAACAAGGAACTACAATTCTTCCTGCCACATGTCTTACCTTTACCTTCCCAAACCAACTTTTTTCTTCACTCTTCTGTTTTGTTTTTTTTTCTTAATTACAGTTTATTCACTTTGTGTTGCACTTGTAGCTCCCTCCTTTCTCCCCTCCGAAACATACCCTCCCTCCCTCCCTCTTCTCCACCCATGCCCCTCCCCCAGTCCACTGGCATTGAAGGTCCTCCTCCCCTTCCTTCTGATCCTACTCTATCAGGTCTCACCAGGAATGGCTGCATTTTCTTCCTCTGTGGCCTGGTAAGGCTGCACCCCCCTCCCTGAAAGACTCTTGACTCTTGAAGATTCTTAAATAAATTATTAAGTGAGCTCTGCTAGGTCAGATTCCTTCCCTTTATATAGTTATTTCTCCTTTGAATACCTTTACCTAGATGCTTCAGCCTACATTTACCCAACTTTTTGAGATCTGGTTTCCAGGTCATCATTGCCACCATGATTTTCTCAGATTGTTGTAACTAATGCTGGCTACTGAAAACTGACCGTAGCAGTTGGCAAGAGGGATAGATGCCTACAATCTAATGAAACACAAACTAATTCTCCCACTGAGACATACAAAGTAACCAAGGCAAGTAATTTATATTCTTCACTGTTCTTACTGATTGTGAAAGTCATAGATGATTAGGATAGAAGGTATTTAAGCTCTGAATTATTTTTCTAAGAATTCCTAGGATGTGGTGCCATATTCACCAATATTAGTTGGGTGCTGCTAATTTATCACTTCATAGTGCCTTTCCTCATTAAGAGCTAATGCCATTCCTTAATATGAACTCTCTGGGTCTGACTCTTAACTTTCTGAACCTTTCAAATATGTATATTCATTTATAGTGGCTGGCAATAACTGAAGTTTGGTTATTAAGAGAAATTTACTTCCAAATAAAAAATCTGATTTTCTTTCTGCTTCTGGGATACCTCACTCAGGATGATCTTTTCTAAATTCCACTATTTGCCGCAAATTTCATGATTTCCTTGTTTTTAATTGCTGAGTAGTATTCCGATGTGTAAAAGTACAAACCCTATATCTGATAGAAGGCTGATATCCAGCATATATAAAGAACTAAAGAAGTTAAAAAACAATAAATCAAGCAATCAATTAAAAATGGGGTACGGAGCTAAACAGAGAATTCTCTGTAGAGGAATATAGAATGGCAGAGAAACACTTAAAGAGATGTCCAACATCCTTAGCCATCAGAGAGATGCAAGTCAAAACAACCCTGAGATTTCACCTTACACACATCAGAATAGTTAAGATCAAAAACTCAAGTGACAACACATGCTGGAGAAAGTGGAACCCTCCTCCATTGCTGCTGGGAATGTAAACTTGTAAAACCACTCTGGAAATCAATCTGGCACTTTCTCAGACAATTAGGAATAGCGCTTCCTCAAGATCCAGCTATACCACTCTTAGGCATGTATCCAAAAGATGCTCAAGTACACAATAAGGACATTTGCTCAACCATGTCTGTAGCAGCTTTATTCGTAATTGCCAGAACGTAGAAATAACCCAGATGTCCATCAACGGAGGAATGAATACAGAAATTGTGGTACTTTTACACAATGGAATACTATTCAGCCTCTTCTTAAATTGCCAAATCCTATGGAAGTCATTTAAAATCTCTTTTTTGCTACCTAACCTCTATCAATTACCCATTAGTTGCCATGATACTTACCTTCCAACAAATATTTTTATTACCATTCTGGCACTAATCATCTCTCATTGGAAATACTATGTGAATATGTCTAAATTATCTCATGGATCTTACAAAAAACAACAAAAAAAGAAATATAACAGAAAAAAAATCCTCAAGATAGCCTACAATTTAACGTGGAAGTGATTATTGAATGGGAAGTGTGTCAATGGCATTCAACGAAATTATTGAGTCAACATCTAATCATGTTGCCTTATTGAAAGAAAAACAGGAAATTATTTGGGAAAAATAATGGCAATGGCTCTCAGGTTTTCATTTTGTCCCACTGACATTGTATGAGTTTGAGAGAAAACATCAAGACAACCATGACATTTGTTTCAATTTTTATTTTTTATATGAATACATTCAGAAGTGATATGTCAAAGATGGAACCAGAGTGAAGCAGCATGGAAAAATATTTCAGCCAGTGTCGTATTTTTTGACATGATAACATTTGAATGGGGAGAGTTTTTTTTTACAGCTGTAATATTTGCATACACATATATAATTGTTTCTGAAACTTTGAAATTCAGAACTCTACTAGAATAATCCAATTACCTACAATAGCCATAATTGTCCTCAAAATAGTTGCTAAATGCCAGTAAAATTTCAAATTCTATACATTGAAGCACACTGTGAAGTTTGAAGGGTTAGAATTGTCCAAAATGAAATTATAAAGTAACCTTAATGCTATGTAATTACATCTTTTTATAAATTTCCCTTATTTTTCACTCAACTTTTAGTACATATTTCAGCAAAAGCACAGTCTACCATAATATATTAAAATATATTTTCTTATTTCTGCCTCAGATTTGATAAACAAAAACAGCTGAAATTAGAGGCTTAGTGAATGAGGAAAATAAATTCCAGCCAGGAAAATACTGATTCTCAGTAACACTTCTGATAAGTCCCCCTGACTAAAAATCTCAGGGGACAGATAGATGATTCTAGGATTTGCTCAAAAGCATAGGATCTAAATGATAATCACAGGTTGATATATACTTTGAAATATAAAAATTTAAGAAAATCACAAGTGACTTAAAATAAGTCAGAGACAAAGTGAATAAATTGTAATAAATAAAATAATTTTAAAAAGAAAAATAGAAAAAGAATATATCAGAGAAAATGTATAGGCTAAAAACAAAATTGAAATAGAAACTACTAATAAATCTTGAAAGCAGACCATGCACACTCTAGATATGGGACTCTAAACAATGTTGGGGCAGAGAATCATTATTGGTCTTTTAGCTGTAAAGCGATTGTCACTAAAGCATGAGGACCAGAATTTGGATTCCCTGTAACTGTAAAAAGACATGTTGCTAGCTAGACTCCCAGTGGTATAGCTGGAATCATTGGTCAGTCAGCTGAACCAAGTCAGCAAATTGCAGGTTCTGTGAAAGACACAGTCTCAAAAAAGTAAGGTTAAAAACAACAGTGGAAGATACCAGGTATCCTAGTTCTATTGCGGTGAAGGCACACCATGACTGAGGCGGCTCTTTATTTTTATTTTTTATTTTTTATTTTTGGGAACTCTTAGATACATTTAATTGGAGGTTTCTTTACAGTTTCTGAGGTTTAGTCCTTTATCTTCATAGTGGTGAGCTTGGTGGCATGCAGGCAGGCACTGGAACAGGAGCTGAGAACTACAACCTAATCTGTAGGCAAAAACAGAGAAATTCTAAGCTTGGCATGGGCGTTCTTGAAGCCTCAAATTTCACCCCTGACACACTTCCTCTGACAAGGTCACAACTCTTAATCCCCAAATAGTGCCACTCATGATCACTGAACATTCAAATATATGAGCCTATGAGAACCATTCTTTTTTAATTAATTTTTATTTTTTATATTAATTAGAGTGTGTTCACTTTGTATCCCAGCTGTAACCATCTCCCTCATTCCCTCCCAATCCCAATCTCCCTTCCTCATCTCCCAAGCCCTTCCCCAAATCCACTGATAGGGGAGGACTTCCTCCCCTTCATCTGACCTTAGTTTATCAGGTCTCATCAGCACTGGCTGCAATGTCCTCCTTTGTGGCCTGGTAAGGCTGCTCCTCCCTCAGAGGGGGTGGTCACAGAGCCAGCCACTGAGTTCATGCTTATTCAAACCACCACAATGATGCCTGAGGAATGAGATGACATTCAAATTGACTGAGCTGCCCAACACAGAGTAAATATGTGTGTATACATGCACGCACACTAAACAAATACCTTTAACATAAAAGAAAAAAAGATTCATTATATTCTATTTTTCCATGTCTTAATAATTATTTCAAAGGATTAACCTTGAAATTCTGCTCTTATTTGAAAAGGATCTCCCAGGTTAAATGAATCAAGAGTCAGCTAGTAAAAGAAAGATGATGACAGACAGTCAATAGATAATGATCGATAGATAGATAGTGATGATGATGATGATGATGAAATAGGTAATAGATAGGTAGATAGATAGATGATACATGGATAGCTGCTATATGGATAGATGTAATCCATATAATTCATATACATGTATAGTCATGTTTCATTCATTTTCTTCATAAATGTCAAAAATGAGTTTGAATGTGTATTTTTGTACACATTATATATATTACATATATTTTCTCTCTGTTTAGCCTATAAAAATGTTTATTCATGGTGACAATGGCTCCTAGTCCTAGAGAATTTTATTTCCTTCTGCTAACAATAGCCTTAAATATAAGACATGGATATTTTAGTCACACTGAAAATTAAAGCTGCTGTATTCCTGCATTCACAATTGGACTCCATTTTAGCTATCTGTATAATCATGGCCAAGTTATTACAACTTTTCACTTCACTCCACCATAAAATAAAATCCCCCAACAAGATAATCTCTGGATCTCTTCCTTTTGCAAAATTAAATGCAAAAGAAATCCACAATTCTCACAGCACCAGGAACCCTTAACTGTGTCTCATAAATAATAATCATAATGTTTCACAGAGTGCATGGCATAAAGTAAGGATTGTTTGCAAAATGCAATTTAAACAGATCACATTTTATGGCTTGCCATTTACCGTAGTAGTAAATAGCAAATAGGCAGTTGTGCCTACGTGTATTTGCTGATCTGTCAGACACTGGAAATAAGGCCAGTGCATTATTCCTTTATAAACCAGAGCACGCATTCATTTTCAGGGAGAGGCATTAAGTTTTTATTGAAAACGACAAACCACCGCAGCTGGGGTGAACCACAGAGGGGGCTCCTTTCATTACTATTTAACATATGCATACACATTTTTCAGAATGATTGCCTGTGTTTTCTCAGCCTCCTCTGCCAAGTGTTGAAGTCAGCATCCTCATCTATTTCAATATTAGAGACTACAACTTCCTCATAATAGTTTATCTACACATGTCAAACTTCAACTCAGCCTCATCCAACAATTCCAATTAGTGACTTCCTTCCTCTTGATTCTTTACCTCAGTGTCCTCTCTCTCTCTCTCTCTCTCTCTCTCTCTCTCTCTCTCTCTCTCTCTCTCTCTCTCTCTCTCTCTCTCTCTCTCTCTCTCTCTCTCTCCCTCTCTCTCTACCTCTCTCAACACTAGAGCCCCTCCGCATAGTGCCAAGGGCCAGGTTAAAATTTATTTCACACAAAACTAAAGAGCAAGTGGATCAAAGATCTCAACAAAAAACCAGATACACTAAATCTAATAGAAGATAAAGTGGGGAGAGCCTTGAAGTCATTGGCACAGGAGACGACTTCCTGAACCAAACACCAACTGTTCAGGCACTAAGGCCAATAATTAATAAATGGGACCTCATGAAACTGAAAACCTTCCGTAAGGCAAAAGTCATGGTCAATAGAACAAAATGGCAGCTACAGATTGGGAAAAGATCTTCACCAACCCTACATCTGACAGAGGGCTAATCTCCAAAATATATGAAGAACTCAAGAGCTTAAGCACCACCAAACCAAATAATTCAATTACAACAATGGAGTGAAGAGCTAAACAGAGAATTCTCAACAGAGGAATCTCAAATGGCTGAGAAGCACTTAAAGAAATGCTCAATGACCTTAGTCATCAGGTAAATGCATCTTACACCCTGCAGAATGGCCAGGATCAATAACTCAAGTGACAGCATATGCTGGCAAAGATGTAGAAAAAGAGCAACACTCCACCATTGCTGGTGCAAACTTGTACAACCGCTTTGGAAATCAGTGTGATGTTTTCTCAGAAAATTGGGAATAGCTCTTCCTCAAGACCTAGCTATACCTCCTGAACATCCGAAAGATGCTGTGCCATACAACAGGGACTTTTGTTCCATTATGTTTAGTGCAGCTTTATTTGTAATAGCCAGAAACTAGGAACTACCCAGATGCCCCTCAACTGAAGAATGAATAAAGAAAAATGTGGTATATTTACACAATGGAATTTTACTCTGCTATTAAAAACAAAGAAATCGTGAAATTTACAGGCAAATGGATGGAGCTAGAAAAGATCATCCTGAGTGAGGTATCTATACCCAGAAAGATACGCATGTTATATATTTACTTATAAGCAGATATTAGCCATATATTACAGGGTAACCATACAACAATTCATAGATCCAAAGAAGTGACAAGGAGGACCCAAGGGATGCCACTTAAATATCACTCAGATGTCAAAATAGAATGAATAGCAGAAGTGGTTGAGAAGAAGGAACAGAGAGGAAGAATTTTGAGTGGAGAGAAATCAGGGTATAAATCAGGCTTGGCAGAGGATCAGGAGGGCAAAGGACTTACAAAGAAAAGAGAAACTGTGGGTGGGGGCATCTCTGACATGAGCTGAACACCTATGACAAGTCAGGTTCCTGGGAGGATATGACAGTGACTCTAGCTAGGACCCTGAGAGGCAGGGCTCATAGGGACTGAAGCGGCCACCCTCTAACTAGACTGGACTCCTGGTGGAGAAAGAGGAACACCAACCCACCAACAAAAACTTCAACCCAAAATTTACCCTGCTTATAAGATATGCAGGGTTAAAGATAGAGCAGAGACTGAGGGAATGTACAGCCAATGCCTGGCCCACCCTGAGATCTACCCTAATGGGAGAGAGCCAACCCCTTAAACTATCAACTATACTCTACTATGCTTGCAGATAGGAGACTAACATAGCTGTCCTCTGAAAGGCTCCACCCAACAGTGGGTCTAAACAGATGCTGAGACTCACAACCAAACACTGAATGGAGCACAGGAAGTCTTGTGGAAGACTGGAGGAAGAACAGAAGGACACAGAGGAGACAGGAACTCTACAAGAATACCAACAGAGCCAACTAACCTGGGTTCAGGGGGCTTACAGAGCACCAATCAAGGACCATGCATGGACTCGACCTAGGTCACTTACACATATATAGACAATAGACATGTGGGCTCACTATTAAGGGTAGAGGTGGCTATATCTGAGATGGACTCTGTTGCCTGCTTTTCAGTCACTTTCCTCTGGTGGGACTCTCTCTCCAGACCACAGGGGAAGAAGATGTGCTAAGTCCTAATGCGACATGATGTGGTAGTCTGAGTTGGTAAGGGGGAAGCTCCCCTTAGCTGAGCAAAAGGAAGGTGAAATAGAGAAAAGTGAGAGGGAGGATGGGAATAGGAGAAAAGGAGGGAGGGCCTTCAATTGAGATATAAAGTGAATAAATTATTTAATTAATTTAAAAATGTGTGTCATAGTTAAGGTTCATAGTTGAAATCTGCTAACACTCTTGAAAATGAAAATAAATATTGCCAACTACCTTAGTTCTATTGCTGCAACAAAACACCATGACCAAAATTCATGGGAGGAAAGATCTTATGGCTTATACATCAATATGGATGTTCATCATCAAAGAAAGTCAGGACAGGAACTAAAACAGGGCAGGAACCTGGAGACAAGAGCTGATGAAGAGGCCATGGAGGGTGGTGCTTACAGGCTTAATCAGCCCACTTTCTTATAGAACCCAGGACCACCCAACAAGAGTGGACACCGCTCATGATAAGCTACTCAATCATTAGTTAATACAATGTCCTACAACTAAATCTTATGGAGGCATCTTCCCAATTGAGGTTCTTTTCTTTCATATGACTCTAGTTTGTGTGTAAAGTTCACATATGACCAGAAACAATCACTGATTCCCACCGCAAAGTTTTTAAAAACTTATGCATTTTTTGTGCTTCATATGTATGTAACTTTTAAGCATCTGGATCTCATACTACTAGTTGTTTTATACACACAGAAATAATGAAATTTACATGTGATATACAGTTTTAAACTAATTAGGATTGTATCTTACATAGTTTTAATTTATTTTAGTTTTGTAAAATAATATAATTATTTAACTTGGTTGATTTTTTTTAATTGCCTGAAAATGCAACCACCACTATATAGTATATTACACAAATTAGAGAATATTACATGTAGGTCTTTAAATAGGCAAAAATGCAGAGATTTAAAATTAAGTAATAGGTCTGATTTGATACTCATCATTCCTCAAATAGAAACAATTGATTAGGTGACCAAACTCTCCCACGATTTCCATATGTACAAGTGTCATTAACCTTTTAAAAGACACAAAAGACACAATTCTTTTAATTTGTTCAATAAATTGAGAAAGTTATTGCTGAATTCAACTTAATTTGCACATTCCAGGCCTGGAATAAAGCATGTCTCATTTAAGTTAGTAGGGAATTGACAGACATGGGCTGATAGATGCTTCTCTTTGTGCCTAAGTGAAAATGGTACTCTACTTTCCTCTCTTATGTGTATATATTAACAGATTAGTACAGAAGAAGTTCTCCTCACAAAGGCATAGCTGCGTTGAACCCTTTCACAAGAATATGTTGTAGAACTCCCGCTTTCATGTCATATAATGAGAACAGTATCTGGAAGGAATAAAAGGCCATTTAACAGGGACAATGTCCAGAAACCAGTTTTCCAAACATAGCATACAAACTCATGAACTTTATTTGGATTATTTTAAAGAACATTTAAATAAAATCAACTAACATCCTTGAAATTGCTGGCTTTATCTATGTTGATGTCACATTAAGGAATGAAAACAGAAATTCCCTTCTAGAGTAGTTTGAGCAAGAGCAAGAACAAGTGTGAAAGTTCTCTTGCTCTCCTTGTGACTTCTATCCTACAAATTTGTAGTTTATGGTCACTGGCCTGTCTGACACCTGTTGTTTGTGCATTTCTGACCTGTCTGTTCTTTTTGCTTAGCTGTTATACCTGTGTCTACTTGTTCTCTGTGTGTATATGTGTTTGTGATTTTGTGTGTGTGTGTGTCTGTGTCTGAGTGTGTGTCTGTGTGTGTCTGTGGATGTCTGTGTCTGTCATCTGTGACTGTGTCTCTGTCTGTGTGAGATCTGTATTTGTTTTGAATCTGTCTTTAACAAAGAGCTTATTTATAGAAAAACAATGAATACATGTATGGAAAAAGAATGAAACAACTTTTTTGCAGAGATATTTAGCTGAATTATTCAAGAAAATAAGTTACGTTGTTGGCCCCAGTTAACCCAGAACAACACACAAAACTACAAACATGCTTTCAACCTAGAGCCACATGTTACATCCAATGTTTTGGATATTTGTTTGTTCAAGGTTGTTTTTGAACCTATTTGCTACTTTCAGAAAATGATTATCATGCTACACACACACACATACACACACACAAAGTTAGGGGCATGGAAATTGAGATTAAAGCAATGAATTTAGCTTATGCTACAAAATCTGATTATGAAGGAAGTCCAAGGCATAATAAATTTGGTTACGTTGTTCCTTGAAGGCAGCTTCTATTTAACCAGGAAGACAACACAGCAGCACAGTGGTTTGCATGCATGGTTTTAAAAGATATCAAGGTATACTATTAACTTGGATGCAAGTTCTGGCAAGAATTCAGGCTCTTTGAAGGCATGAGTTATTTTGCAGAAACTATACCTCTGCATTAATACAGTACAGTTAACACAACGTGAGTAAGCATGGTAAACATCATCTAATTTAGTGCACAAATTAAATCTCAAGCACAAACAAGAAACAACAGTAATAGGTTAAAATATTCACTTCCTTTTCTACTTATAAATCCATTCATGTCAGTCCACTGAAACAGACCCATTCAAATCCCCAACGGTCATCCTCTCTCCTCTTTCATAACAAGTAGAAGCAAGGTCATGCATTCACTGTTACTTTCCCTAACTAAAAAGAAGACGCCATGAATATCTTCTTCAATACTCTCAGTGCTAGCAAAAGAAAGTATAATAGCTTTACATTCAGCACATTTTAAAGATCATCCTTAATAGATGAATGTCTAAAGGCAAAAGCATAAAAGATCTACAGATGTGATTCTATGTTTGGGAAATCACTGTGTATGGCGCATACTGGTGCACAGCTGTCACCTAAGCACTTCATATTATCCTTACAAGAATATTTGCCGTGGAAGACTGAGACAGTGCCAGCTAAACACGCCGCCTTTGTTTGCTCCCAGGGAAATGTAAGTCATCTCCCTCCAGACAAACATTTAGCTGATTTGTTTATGACTCCTTTAAGAAGATAAAGCCTTCCTAGTGCAGATTCTGTTCATCTTGGGCAGTTGCTCTCAACCTTCCTAATGCTGTGATCCTTTAATACAGTTCTCCATGTGTGGTAACCCCCCAACCACAAAATTATTTTCATTGCTACTTCATAAACGTAATTTTGCATCTGTTAAGAATCACAATGTAAATATCCATATTTTACAATTGTTTTGGTGACCCCTGTGAAAGGATCTCTTGACCCCCCAAAGGTGGTCATGACCCGTAGGTCAGAATCAACCTCTCTAAAGGATTCCTGAGAATACCTATGCTTGTACATAGGAGCTTTGACCACTGAAACATCTCCCCAGCTAATGAAACAGTTATTCTTTAAAGCCGACTAACATCAGCAGGATAATGTAGAAAGTTAATGTTCATATATTCCACTCACTTCTTTCGTAGGTGTGAATTTTTATCTGGATAAAATTTCCATAGCTATGACCACCTGTGGCCAAATTTTCAGGAATGCAAATAAAACAAGACTATCAACATGTAAAAATTTAAAAGTGATCAAATTAACCTGGAAATAATGTTTTTTGACATTGAAGTTGGAAACATAGACTGATATAAAGGCTGTTATTTTCAATTTAGACCATTCAGGTTAATTACAAATATTTAGATGATAAGAATAACAGAAATTCATATTTCATTGTGATATCCAAAACAGCAACATAGATAGAGATATTCCTAAGGTATGGTTGTATCACTTAAGACAGATATATTTTAAAGACATGGAAATGTCATATAAGAGAGTTTAGATAAAGAAAAACTGTCCATGCACTCTCAGAAAGAAAAAAAAAACTAAGGAACTGGATTTACATATTGCCGGATATCACAATATGAAAGTGGACCTCGAATATAAATTCAGGCAACAATTAATCAGAAAATGCAAGAATTTTGAAATGGTTGCTCACACCTGTAATCTTTTTTTTTTACTTGTATAATATAAACTTTATTTGTGTTTTTGGTTATTTTTGTTTTTTATAAGTATTTATTTATTTTTATATTAATCAGAGGTTATATACTTTGTATCCCAGCTGTAGACCCCTCCTTTATGCCCTCCCACTCTCCTCCATCCCTCTCTCATCTTCTCCCTGCCCCCCTCCAAGTCCACTGATAGGGGAGGACCTCACCCCCTTCCATCTGACCCTAGCTCATCATGTCTCTTCAGGGCGGGCTGCAATGTCCTCTTCTGTAATCTTAGCATAGGGAAACTAAAATAGGAGAAATCCAACAGTAGACCAGGTGACAGAATGATCCAAAACAGCTAAGGTTGCAAAGTGCAACATTTTCTCAATATGAAAGTAATAACAATGCTGGGTAGAGCCTCTCAGAGAATAACTCTGTCAGGATCCTGTCTGCAAGCTTAGCAGAGTGTCCTTCACAGTGTCAAGGGTTGACACGCTCCGATAGGGCAGGTCTTTGGTTGGGCCAGGCATCGGTTGGGCAATCCCTCAACTCTGCTCTATCTGCTCTATCTTTGTTTCTGCACGTCTTGTAGGCAGGGTGAATTTTGGGTTGATGTTTTTGTAGTGGGTTGGTGTTACCCTCTGACTGCTAGGGGACTACATGGTTAGAGGGTGTCCTCTTCAGTCTATGTGGCTTCTACTAGTAGCAGTCTCTCCTTGAGTCCCCCTCATATCCTCACAGGAGCCTAGGCTCAGAACAGATGCTGAGAATCACAACCAAACATTGGGAAATGCATAGGGAGTCTTGTGGAAGAGTGGAAGGAAAGAGAAAAGGACCTGGAGGTGACAGGAGCTGCACTAAAAGATCACCAGAGCCAACTAACCAGGTACTAGTGGGGCTTGTTAAGACTGAAGTATCAACCAAGGATCATGCATGAACTGGACCTACAAAGGTGCAGCAGATAGGCAGCTTAGGCTACATGTGTGTCCTCTAGTAAGGGAGTGGGGACTGCATCAGACACAGAGAGGAGTGAGGGAGGTTTGGACTGGGAGGGGAAGAGGTTTGGGGCTACAACCAGGATATAAACTGAGTTAAGAAAAATGATAGAAAAGGAGAGGGAGTGGGGGAGTAAAGACTGGGGTAGGGGGGATAGAGGGAGAGTGGGATGAGGAAGGGAAGAATGTGTTTTAAAAAGTTTTCTATATTGTTGCAAATTGTAATTTACTGACTCCCTCTTTAGCTAGTTCCCATTTTCCTCTCTCTCTCTCTCTTTTTTTTCTTTTCAAAGTGCTGCACTTGTGAAGGTAGTTGCATCTGAAAGGGGTCTGAGTAGAGGAATAAAAAAAAAAAAACAAAGGCAATGAGAAGGGACTACAGTAACAATAAATTCCATTTAGGCAATTGTCAGAAAGTAAAATTAACAATTTTTTTAAAAAGAAAAATGGAGCCTGCAAAAATCTGTAAATTTACATTTGGAGTTTTTAAACCCATGTAGAAAGGCAGGAAAACCAACAGGATGAAAATAAAAGATGAGTAAAAACATGTAACTTGCCGTGGTATGATAAACCTTTTAAACACTCTTAAAGAAAAATAAACTTTAGAATCTAAGTATGATAATAATATCAAGCATTACCGTTGTGTACTATCAGAGCACCGCCGTTTGGTTTAAAATGTAGGTTATTGTTATTTAAGTGTGACAAGGCCTGCCGGTCATGTGGTGATTGATTCTGAAAAAGTTACCATACGCGCAGAACCCAACGGGAGGGCCATGCCACATCACTGGGACATGGGAAAACATCAGGAGTGGAAGGGAGTGTGGGGGTAAATGATGCTGAGCTCTCACTGTGGTCACTGAGGGGAGAAGTTAGGAAGTCACTGTAAGCAAATTTGAGTTTGACTATCTTAAAAGGTTTGCATAGATGGTGGGGCAAGGGGTCAGTCACTATTGGGTTCTGTTCTGTCATGGTTTGAATGTTTTTAAATGGAGGTTAAATCGGGAAAGTGAAGAGGTTGTGAATGTGTTTAGGTTTCCTGACTTATACCTGAGTTTGATAGAGGAGGTTAAACTGGGCTTCATGAATTAGTACTTTTTAGCTATCAAAGCAGTGAGAATAAACTTCTGTTATTTGCGAATTACTCGCCTCCAGTATTCTGTGATAGAAACACACACAGGTGAAAACACAGACTCTGGGGTCACTGTGGCAGAAGAATAGAAGCCCTCAGTGTGACAGCATTGCCAAGGAGGTAGCTGGGATGTATTCTCTGGATTCTATGGAAGATGTCTGTGCAGATCTCTCACAGACTTCAGTTAGGGTATGGGGTCTGATTTTCTCTAAAGCAACCATGGAACTAGCTAATTGCATTAAAAATCCTAAAGCTTTGGGTGGTGGTTTCGATAGCCCATGGGACAGCATGCTCAGTTAAATAACTCACCAGCAGCCAGAAGAGAGAATTCATTCCCTCTCAGACATTCTCTGCTTCCTTAGTTAGGTCTTTCATCTCATTGTATAGGACCACCTACATCAATAAGAGTAAATTCCTTTACTTAAAATCAACCAATTATGGATGTTGATCACATCCCCAAAATACCTTCATTACAATGTCAAGATTGGTGTTTGATTAAATTACTGGATTCTATAACCCAGTGACATTTACAGTAAAATTGACCATGCTAGTGTTAGATCTGAGTCCAGGATGTGTGTAGATTTTCATGGTCATGTGAACTGGGGAACTGAAGAGGATCTTGAAAATAGAGTTTGCAAAAGAAACAGAGGGAATTTAAGAAAATAAAAAGGGCCCTGAGATTAAAGTGGCTAGTGAACTGGGAAGACAGAAGCTCAAAAGCTCTGGGCCACATGAATTCTTATCTTCTATAGGCTATTTAAATTAACTCCTCCAGATTTTTATCCCATGTTTGTTTTTCAAAATCTTTTCTCAGGCATGCTGTTTATAACATGAAGCCAAACAAGAGAGGGTGTCCGGTCTTTGTCAACTGGTTTCTTCCATACTGATGATTGTCTGTTCTTCTGTTGCATGGGCACTCATTATTTTGAAATGGCTTATCATTCATTTGAAGCAACTGCATTGTATGAAATGAGAATACATTGAATCAATATAAAGTTCATTAAGTAAGTTTGGTTAACAAGGAGTCCAGAGAACTATTTTCCTGAATGTTTGCTTAGCCCAGCAACTAATATGATAATAAATACTGAATCAGTAAATTAAAACTTATTTGAATGGACTTTATTACTAGTTATAAAGATTTCTCAACCCTTGATATTTATAGATTTAACTATTCACCACAGTAAATTATTTAACTTATTAGATAAAAATGCGTTCTCTGGTGGGAATGTTATTGATGCAGATGTACCTCCCAAACAATGCAATTGGATCATAAAACAAATAATGAAAGTAAGTGTCTTATTAAAAATAAATCTTGTTAACAAACTGAAGGTGAATTTGTATCAACAAAATTTCCATTATTGACATGTATTTTTAATTAAAAATAATTGTTTTTCATTCTTAATATTTTCATGCTTCTAAATGTTAGTTATATGTACTTACATTTCAGATATGCTTCCTTGCTTGTCTTTATTGATCACTCAAAGGGAAATTTAGAAACTTTTTATTAAAAGTAATAAAAGTCTTCCACACCCAGTGGGCATTCAACTGCTAATACTGAAAGCAGGTAAGTAAGTTATCTTTGAATTACTTTAGTTTTCTAAAGATGCAAAATGAATTGGAAAATATTTGGGAAATGATTAAAATATTTTAAAAGAATAGAAAAATATTTTAAATTTTAAATGAAAGTGATCAAAATTTTATACAGCATTTTATTTCAAAGCATGCTTCTGTTTCTTTTAAACTATAGCAACAATTTGGTGCTCTTTCAGTGAAGTCAAATTTTTGTGGTGTGTGTCCGTGTGTGCATGTGTGTGTTTTAATAGTAACTCAAAAGGCAGTAAGAATTTCAAAAACACAAGGGACATACACAGTCAGAAAATTCATCCTGTTAAGATTAAGTCAGACTTACCAGCTCCATAAGTACACATGAACTTATGATTAATACTCTGAATAGCAAGACTATTTACATAACACCGTTCATCTTTAAAATTCTTTAACAACTGTACATGATTGATGAGAAAGACAAATCCTGCTATGTCCTTCAAGGCTCACAGTAGTGTTTCTATGATTTGGAGTCAGTAATACCAAAATGTATCTGTGTGGGGGGGAGCTATTTTCTCTACCTCAGCAGTCATCAATTGCCAATAGCTTCACAGATAGGGGAACCAGTAATCCATGAGACACTCTCCTATCCATGTTTGGATTTGGACTGGCTTAATCTTGAGGAGGTCTTTTGCATGCGGTCATAACTTCTGTGAGTTCATGCTTGCAATGGCCCTGTCACATCCAGTAAATGACTTTTCACTGCAGATAGCCACTACATCTGGCTTTTACAGTCTCTATACCGTTTCCCACTTCCACAACAATCCCTGAACCTTCAAGAGCTAAGCACTACACATCTCTTATTCTCTGCAGTTTGACTAGTTGACGGTATTAATCACCATGTAATATAAGCACTAGCTTCTCTGATGAGGAGGACTTTGTTAGGTCTGTCCTTATTTCACCATCAGGATTGAGCAGGTGTTTGGTTAGGTATCCACAGCGAAGGTCTACACAGAACAGTTTATCTCAGAGGGTTAGAAAAATTGCTTAGCAGTCAGAAAATCCAAATTCAAAATCTGGGTGCATTTGACCAACTTAAAATGAGTATTTGCTTAAAGAAAAGAAAAGAAAAAAGCTGCAAGTAGAAAAATCAGCATTTAATGTGCCTTATCTCAACTCTCTAGTAATCCATGGAAATCTTGCTTTCCCCTCACAAAAGTCTTGCATGCTGTTTGTGATATGTAATCTCAATGGCCAAAGCCATTTTAAGTATATGGATAGAAACTGATAATAGTCAGGAAAGGGGATTATAAAAAAGATCAACCATTAAACATCAAGAAAAAGTTATTAGTAATGTTTTAAACAACAAAAACATCTTTGCACACCAAAGCTTCCTTCTGAAAAGCATCCTACCCCCTCGGCTGGCCTCCCCTCTCTCTTCTGTAAGCCTTCATCGTTACAGAAACACAGAGCGAAACCCCTAATGGTCATACTATTTATTCCACAGAAAGACTCTTGTTTCTTGCCTCACTACCTAGGAGCAGCATTAGAGAGTTGTTAGCATTGTGATTCTTGCTTAAATGAAAAGACCTCAAAATCCTCTCTCTAAAAATTGTTCCAAAGACTTCCCTATTTTTACTTCATAATGTGTTTGATCCAATCAGGGAGTACCCGACACCAGAAAAGATTTCTAACTGAGCGCCTGTATTGATGGCTTGCTGTCAAGAAGCCTGGAGTTGTTTTATTTGGTCCCTTACTGTGAAGTACATTTTCTCTCTAGGGCTAGATTACAGCAAAACTTCAGTTCAGGTTTTTCGGGTTTGTAGGATCTATCCTTGGTGCTGAACTTCCGCTAAAGAAACTGTGCTATACAAAATTATATATCAATTGAGGGGAACGCTACCTCTTTTAATTTTCCCCCTTTGTTTCTGTATTTTCAGTGCCATCAGTTAGTTCCTAAAAAGTCTAGTTAGCATATTAACAAGACTTTATTTTTGATATATCAAATTAAAAAATAATGGATACTTTGCTATGATTTTAAGGTACAAGAATGATTAAAAAAAAAAGACTTATATTGGACCCAAATTCTCATAAAGACTGTTTTAGTATTCTTGACCATAGCCGTATTGCTCCATGAGGCTGGATTCCTGATTTTAGTGAATAGTCTACTTAAAAATATAATGCAATTGGAAAAAAAA
>CM053765.1:22375227-22410870 GCA_028658305.1 Pachyuromys duprasi
TGGACTTGGAGTGGGCGGGGAGGAGATGAGGGAGGGTTGGGGAGGGTGGGAGGGAGTGGGGGGGGGGCTGCGCATGGGATGCAAAGTACCTAACCTGTGATTGATAACAAAAAATAAAAAAAAAGAAAATGATAATGCTGAAACTCATTCAGAACTTTATCTGAATCATGAAAAAAAAAGTAGAACAAACAATACAAAATGAGATGGAACGCATGATTTATGAAGCAAAAATACATAAGTTATTAATTTATATTTTCTGAATTTATTGTTAAAAGTGTAATAATAAAAGCAAAAAAATTGGAAAACACAGTTTAAACTAATATCTAAAAAGGACATAGAGTGCACACACACACTTGACAAGAGAGTAACTCTTAAAAACAGAATTGATGAAACATGGCAGTAAGCTCTCCAGAGAATCTCACCTAAAGAAAAAGAATCTGTAAAACTCAAATTTTCAAACTAGAAAAATGAAACAGGCACAGATGACAAGTATCTAAATCAAGATATGATTATCACAAATGCAATAAAATATGTAATAAACTAAAAACCTGATAGGGAAATCCTCCATTCTGGGAGCTTTCAAGTCAGCTGCTAGCCCTTGAACTTAATTCTAGGTTTAATGGACTTTCAAATAGTTGAATAAACAAAAATGATGTAGGGATGAAGACAATTAAGTGGGAAGCAGGATTCTGAATAATCTATCTTGATTATGGAGGAGGAGGAAGAGGGAGGTAAGAGTGAAGGTGAAGGGATTAATATTCAGTGTTATTTTTATTGCAAACATGGGCAGGAAGATAATGAATTCTGGGCCTGGCTCCTGAGATGCAGGTTACCTCCACCCAGGCGAAGGAGACATGAATAATTAATAATCCACTTCAAAGTTCACAACCCCCATCTCCTCCCTAAGGTAGTCATCAAGAGAAGCAACAGTCAGCTAATGGGAGGCTTGCTTAGTACATCGCATGCAAATTGAAACTCCTCTGCCTTGAGGTTTTCTCTCCTCTGCCAGCTCTGGAAGCAGCTGGTTCCCTGAACTCCAGGAGAGAACATTTAGCCGCTTTCAACCACAAATCAGCCACCAGTCTTGCCTTCTTTAAAGGTTCAAAACACTACAGGGGTCTGGCCATCAATCAGGACTATATTTTTTTCACTCAGCCCCTCTACTTGGAAAGTGGTTTTTATTGAATAACCAAGTCTCCTTGCAGAAGTACATGCATGCACATGCACACGCGCACACACACAGATGCACACACACACATCTATATCATCTATATCTATAGATGTATATAATTTGTCTGCTGTAAGAACACATCTACTATAACAGTCATTATATTACTATATTATAATAATCATTATATTCATATATGTATGTTCTTAAAGCAAAAGAATTATTACATTGCAAACTTAATTACATGCATGAGTTGTTTTAGAAAATCTATTTAAGGTGGAGCCTTGACCATCACACCAAGAAGTTTTGATTAAGACAGTTTAATGTGAGGCTGCAGAATATTTTATTTCTAATCACAAAAGGACAGCAATTATGATAAAGAAATTCTTGAATTAAAATTTGAGAAATATCTGCTTATGAGATTTGTAAGGTCCATGAACTAAATAAGCTCAGCTTTGATTGTTTAAAATCATATCAAAAATGTGAAATTTTATATGATGTAATTTCAGCAACCATGTGAAATTCATGAACGTTATAAATTTCCTTGTGCAAGAAAGACAAAACTTCATACATTTTTACATGTCAAGGTGGGCTTGTGTGGTCCATTGTTTTTTAGCAAATACACAAAGTGGGAGAAAAAGGAAAAAGAAAAGAAAGAAAGAAAGAAAGAAAGAAAGAAAGAAAGAAAGAAAGAAAGAAAGAAAGAAAGAAAGAAAGAAAGGTAGGAAGAGAGAAGTACAGACTGAGCGAGCGAGAAAATGTAGAAGAAAGGATGTAGGGAGTGAGTGAGACAGAAAGAAGGATGGAAAGAAGAAAGGGAGGAAGGGAGGTCAGGACTGGTGGTATAGACCCATAAACCCAATGACAGGAGCTCCTGAGACAGGCGGAAAAGAAGGTCCAAGTTTCTCTGGGCTACAAAGTAAGTTCAAAGCTAGCCCAAACCATGAACTGAGGCATTGTCACAAAAGAAAGAGTAAACAGAGGGATGGGATGATAACTGAGGGGCAGAGTGCTTGTGTAACAGATGCTAGTCCCTACATTAAATGTGCAGTGCCACAGGGTGGAAACAAACTTCCGTAGAAGAAACAAAAACAAACATTTTATTTTATTATTGTATATGGCAAACAGTCATCATTAGTTATCAAGTTAAAGAAACCTTTGGGGAAAGTAGCACTTACAGTTATATAGCAGCCAGGTTAATATCATGTAGTTCAGATAACTCAGAAAGCTATTTATGCAGGAATCTCAACTGTGGCTCAGGAATAATATATGTATATATGTACATATAGTATCTTTATAAATATTAGAACATATATTCTCATATATATGTGATACTTATATGCATATATGTGAATATATGTATGTACTTGTATCAGGATAGCTTTATATTCTACCATTAAAAACATGTTATCAGTGAAAAAAGTCAGCCTCCTAGGAGGCCTAAGTTGTTGTTTTTTACCATCATTGTTCCATTATAATGACCAAACTCCTGAAAAAAAATCTATCTACAGAAGCAAATATGTGTTTTGGCTCTGGTTTCAGCGTGTTCCATCCATGGCCCCTTGGCTTTATTGTTTCTAGGCCTGTGTTGAAGCAAAACATCATGTCAGAGTAGGGCTGGTGGTGCACAGATGATCATTTTGTGGTGGCCAGAAAGAGATACAGAAAGAAAGGGAGGGAGAAAATAGTAGCAGGAAAGAACAAAACACATTCTTCATAGTCATTTTTCCTGTGACAGACATCATCCAACAATACCCTACCTACTAATGGTCCATTCAGCTAGAAGGTCATCAATGTACAAAGCCATTGGTGTTATTTGCATTCTTGTGGCTAAATCATGTCTCAGCACTAGCTGAGGATTGAGGCCCAATTCTCAACACATGAATTTTACAGGATGTTTTATATCGAAACCACAACACAGGGAAAATAAGACTATTGAACTAAATTCCTTTTAACACAAATATATAATCTTATTTGAAAAACTTCATAGTTTTATAAACATTAACTTAATACTGAGGTACCAACTCCTATTTCTGAACTCTCACTATGCTGAGAGTCTGTATATGTGTGTGTCTATGAACACATGAGTGTATTTTCCCTGTCTTTGGTCTTAAATATTAGTATGTAGTCTGCCTTCACTTAAGCATCAATCATTCCAGTCATGAGACTTCATCCATGAAAAGATTAGTACAGTAATGGGGAATTATTGGGTTAGTTATCTCAAGAAGTTGTTAATATTAAGCCTCCTGTGTTTGGCCTCGTCTGAGATGCTTGCTTTTGCTTTCACTCTTTCGTATTGAGATAATACACTACATGGCCTTTCTCCATGTGAACAAATAGAGAAGTGGATGCAAAGATTGTACTCAGGCTTTAAGTAAATGTTAGTTTTCTAGTTGGATTTTCTTGTCCAATTATTTAGGGCTTGAGAGTCCTTCCTTCTTGTTTATTTCTCCTTTTGGTGAAAAAAAAAAAAAACATCTGGCCTATGTCTTCCATCATAATTTAGAAGTAAATAACTTGTCTTGACTTCAGAAATTCAAGTTTGCTGCGAACTCACCTGAGGGTGAAAGTTCTGTGATACTTGCCCTGGACTTTGGACTTCTGTGATGACCCTAGAAGGGGTTGAATTTTGTAGTAAGCATAAAGTAAATATAATTTATATGGAAGAACCTGAGTTAGGAGAGGCAGTATGTACAATAGCATGTATTGAATGTTTGTTCCCTAAAGCTCAAGTTGGTTTCTATCTGCCCCTGTATCAATTTTACAAGGTAAGACTTGTAAGTATTGGTAAATCCACAAGGATTCTGCATTCATAAGTGATTAAAGCTATTTTCACAGGAGAGAAATCATAAAAGGAAAGTTTTGGCTCCCTCCTGATCTCTTCTGTTCATCCTTTGCAGGATCACAAATTGCAAAGGTTCTCACGAGACAATGGCTCCCAAATCTTGGATTTCCTGGCCACCAGAACTGCCACACCCCGCATAGATTAGTCATGAAACATGTTTAGTGGCAGAGAGGGAAGGAAGAAAAGACAGATACATTGACATAGGTACAGAAAAGCTGGAGAATCAGGTAGAATGTGTGAATTCCGATGAGACCACATCAACTACGCAATGAGTCAGAACCTGGGTGTTTTTATTACATGTAGCACAGTGGTGTGGTTAGCTAGTCTCTGTAGGAAATTTCTGTCAGAGAGAAACATATATCTGTCAGTCTGTAACATATGAAAGGCAGGAGTTGTGGTTGTTACCTTTGTACACACTGGTCTATCAGTGGTACTTTGGAACACTGGCTGACTTTGCCATTCTGAGTGTGATCAAAGGGACGTTCTGTCAGTTCCCCGTGGGTCTGAGGCATTATTTGTTGACATGCCCATGCAAATGTCAGCAATTCACATTCACTAAGAACTTCATCTACTCTTTATATATTCACTAGAGGCTTTTTCAGCTCCTCAAACAGAACTATAATGAAAAAAAGAATTCTTTTCTTTGTAAATTACCCAGTCTATGATATTCTATTACAGCAACATAAAATAGACTGAATCAAAAAGTAAGCATAGAAATCACATAATACCCAATAGCGTCTTAGGGAACTGAATACATATTATATGCTTCTAACTGCTTCCTCTTACTGTCCTGAATATTATAGCTGTCTTTAATATGTATCAGTCTGTTCTGCTGCATTCTAGATATTTTCAGAGGCTGTTTCCCCAACATGCGCATATACCTGAACTCTATTGTCACACTTTCAACAACAAACTCCCACTGATGCCTATGGAACAAATGTGACTTTTAGGATCTAGAATCTCTCTACATTGCATGCACAGTTATCCTTTCTTGTATAAATGTACCAAGTACAGCTCTGAGACCAGAAAAAAAAAAGCCTCAGGGGCAAACAACAGGAGTTCAGGTACCACATCCTTTTGTATTAGTATTCTAGAGAATACTCTGCAGCTCTGCCTGTTTACATATGAATGAGTTCAGTGAGTTTTTGTATTCTAACCTTGATGTAAAACATCTCCACAGTTGCTTTTTGCTCAGCAAGTGACAGTTAAGAGTAACAAGCTGTAGAAAGAAATTTTCTTTTGATGCAAAAACACAAAACAAAAAACCACCCTCATCTGTTCCCTTCATTGATGTATATACATATGCTGGATTTACATTGTTAATTAATACTAGAACATGCAAAGACAATCAATCATTGATATTAGTACCAAACTATAAAAGAAGACAATAATTAATACTTGGAGACAGAGACTTTGACCATAAATGACCCTTTTTATGTTTAATGTTATGCCCAATATTCTGCACCGTACTGCTTTGCCCTGTGTAAGACCTCAAAGAGGCAATTCTTGCAAATGGAATAATATGTCTCCCAATGAGAATCCATGAAGTCAACTTCTAGAACTGTTCAAAGAAAAACTCATCACTAAACTTTTGTGTGAAACGTGCACTTATTTGTATTTTATTTTCTATTGATAAATTTATCATCCTTTCATGAATAAATAATATTTTACATCCAAAATGAACTGGATATTTTCCAATCACATTATAACTCTAAGGAATACAAAAGAGAATATCACCTTTAAAATTTGTATTTTTAGCTTTATTCTTCTCACCAGGAGTCCTCCAAATCTGCTTACTCTAGAAAGAGAACCTCCCTCCTTTAGCACATCATGAAAGTCCTCCCCTCCTCTCAGTACACTTTGAACATTTCTTCTGCTCAGAACATTCCATTGTCTACTGCAACTTTTCAGGCTTCTTATAAGCACAACACAAGGAAAATTTTTATTCATAACAAAACCACCTTACATACATTTTTCAGTATCTATTAATACATTTACATACATTCTCTACTAGTTTATTCTTGACAGTGTAAAAGGTTTTTTTTGCCTATTTTCATGGGCTCATCTGTAGATATTTTCTTTGTTAATTTCATTTTATGTGTAAAACAAAATAGTTCAAGTAATTAGCCTGGCTATGCAACCTGTTCATCAGGATCATATAGGGAGGAGACAGGGTATCTACATCTTTCAAAGGACCTGCAATCACTATGATGACAAGCCAGGTTTAGAAACACCACACTGAGCCTAATAATGAACATATAACCACTCAAAGTATGGAAAAAACATTCGTTTATACGTTTTACATTTTAAAATAGCTTGTCTCCCTCTTTGGTTAGTTCTCAAAGGTTTCAAGAACAACATCGGGACTGGAGAGATAGCTCAACAGTTAAGCTCACACTTGCTTTTCCTGTAGAAGACACAGGTTCATATCCCAGCACTCATGTATTGAGTAACACTAACTATAACATCAGTTTCAAAAAAATCTGACACCATCTTCTAGCCTCTGAGGCCACTGAACACACATGGTACACAGACATACATGGAGAAAAATATGGCCATACATATAAAATAAACATTTAAAGATCAAAGAAAGAGATGATCCACAAGGAAAAAAATAACTTGTAACTTACATTGACAATTTAGGATATGTTAAGAGTCTCTTGATTTGAGACAAAAGAAATCAACATTTCTAAATTGTGTTTTCTGTTTGTAAGAAGAATCATAGTTCCAAATACTTGAGTAATGAGCTGTAACAGAATGATAGTTATCTGTGACAAAAACTTACTTCTATGTTTAACAGTTTGCTTTTATTCCTTTCTGTGTGGAAATTCCTATAACATGAATTAAGTCTATACCAATACATGGTCTGGACCATATCAATTCTTCCATAGTGATATTTACTTAGAATTACTATGGTCTGTTTCCTAGAATTGATTCTGGACTAGCTGAACAGGCCAGCCTTGTGCAAGGGCACCTGGACAAAAAGGAAAGTGACTCTAGGCACCATCAATCCAGCAGCATCTATTCAGAGGAGGGACCTTATCTAGTGTATATTAAAGTGATGATGCTCTAAGAGGGCCCATGACCTTGTCCTTGTTTCCCCCTTCTTACCAGAAATTAAGTTGTATATGTATCCAAAGATAAGTACTTAAATATAGCCTGTTTCCTTTTGACTTACAACTTTTATCTAGTTTTTACCCATCTTCTTAGAAATAAAAATTTTATAAGCTTATCTCTGATTTTCTACGTTAATGTTACTAAAGTTATGCCAGAGTTGAGATTCAAAAACATGAAATCTCCTTATTTAGTAATCAGTAACTTCTATGGTGAATTTCAAGTCTTGCTACATATTTACATTCTATTCCGTCTGGTTCAATTCCCTAATCTATTAAACTACAAAAGACAGCTCTCTCATATGACGGTAGGAAGAATTTAAAGTCATAATATTATTACAAACATTTTTTTTAATTTTGTATGTTTAAATAATGTATCTTAGTCATACCCACTCCTTCGTCCTTCCCTCAACTCCTTAAACTCCCATCTTCCTTCCAACTTCATGTCTTTTTTAACAACCTACTAAGTCCAATTATCGACACTCAAATGCATATGTATGCGGTGTCATCTACTGGCATATGGGGATCTATCAAATGTTGCCTTTCAACACCCCAAGAAAAGTGGCTCCTCCTTCTCTCAGTAACCATCTACTGCTATTAGCTCTTCAGGTGGCATGGTTCATTGAGGCCTATGGAAGAAGATACTGATGTTGTTATGCTAAATGGACATGTTGTCAGACTGTCTTCTGAATATTTATGTTTATATACTTATATATCTGCTGCTTTCAACTTTAACCAGAGAAAGTTTTTTTTTCCCTTTCTTGCAGAAAGTAGTAGTTAAAATTGAGGCCTTTAACTATTCAAAATGTTGAGAATAAGTAACTGTGATTACTGAAGCATAAATGGAACATTTACACACACACACACCAAATTTGAGAAAATGACACTGAAAGGCTTATTGGAAGAATTTAAGAGAGGGTAAAAGAGAGAAGTGCTTTGAAAGTCTGGGCTCTGAACAAACATTTTTTACACACATGAGCTCCATAGTAGCTGTACCTACTCCAAAAATATATGGGAAATTTGTTGTGAAGTACAACAATGAAATTTTTGAAATAGCATTAATATTATGTATAAAATAATAAAGGAAATCTACAGCTGACCAGGAGAATAAGTCATAAGTCTGACCTTCAAGACTTTGTAACTAAACAAGGGGCCTAAAACAATAAGTTAGTTAGTTAGTTAGTTAGTTAGTTCTAACAAATTTGAATAGAAAAACAGAAGAAATGCTATTACCACTGTACTACAATAGACAAGTTAGTTCAAGCAATAGGCAGATCTAAAAGAACAAGAGAAAGGCAAATGAACAAATGAAAGGTCGTGTTATAACTGCTCTGGTTTAGGCTTCATTTACTGTACCAGAGACTTGGTTTAACATTGTGTCCACCTTGTTCATAGTGGGGAGGGGCACAGTGAAATGTTCAGTCTGTACGTAGTAAAGCTTATAAAGATGGCATCTCCAAGGTGATTTTTGTCTTGGAATTTGTTAAGGAGAGTCTATCAAATATCAGTCATGCCTAGGCATATGACAGCTCAGAGATAATCTCTGTATCTAGTCCATAGTTTGTAACTTATTTTCCCATTTAGTGTTCTATTTATGCCTTGCATCTACTTACACTTATGTGGTAGAAAATGAATGCTAACTTATTTTTAAAGTAAAAAGGAAATTGAAGGCCAGGCAACAAGATAAAATAAGTTTTCCATTCATGTAAGTAAAAACCATTGTTATGTTTTCGTATTACTTTGTATTCCTTTTATTTTTATTTTTATTAATCAGTTTCGTCATTTTGTATCCCCCTGTAGCTCCCTCCGTTCTCCCCTCCCGATCCCACCCTCCCTCTTCCCCATCCATGTCCCTCCCCAAGCCCACTGATAAGAGAGGACCTCCTCTCCTTCCTTCTGATCCTAGTCTATCAGGTCTCATCAGGAGTGGCTGCATTGTCTTCCTCTGTGGCCTGGTAAGGCTGCTCCCTCTTCAGGGGCAGGTGATCAAAGAGCAGGCCAATCAGCTCATGTCAGAGACAGTCCCTGTTCCCATTATTGTGGAACCCACTTGGACACTGAACTGCCATGGGCTACATCTGTGCGGAGGTTCTAGGTTATCTCCATGAATGGTACTTGGTTGGAGTATCAGTCTCAGAAAAGAACCCTGTACCCAGATTTTTTGGTTCAGTTGGTCTCCTTGTGGAGCTCCTGTCCTCTCCAGGTCTTATTATCTCCGCCTACTTTCATAAGATTCCCTGCACTCCACCCACATTTTGGCTATAACCCTCAGCATCTGCTCTGATACTCTGCGGGGTAGAGCCTTTCAGAGGCCCTTTGTGATAGTCTCCTGTCCTGTTCCCTGTTTTCTCCCTCTTCTAATGTCCATCATCTTTGCCTTTCTGAATGGGGATTGAGCATCTTACCCAGGGTCCTCCATCTTGATTAGTTTCTTTAGTAGGTTTATCCTATATTTTATATCTAATATCCACTTATGAGTGAGTATATAACTGTGTGTCTTTCTCCTTCTGGGATACCTCACTTAGGATGATCTTTTCCAGTTCCCACTATTTGCCTAAAAATTTCATGATTTTGTTGTTTTTTTATTGCTGAGTAATATTCCATTGTATAGATCTACCACAATTTCTATATTCATTCCTCCACTTAGTGGCATCTGAGTTGTTCCATCTTCTGGCTATGACAAAGAAAGCTGGTACAAACATGGCTGAACAGGTGTCCTTGTTGTGTACTTGAGCATCATTTGGATATATGCCTAGGAGTGGTATAGCTGGATTGTGAGGAAGCACTATTCCTAATTGTCTGAGAAAGCGCCAGATTGATTTCCAAAGTGGTTATACAAGTTTACATTCCCACCAGCAGTGGAGGAGGGTCCCCCTTTCTCCACATCCTCTCCAGCATGTATTATCACTTGAGTTTTTATTTTAGCCACTCTGATGGGTATAAGGTGAAATCTCAGGGTCATTTTGATTTGCATCTCCCTGATGGCTAAGGACGTTGAGCATCTCCTTAAGTGTTTCTCTGCCATTCGATATTCCTCTATTGAGAATTCTCTGTTTAGCTCTGTACCCCATTTTTAATTGGATTAATTGATTTGTTGCTTTTCAACTTCTGTAGTTCTTTATATATACTGGATATTAGCCCTCTGTCAACTACAGGGTTGGTGAAGATCCTTTCCCAATATGTGGGCCTTCTTTTTGTTCTGACTACAGTTTCCTTCATTTTACAGAAGCTTTTTAGTTTCATGAGGTCCCACTTATTGATTATTACTCTTGGAGCCTGTGCTATTGGTGTTCTGTTCAAGAAGTTGTCTCCTGTGACAATGAGTTCAAGGTTCTTCCCCACTTTTTCTTCTAACAGGTTTACTGTGTCTGGTTTTATATTGAGGTCTTTGATCTGCTTGGACTTTAGTTTTGTGCAGGGTGATAAGTATGGATTTATTTGCATTTTTCTACATGTAGACATCCATTTAAACCAGCACATTTGTTGAAGATGCTATTTTTTTTCCATTGAATCGTTTTGGCATCTTTGTCAAAAATCAGGTGTCCATAAGTGTGTGGATTTATTTGAGGGTCTTCTAATCTATCCCGTTGATCCACCAGTCAGTTTCTATGCCATTACCATGCAATTTTTAGTATTGTTGCTCTATAGTACAGCTTGAGATCAGGGATGGAGATACCTCCAAAAGATCGTTTATTGTAGAGGATTGTTTTCGCAGTTCTGGGTTTCTTGTTATTCCATAAGTAGTTGAGACTTTTTTTTCAATGTCTGTAAAGAAGGAAGGAAAGAAAGATCTCCCCTATCAGTGGACTTGGGGAAGGGCATGTGTGGAGAAGGGGGAAGAAAGATGGGATTGGTAGGGGAGGAGAGAGGGGTTTATGGGGGGGGATACAAAGTATAATTAATAAAAAAAAGTGTGTGCCAAACATACCCAGCTCATCCCCACTTAAAAAAAATTACCTCTGGTGTTGGAGAGATGGCTCAGTGCTTAAGACACAGGCTGCTTGTCCAGAGGTCTTCAATTCAATTCTCGGCAACCACAGGATGGTTCACAACCATCTATAATGGGATCCAGTGACCCCTTCTATCTGATGCTCTCTTTTATCATGCATGTGTGCATGTAAATAGAGTGCTTATGTACATAAATAAATAAATCTTTAAAAATTAAAAAAAAGAATTGTGTTGGTTATTTGATGGGAATTACATTGAATCTGTAGATTGCTTTTGGTAAGGTGGTCTTTTTTACTATGTTAATCGTGCCAAGCCATGAGCATGGGAGATCTTTCCATCTTCTGATATCTTCTTCTAATACTTTCTTCAGAGACTGGAAATTTTTTTCTTACAAGTCTTTGACTTGCTTGGTTATTGTCACACCAAAGTACTTTATATAATTAGTGGCTATTGTGAAGGGCGTTGTTTCCCTAATTTCTTTCTCAGCCCTTTTGTCTTTTGTATACAGGAGGGCTACTGATTTTTTTTTAGTTAATTTTGTAAGAGTTCCCTGGTAGAATTTTTGAGGTCACTCAGGTGATTGTCATCTGCAAATAGTGATACTTTGACTTCTTCCTTTTCAATTTGTATCCCCTTGATCTCCTTTAATTATCTTATTGCTCTAGCAAGGACTTCAAGATCTATGTTAAAGAGATATGGAAAGAGTGGGCAGCCTTGTCTTGTCCCTGATTTTAGAGGGATTGATTTAAATTTCTCTCTGTTTAGTTTGATATTGGCTATAGGCTTGCTGTATATTGCCTTTACTATGTTTAGGTATGTGCCTGTATCCTTGATCTCTCCAATATTTTAAATATGAATGAATGTTGGATTTTGTCAAATGCCTTTTCAGCATCTAAGGAGATGATCATGTGGTTTTCCTCCTTCAGTTTTTTTTATATGATGGATTACATTGATGGATTTCTTTATATTGAACTATCCCTGCATGCCTGGGACGAAGCCTACTTGGTCATGTGGGATGATATCTTTTAAGTGTTCTTGGATTTGGTTTGCAAGTATTTTTTTGAGTATTTTTACATCCATGTTCATAAGGAAGATTGGCCTGAAATTATCTTTCTTTGTTGGGGCTTTGTGAGGTTTAGATAGCAAGGTGGCTGTGGCTTCATAGAATGTTACTTTGTATTTCTGTTGTATGTGGTATAAATCATGGAAAACAAATTCTCAGACAAGTGGTTATTTTAAAGAACAGAGAGAGTTTATTATTATTTGTTGTTTTAAACTAGATACGTTGTCCTCTTTCTCATGATTCTTCTGCATTTTACCATCTGATACCTCATGAGACATTCTGAAAAAAATCAAACAATCAAAAGTATTTACTGAATTGATAAATGAATAAATAAGTGGGTAAAGAAGGGAGATTATTAACACATATAAACCTAAAATATCTGTGGTTGTGAATCAAAGTTTCATTACCATGGATAGCAGCAATATCAGGGCTATCCCTTACTGAGAATTTTATATACCTATATGCCAGCATAATGATACTTGGAATTTTTTTGATACTTGGATTTTTACATTCAACAGGGAAGAGTAACCAGTAGCTCTTGAGACAAGCTCTTTGTCTATCTCATAGATGAAGGTATTACAGCTCAGTGACTTGTCAAGGTCAGAGATAGAGCCAGGTTAGGAATCAGAAGCAAGTATCATTCAAGAGCCTATATATGACCTTTATAAAATTTCTGTTCCTGTGTGTACACACTTACATATGTACACATACATATGTGTATTTGTATACATAAATATATATATGTATTTATATGAGAGAAACCCTTGAGGTTTCACAGCTAGAGCATCTCTAGAACTGAAGAAGAGAGTGTGGATTGTCTAGTTCGTTGAATGAAGATTATTAAAGATCTTCCAGTGAGGCATGATAGTGTAGTTCTATAGTCTTAACAGTCCAGAGGCAAAAGGAAGAGGATTATAAATTTGAGGTGGCTTGACATATAGGGCAATAACCTGTCTCAAAATAAAATATACATCAATAATCATATTTGCCCCACTTGCTTTACTCTGTCTCGGGAGAATTTCATTAAATAATAAGGGAAATGAATGGAAAAGGTAACCACCATAGCAAGAGAAAGGTATTTGGATGAAGGAAGGCCTCCATTAAGTGCCTTCTAAAAACTCTAAGAGAAAGGGCGACAGGAATTTCTATTTGTTTGTTTCTGTTTATCATTGCTCCCTGTTTCCCATATCCAGGTGAAAACAAACAAATATTTAGCTCCATGCCTAGTGATTTGATAAAAACACCTGAAGCAGTGCCAAAGGTTTACTACAATAATAAAATGCATCTATTTCTGTCTAATTTAAAAACAAAATACAAAGAATAAGTACTGCTTCTTCATTGAATTAGTGTATGGCACAGTATTTCTAAGACAACAAAATTCACTACATCACTAAAAATGTCTAGTGAAAATGGGTTAGAGAATAAGTATGGGAAATAGACTTACTTAAGGCTGGTAAATTTTAAATATGAAAAATACAGCTGAGTGGAATAAATAAAGCTCGGCAATACATGGTGTTCTGATAGCAGATGTCTGGGTGAATCAAATATATTTACCATCGGATTTTCATCCTCTACAATACATCAGTGTGTGAGATGGAAACATTGTTTCAAAGATGTGTTTGCCTGCTGAGAGTTTTACCGGTTTCTGGAATAATGAAATCTCACCTCTGTCTGAAAGTGTCTCTAACAGGAGATCAAAGTAAAATGGAAAAAAAAAACAGAATTCTTTCATGAACAATATATGTTTCATCAAAAGAACAAAGGCACAGAGCCTTAAGTGTTGGATATTCTGCTCATATCTACACAGAAAGTGGATTCTGATTATCACAGAATGGGAAGTTCTGAGTTCCCCATTCAGAATGTTAGCCTCTAACATGTGTTTTCCATACTCCAGATACTTGGAGAACATGAGCATATGTAATTGCATTTATTGACTGCTATCTACATGGAGCAAAGCTATGCCCTTTATATAAACTATGCCATTGGATACAAGATTTGATTCCTCCACCATCATTCACATGGAATGAAAATAGGGATCTTTCACTTTTTCCTTTTTGAGATAAAGCCTTGGAATGTTACAAAGAATGATCTTGAATTCTGAACTCTGGTAATCCCCCTGTCTCAGACTCTTCAGTGCTGAGATTATATAGCCATGTGCCCACAACCGCTCTGTTCATTTTATTATATGACTATATAATGATATAGGAAATTACTACTTTAAAAAAAACAAATGTTTTAAATGCCAGTAAAATTCAGATCTTGCTAGAATAAAAGCATACACGTGTTTCCATAAAATTTGAAGAGATGGCCACAAATAAGAAATCACAACACTAGAGTTAGTAAATTGATAGTAAAACACTATTGCTAAAGATATCACACACTTTGGTCACAGGACATGAAGAAATCATTATGCTACTAACATACTATTATCTGCCTGCTGATAGTACCAGAAGATGCTGTGTAGGCTGCTGGGGGAGAAAAGTCATAAAAAATCTTACCCTCCCCCCCCTCCCCCGTGAATCCGGCTGCCTCAAAGAACAACCAGGTTGAGAAGACATGTCTATGAGAGCAACAGTGCTGTAAATTTTAGGGGGATAACCTCTCACTTTCTGTGTGGATTTAAGGTCTGCTCCATACAAAACTCATGTGTGCACTATCATGTAAACATGTCCAAAGCAGATAACAGTCACTACTATTATTTTGCTAATATTATCAAGGTACCTTCAAAGTGGGCATCTCAGGGCTAAGATGTAGCTCCGTGGCAGAACAATCATTTAAAGAGGCATCATCAGTAAAGTGCTCAGCTATGAATGAGCTATTTACATTACAACCCCCACCACAAGAGTAGGGAACATTGTTAAAAAAAAAAAGACGGTAAGAGCCAGACAAGGAGGACTAGAGTGTGTTCTAGAAACGACAAGCATATTGGAATCATGAGCCCACGGCTGCTATGTTGCCCGCGTAAGACCTGCCCATGAGCAAACCAGTCAATACTCCAGTGCGATGACGGAGACATATAAAGCTCCACCCCTAGCTGCAGAGCCACCGACCTCTTATGGCTTTTAGAGACAGGAGTGTCAGGTTTTTTTTAAGAGTATACCCTTTGCTTGACCATGATCTACTGCATAAACCCACACCCATGTATGGGACTCAATGGAAAAAAAAGAGGAAGGAAGGAAAGAAGGAAGGAAGAAAGAAAGGGAGGAAGAAAGCAAAGAAAGAGAAAAAAGTATACAGTAAGTTGACAGGAATCATTGTGACTCAGGGTGAGTCGAAGTGAGAAATGGGTATGAAGTAAGTATTGTCAAATTACATTTTATACGTATATAAAACTCTCAGATTATAAATAGAAACACTTCAATTTTTAAAAGAATCGCAGCCGTTCATTTTGTACCAATCACCCAAATATTTATTAGGAAGGAGTGTCCTTATAAGTAAAATACAGCTGTTCCAATCCCATGGGCAAAGCCTTCTGTACAGAGAAGGTGGCCAATAGGATTCCAACCAAAGGAGCTCACAATTGTCCATCTCAAACGCTTGTCTCAGGATGTCCTTTCCTCTTGCCTTTCGACAAGCAATTAATCTAACTGCCCTTGTTCAGAGTTACTGTTCCACAACCTTCAGTTTTGATTTGTCTTTTCAGATTTGTCTGTAACAGGAAGAAGCCAGACTGCTTGAGAAAATGTTAAAGACCCTCACCTATGTGGCAGAACTTGATTTTTTTCATTTTAATCAACATACTAGCATCCTGATGGTGGATTGGTTGCTTGGGTTTGTTCAATTATAGGCAAAAAAAATGGATTCTTCACTTTCACAAGTCTCCTAGTAAAAGGAAAGTTATGTCTCCATGAGAAATTATGGAATAGAGTAATCATTGTTACTGTGTCCATCCATTTCAATCTGGGTTTACATTCACGTATCCCCAAAAGGGACGTGGCAAGTGAAAGCTGGATTCTCAATTAATGACTGAAAAGCTAATCCTTGCAGCTGTATATTCACTGCAAGATCCCTGTGGTTGCTGTAATAACATAATACACCAGAAAACTGGAGGCTCAAAGCAACCTACATTCAGTCTTCTACAGGCACAAACGTTGAAAGCAGTTTACTAAGCCAAAATAAAGATGCTTTCCTGGGGCTCCCCGAAATCTTCACAATATGCATGTACTTATTACTTTTCTAATTTCTGTGACAAAATGCCTAACAATATGACATAAAGGAAGTAGCATCCATTTTGGTTATGGTTACAGAAGATTGTAATTCATCAACTCCAGGGAAAAGTAAGGAGTAGTTCACGACAGTGTGAGCATGCAACAGGGATTCAGAAAGCAGAGCATATCATCAAAGGTCCATCATAGTAACTAACTTCTATGTGGTACCCTTCCTGGGCATCCATCTCTTCAAGACTCCATAGCTAGGGAACAGACACTCGAAATTTGAGCCTGTGAGGTGTCATCCAAATTCAAACTACAACAATAACACACTCTCCAGTCACTGTTCATGTTGGCTTCATCTATATCAATTCTCCTTCCACTCTTCTCTCCTAAAGGATACTTGTGATGGCATCTAAATCTCACCAAGCTAATCCAAAGTAATCCCTTAAGCAAAATCCTTAGCCAAGTCATGTCTATCATATCTGGTTTGTCACATAATACAATATAATTGGGGTCCATTATATAATCTGTCATATCAGGTTTGAGGACACTCTGAATGAAACCTCTTGGCTTCTTAAAGGAGTGAGTGCACTTGCCTTTCTGTGTTAACTGGACAAATCTTTTGACATTTTCTTTGAAGATCTATAACAATTAGATGACAGAGTTGCAACAATAACTATAATTCACCTCAGGAGGCTCAAACAAATGTGCTGATGGGCAAGATTAAAAGAACTAAAGCAGATGTAAAGTATTCAGTCTGTGACAAGCAACAGTAAGAAATGTCTGCCTTCTGCAACAGGTAGTCAAAGGTGAGGGAATATCTAGACTGTTTGGTTATGTCTGGCAGGACCGGCCACCCCAGTATAAAGCAGGGAAGAGACAAGTGAAAGTAAATGCAGACTTCTGAGATGGGAAAAAAATATTATCCCAATACTACCTATTTAAAAGTAAGTCCAAAAAAAATGAGGAATTCAATCAAATTAAATAGTATTTAGCTTATAATTTTGAACCCATCAATGTCTGTATTGATAATCCTTTTTTTTTCATTTCTCTCCCATATTTTTGCTTAAGGGCCTCTAATTTGTAGGGTGTATGTATATATATACACACCTCTGAGCTGCTTAAAACAATGAAACAGCAAAGAATCACCTCTGATTTTATGACTATTCAGCACACAAAATTATGTTACTTCCTCATTAATCTCAAGTTGATTTGCTACCCTCCTACTGTGTGTCACCCCCAGCACCACTTCCCCAGCTTGAAGAAAAACTGCCTTGATTGTATTCAATTATTCATCCACATGAAAAACTCTAAATCATGAATAATTAAGTTCTCTGTCTTTCACTCCTAATTCCATATGTTCAAAATAGTTCAATTGCCTCTGCAGAGAGTCTGTTTTTAGGGGTGCTCTCTTGCTTACACACCAGTGTCCTCAAAGAAAAAAACTTATATGCCAAGGCTACACATAGATCCATTTTGCTCTTCGTCCTTGCCTGATTTCTAGATTTTACATTTCCCTGGGTGTGGGGGGAGACTTTAACCAGTAACTTCTGGCGAATTAATGCACTCAGCATTAATTCAGAGCTCTTGCCTACTGTCTTCTTGTCTAAACCAAATCGGCTTCTGATCCACTCATTGAATCACTCTCCCCAACCCTTGTGCTGGCATCCTTGGCTCGGCACTCCTGCTCATACATCTCCACTCATCACCAGTCTAAAGAGTGCACTGAGTGGTACTGCATCTGCGGCTTGGCGAATTAAAGTCTTGCTCCAAATCCCATGCACGTTAACAAAGCACAGCTCTCCTTGCCCTTCGCCTGACATCGCCTTGCAGCCGGAAACCCTCCTCTAAGGGAAGGGGACAGAAGCAATCAATAGTGTCTCTAAACAGAAGATGCCATTGGCAAGGAGGTAGCGCTCAGCCACTGCTGCAGTGAACCGCAGGCCTCTGATTAAGACACTCGCAGGAGCCTGATTGATCTGCCTGCTCGCACTGCATGTAAACCAGCTAGCTACCTGCCCTCTCTCTCTCCACAGTTTCTTTCCCCTCACAGAGCAGAAAGAACTTGGAGAAAAGTAGTGCTCAGGTCCCCGAGAGCTTAGATGGAATTACTGACAGCTCATTGTTCTCTCTGCATTCAGATTAGGCAATCAATTAGGAAAGATCCTGTAGCGATCACAGTTGGAAATGAAAAATCTACATTAGGTCACATCAACAAAGCTCCTTGTCGCCTTCTTCATTAAAGAAAGCTAGTGGCCTGTTTGTTCAACTTGACCTAGTCTATCAATGGACAATCCTGGTGTTTTTCCCCACACAGAAGGCACAAAGGAGTTTCACAACGATCTCCACACAGCTGAATCTCAGACCGCGAGCTACAGTATAGATCTGGTGAATTGACTCGGGATCTCTCCACACAGAAGACCTCCATTTACTGTTCCCATATGTAGATTAAATACACATATGAATATAAAGTATATAATACATGTTTCAGGCTTTCAGAATTTGTGGCCAGTTATAAAAGCTTACAATATGCAAAATAGCTTCCATATTTTATTGTATTTACATCTTATATTTTAACATATACAGTATATATGCAAACTATTCATTTGTATCATATTTATGTAGTATATATCATACTAATCTATACTATCAGTATATTTCCCAGCACATATCATTAATGAATAGCAGAGCCAGTGTGAGAACTGTGTCATTTCTTCACTAGTAGGGAGACATAGCAGGGTAGCTCTGGTGTCCGGATGTAGTAATTTATAATCATCCTCTGGAAATAACACACACACACAGGTAAAAGGTTGAGTGATAAAGAAAAGAAAAACATCTAGGAAATGTCGTGGGTAATAAAAATGACTAATTCCAAAATGAACAGTGTCAGCAATAAATGCTTGGAGTTCAACAGCTGCAGTGCTCTTGTGAACTACTTCCAGCCAGGCTGGCTGAAACCTCCTCCTCCATTTCTGCCTTTTTTTTCTAGGTGTTCATACTCACCACAAACCTCTGGGAAATTATTCGCCCCCATCATCTTGTCATTTACTTGACTTTATCGTGTCCTTGGCCTCTGACAGTTCTTAAGAACCCAATACACTCACCCTGCCACAGACCGTATTTTCTTCTGTTTCGCTGAACTCTTTCCAACAGTCCTGAATCTCTCTTGAACTGTACCTTCTCGTCCAGCAAAAGAAATGCACAAGTCCAAATGATAGGAGCTCAAAGTTCTCCTTCTCCTTTCAGCGTATGATGGAGGTGGATGAAGGTTAATGACAAACACTACTCAGGAAGTGCAGGGCTTAAAGCACAAAGGCTATTTGCCAGCCAGTGCCTGGCTCAGAATGCTGGAGAAAGAGCCAGAATGGGAGCTGTCAAAGCCTGACCATACTCTATAAGAAAATTTGAAAAGTCTTCTGTTACTCAAGTTGTATTTGTTTCAAGCATTATTTCCATTTGCTGCTTCCCTCTTTTTTTCTTTCTTTTTTCACCAAGACCCACCTTCCTCCACCCCCTCTCCTATTTCCCCCTTTCTTTCTCAGAGAAGGAGAGGCCCTCCATGAGTACCAACCCACCCTAGCACCCCAATTCCCAGCAGGACTAAGTGCATCCTCTCCCACCAAGGATAGAATGTCTCACACCTTTATGTGACAGAATTCTGAAGGAATGATTCATAAGTACCAGGTCAGAGAGAAAGATCTAGACTCCTAGCTGCCTTACATAAAAGGAAGAAAAAAAGTGGTTGAGTAATTTAAAAAAGTTTTGCTTTAGTATATTTTTACTATTTCAAAATTAGGTTGAAGAATTTTATAGTAGATACATCCAATAATGTAGAGATGTTCTGGTAAAATTGTGGGACACTGTCCTGCTTCTGAATCTACCACTCTGGTAAAATACCTTGATACAAAAAGCAACCTATGGGTAAAAAGAGTTTCACTTACAGTTGCAGGTCATAGTCCATCACTGAAGAGACATCAAGTCAGCAGGAACTTGAAACAGTCATTATATCCACAGTCAAGAACAGAGAAAGGTGAACACATAAATTTCTACATACATGCTTGCTTGCTTGTTTGTGGTTTCCTCAATTTCTCTAATACGTTTCAGGATGCCTGAAGGGGATTTAGTGTTCCCGCATTAGTAAGATTTTGCCCACAGACATGTTCACAGGCCAACCAATGTAGACAATTGCTTATCCAAGACATTCTAGGTTGTGTCCAATTGACAATTAAAGCCATTACTACTACAGGCAGTTCTGAGTTGTCTTACATATCCAGTGAGGCAGGGATAAGAAAAGGGAAAAAGGCTGGGAGAGGAAGGGATTCAGGGAGAAAGAGAAGGCAAAGTTTTACACTATTACTATTTGGTAATAAAAAAGCATCATGATACCTTCACCAATTATTGTACTTTTGCCTTTTATAAAACACATTAATTGCAGAAAAAATTCCCTTCGTACATTATCCAATTTAATAATAATAATTAATAATAGATAACACTAGCTAATGTAATACTCTGGCCATTTTAAGTAACCATTTTAATGTCTTTACCCATATTACCCTATCCAGTCTTCACAGTGGCATCAGATATAACTACTATCAATATCTCCATTTTTCAGATGAGAAAATCAAAATGTAAAGGAATAAGCAATTTGTCAAGAGTCAAATGGCTATTAAATATAGAACTAGAATCCAAGCCTAAGCCTGGCTGCAGCATTCAAAGTCTTCGACATGAGGTTGAATTTATTACTCAAATTAACACTCTGTGGTGGGATATTGAAAGAAAAATGATGTTATAAAATAATCTTCAACAGAAGAAAAATTATGAGACCTAGGCTTTGAATCTAGAACTAAGTGATTCCTAATCTGATATTGGTTCCGCTGCATTCTGTCTTGGCTCCTTACAAAAGTTATGTTATGAGCCTTTAGGGAAAAAATGTTTAAGGATAGAGAGCACTTGCTATGTCAGAATTCTTGTGTTTATGACTGATAACTTTGAAGGTGTTACTTTAACACATGTACGTGTTCTGGTTATCCAAGAGAATAGAGACAGGGTTCACAATCTCTGAGAGTTGAAGATTTTGACCTGAAGTACTGACAAGCTACCAGACCACACAACTGAGTCATACAGTAACCGAGAGGAGCAGCTTTCCTAAATCAAGTAGGTACTACAAGAAAGATTTTGCTAGTCATCAAAATCCCATGGGCTGGCTCCACAAAAATTTTTCACAGTTAAGTGAAGCCACTGATAAGTTTTAATCAAGTGTGGAATGGTGATAAGCATGACCCTCGTGAGGAGATGGGAAGAGTCCATGTGTGTTCCCTTTTTGTGTTGGTAACACTGAATAGTCATGTTCCACTGCAGAACATCTGGTAGCACGTGTTTTAAGGAACAGCTGCTAAAGCAAACATCATTATCTACCAAATTGGATATTTAGAATGAACCAGAATTTCACCTTTGTTCTTGGTGTTGTTAAGCCATTGGCACCTATGTTGTGTTTGAGATAAGACCTATTCTCTACTGATTATTACATTACTTTAATACCCCATAGGAAAGGCTATATATGAAAAAGACTAAAATCATCCTATTTCCTAGAAATACATATTTTTTTAATTTTGTTAAAAAGCAACATTTAACTTTATACGTATAGTTTTTAATCAGTTGGATATATCTATAAAATGTAACATTACTTTCAATAGGAATATATCAATTTTTTAAAATGTTGAGCTCTTACGTTAGACTCCTTTATTTTTATCTTTCAATAACATTTTATTTTGTTATGTGCCTGTATCTAAAATAAATACTTCTCTAAAGTCAAGTGGTTGGCTTTTTCTTCCAAAATTTAGTAACACACTTTTCTGGCATTTTAAAAGTGTCAAAAATCTCAGTTCCAATCAATAGCTTGTCATAACATTAACTAACCCGACAAGCATGCCTTTGGAGTAAGTACAGTTAAAATATTAAATAACAGCCTGTGTAATTATGCTCCTGGGAATGGTCCCACATCTAAGCCACCAGGTGGCAATTTCATCACATTATATGTCCCATTAGGTAAGCAATGGGCTAAATGGTGTGAAAAGATAATTTTTTTTTCCTGGCAAGTTGGTACTTTAAGACCATGCTGAGAAACACCACTAACAACATTCAGGGCAATGAGTACAAGATGCAGTGGAAGTCCTATATGCTTAGAAAGATAGGAAGTTACTGTTTTCTTCATGCCTCAGCTTATATTACAAGTACTATACCTGGGTCCTAAATTCCAGGTACCAGAAGAACAACTTAACAACTGAGCTGAGGTCATACAAAGGAAAAGAAAACATTTAGACATTCTCTTTTACTCTAGTGTTAAAAATCACATTTTACACACACACACACACACACAGATTCTACCTTTGTGTTCAATGTCTTCATTGTTTTTCAATTCAGTGATCTTCAAATCACAGTAAACCAGACTCATCCAATGAACAGAGTTCTACTTTCAGAGTGTCTGTTCAGTGTTTGCAATTTGTGTTCCTAAGAGGACCCCGCAATGGTGCTAATATTGATCATAAAGGAATACACTTTGAGAACTCTTGTTCTTTTGTGTGCCAAGCTTCTGATAATCCCCTGAGACACTGCAGGGAGGAAGACAATCATTGCCCAACATAACTACTTGAGAATTGTAAAGCATTTGGCAAGATCAACTTTTGAGATTAATTTTTTTAACCTATAAATGATGATAATATAATTTATCTTACCGGCCAAAAAATAAAATATAGTCAGAAGGACACTATACATTTCAGGTTTTGAGCTTACAGAGAGGGAGACAGGTAAGCAGACAATTTTAATATTCTTCTCCAAAATAAATTTCAAAGAAGGAATCATGAATCAGAGAGGCCCTTCTTCCCCTTCCTATGAAGACTGATAGAGGAAGGAATTACAAGAATTTATACTACTACTAGAATTTATAGTTGAATGGTTCGGCATTCTTTCTAGTATGCATGACACAAACCCACCTTAAACAAAACTTGGCAAAATGCATTCACAAACACACATACACACAATACACATATGTTCATGCATATTTCATTTGTCTTATGGAAATAAAGTAATAGGCAGAATTGCCTTTAGGTTCAACGGAATCAAGATCCTGGTTGTTGCCTTGTTGTCTCTCTCTCTTTCTCTCTCTCTCAGGGTGTGAGGGGTGGTGGGGAGGGGGTGTATGTATCTGTCTGTCTCTCTTCTTTTCTTTCATTCTCTCTTGATTCATCATTTAGCCTGACTTATCTCTCTGCTGTCTTAATTTAAGCATGAATTCTTTCTGTAAGATGTTCTTGACACAGACTCGGCTATAGCTCAGTGGTAGAGAACTTTCTTAGCATATCCAAGGCCCTGAATTTTATCTCCAGCGTAGTGGAAATAAATGTCCCACATAATGTGATAGAGGCATAGGACTCTAAAACCAATGCTTGAAAGGAGGAATACTAAAATTATGAGAACAAGATTCAGTCTCAAAGTTAACTTTCTTTAAGGAATACTTGATTCATAACCATGGATGGGGCTTCCTTGGCTCAGGTGCACACACATAAGTTGAATCAATGTTTCACAAAAAAAAAAAAATATCCATGACTGAACCGTTCTGTGTGCAGCCTTCACAGATATAAGGGACAGGTTTCAAGGTGAAATAATTTTGTATGAAACTGATTGATCTTCACACCAACAATGTATGTCCTTATGAGATGCAGAATGTAAGAAGAAACAAAAGAGAAAATGTTACAGAAAATGTTACAAAAATAGAGGCCAGTATACCTGCCATCCAAGAAACAAAAAATTAAAACCTATCAAAAGGGGGTAGAGAGGCATAGATTCTCATTCAGAGAATGAGAATATATACATGTATATATACAAGTATATATACATGTATATATGCATGTATATGGAGGACATATATGTATATATAGAGAGAAAATATATGTATATGTATACATGTGTACGTATGTACATACATATATACATATGTATGTATATACATATACAAATGTATATATATATATACATCTCTCTCTCTCTTGGAGAGAGAATGTAGAGAGAGAGAGAGATAGTATGACCTGGAGAGGACAGGAGCTCCACAAGGACCAACTATATCAGGGCACAGGGGTCTTTTATGAGACTGTTTCTCCAACCAATGACCATGTATGGATATAACCTAGAACCTCTGCTTGAATGTAGCAAATGGTAGCTCAGTATCCAATTGGGAACCCTAATAAGGGGAATAGGGACTATTACAGAATGAACTAAATGGCTGGCTCTTCAACTCCCCGCCCCCCTAACCCCTGAGGGAAGAGCAACCTTTCTAGGCCACAGAAGAGGACATTGCAGCCAGTCCTGAAGAGACCTATAAGCTAGAGTTAGATGGAAGGGGAGGAGGTCCTCCCCTATCAATGGACTTGGAAAGGGGCAGGGAGAAGATGAGGGAGTGATGGGGGGGATAGGGAGGGAATGCTGGAGGGGGCTATGGCTGGGATACAAAGTACATAACCTGTGATTAATATAAAATAAAATATTAATAAAAAACAAGTCCTCCACAAGGAGAGCAACAGAACCAAAAAATCTGAGCACAGGGGTCTTTCCTGAGACTGATACTCCAAACAAGTTCCATGCATGGAGATAACCTAGAACCCCTGCACATATGTAAACCATGACAGTTCAGTGTCCAAGTGGGTTCCGTAGTAATGGGAACAGGGATTGCCTCTGACATGAACTGATTGGCCTGCTCTTTGATCACATCCCCCTAAGGGGGGAGCAGCCTTACAGTCCACAGAGGAAGACAATGCAGCTAGTCCTGTTGAGAACTAATAGACTAAGGTCAGATGGAAGATGAGGTGGATCTCCGGTATGATTGGACTGGGGAAGAGGCATAAGAGAAGAAGAGGGACAGAGGGTGGGTTTGGGAGGGGATGGGAAAGGGGGTTACAACTGGGATACAAAGTGAATAAACTGCAATTAATGAAAATAAAATTAAAAAATAAGGCCATAGAAAACTATGATAATTATGATGACAATGGCAGCCAGCACTTACTGTTTATTATTTTACAGGCACTGTGTCCCTTTCTCCCATTAGATCTCACAGGTATCATTGGAGGTCCACCACTATTATCACTGTTGTTTGTTTTTTTTTAATGCAACAGATAGAGACTCGGTGAAACGCATTAATTTTTTAAATTACCTTTTGGAAAGAATTATTCCATTTGTCTCTTCAACTATATTTCATGAGGAAAAATATATGTCTAATACTTCCTAAGCAATTGGATAGAGCTGGCAGTTAGAAAGGACATACTAAGAGACCTGCTGGGCTGGAAATAATTGAAGTCAGGCACTGCACCTTAGTCCTTTCCTTAGATGTTACACATTTAACTAGCTGGAGAACAATTATCTTAGTCCTGTCTTTTCTATCCTTTAAAATGTCACATTAAAGTGTAGCTGTCCATTAGTGAGCCTTATGGTATTTAATTAGTAACCCAGTTGCATTCACATGAAAGTACTAAGAGTTCACTAACCTAGGGACAAGTATGTGTTGAAAGTGAAAGATGCTTGCAGGTACCTGAGCTAATGAGTTACGAACTAAACTAAGTGATGGTGTTTCGTTCCCATCTTCCACTCTTGCCATCTTAGCTCAGAAGCATCATGATAACCTCTGAGCACTAAGAAGAAGCTGAAAGTGCTTATTTCTCCAAGTCACAAACCATAATGGAATTTGCAGTTGCTGTTAAAATTCCTGTGTCTTAAAGCAGTGTGATATGGGGGGTGGGGGTGGGGAGGACATGATTCTACAGGTCACAGGAAATGGTGTGGTCATCAGTGTTTGTTTAATTTCTAGTTTCTTCCCACCAAAAGTCTATTCTGCTTTCCAGGCTCCACTGACTTGCTCTATGTTCTGTGAGGTCATCCAATAATTGCCCTGTGTCTGAGCCCTGGCACCCAGTGACTCATCCAGTGAAAAGTACTCTGTTGCCAGCATAGCAGTGTTTGCGAAACCCCTCCCCCTCCCCAGAGGCCTCACTAATTTACCATCTTCTAGGGTTCCAGAACTCACCTGGAACTGATTACACTCTTTTCTTCTTTAGTGCCTCCAGACCTGAGAGGTTGTAATTGTCCCTGAAGTTACCAAATGGTATTTCACCTTCATTTATAGATACTTCAATGTGTTTGAAGAATTGTTTCATAATGATAACCTGACTGGTCGTGTGACCTTATCCTTTGCAATGTTTAGTTTCTGTTTGGTCAATTAAAGTGCAGAGTGAGAAGATTATTTACTTTATAATATTATAATATATATACATATATATATATATAATGCCTCTTATACATTCTTTGAGGCAATGTACTTTAAGTTCTTGATTTACAATATACACCTGATATAGTACAACCTAAGTTCCAAAATGCAAAGTCTGTGCACTTACTGTATAATCTAAAGTATATGTAATATCCAGATTTTCATTAGCTCATGATACACATGATCAGGAATTCTTCATTTCGTTATTCTATATTTTTAAAGATTTATTTATTAATCATTTATGCAGTATACAGTATACTGCGTGCATGTACATCTCAAAGCCAGAAAGAGGGCACCAGATCTCATTATGGATGGTTGTGAGCCACCATGTGATTGCTGGGAATTGAACTCAGGACCTTTGGAAGAACAGTCAGTGCTCTTCACCTCTGAGCCATCTCTCCAACCACCTTCTATATATTTATAAGTAATTGGGTGATTATCTACTCATTTGCACTAGATCAATCCAGCTGATAAATATACGGAATACAACTCAGGAAAAAATTCACTGAGTCTCTGTCCCCTTGAAGTCATAAACTATGGTCATCAGAAGGAAGTTAATGATAGGAAAGGAATTCATACAGTTAGAGTTTGCTTTCTTTTCATATAAAATTTAAATTTACACATAATGAAGTATTATACTACTTTCAAGTATATACCTACTGCCTTACCAAATACACATTCAGTATTTAACTCAGGCCTGCATCTTGATCATAAGCTTTCTATTCTCCATTTCCTGACCACATTAATCTTCTCTCTTACATCACAAATTAACTTTCACTCTTCTTATTCCTTTTATCATAGATTCACTTTAATCTGTTGTCTACGGAAGGTAATTATTTTCTGGTGTCTGGTTTCCTCCAGCTTTCTTCTTTACCTTGAACACACATATTCTGTGTTGTTGGTCTTTGCCAGACAACAAATCTTTACAGCTCCCTTCATGTTTAAATCACTAGTATTCTGTTACATGTCTTCCAGTACACTGATGAATTGTTAAATTCATCCTGCTATAAAACCCAGTCAAGAAATTCTACTGTTGCTTACACTGTTTTCATTGTAAAACTGTCATTTATTTTCCCTTTTTTTCCTTATTGGGGTTTATGTTTCCATGTATTAATCTCTTGTGGTCTTGGATCCGTGAACATAATGTTAGTATATGTATTAAAGTCTGCATTAATCTACAGCATCTACCTCAATGGAATGCTTTTTTTTTCTTTTGAAACTGAGTCTCCAAAGAATGACTAATTTTATTTTATATCACAGACACTGTAAAAACTACGGTGTAGAAATTCTAGATGTTGTCATGTGCCTCCAAATAGTATATGTTTTTAAATATAAAAGTGTAACTGATTGCATCCAACATGTAAATTCTGGCTCTTGGGAAACAGTTCATTTCTTTTGAAAGGAAGCTTTGGATCATCCATGCATTTGATGGACAAAGGATCAGCCACATAGTGAATTGGTTCTTTTACACATAATTTCTGGTTCCCACTTGGCTTCTCTCCATCCCTGGAGTGCCTACTCTTTTTCATGGCTGGTTCCCTCCAAGTGTATTCGCTGTTCATTAGACCAGAAAGATGACAGATATTCTGTTGTTTTGACCACTGTGTACATTGCTGACTTTAGTCTGTCTCAGGATAAAAGCCATGAAGACAAGAAACATATCCTGTTCTGATTGCTTTTTACAAATGATGATGTGTCCTCTGGGACCTGCCTGCCTTTTCCTTGTTCTCCACTATCTCCACCTCATTATTTTCTTGTATATTATCTGTAGTTTCTATTTTTACCTTCATTAGGGATGTTCCAAACAGCATTCACAGAAACATATAGGCCTGGAATTTATATATGTATATATATATATATATATATATATATAATGATACATATAATGAAGACAAATAACAAATCAGTGCTAGAAATTAGTATGTCTGTTATAAATTAATATGTCAGAAAAAGCTTTCTGCAGAAAATACTAGGCAACCTGGGACTGAAAATCTATCTAGATGTTGACTAAGCCAAAAACTGACTATGGAAAGATTATTTCTTATCATAAATATATTAAGAAAGGGTCTCTAAATGACACTTATTGCTGAGGGAGATAACAGTAAATCTTGGTAATAGAAGATTCACTGCTTACTGGATAACAAAATTTAGAATTTGAGAATAAATTTAAACATCTTTGGTTTAAACGACTTAAGTCTACATGTTGTTCACAACTCCTACATAGACACAATGCAATAACAATATAGTTTCATATTATGTAATTTACTCTGAAGTAAATTCTTATGTAAAAACGTGGCATATAAGCCAATTCAGATGACCTTTTATATAATTTGCTGCATTACAAATATTTTAAAACTGTGTTCTTTACCATACTCTGGATTGCATCATACTTCATTAAGGAAGCTTACTAGACATATAGAACATGAAAGCAGAAAGGTGAAAAATGTCGAGGGGAGGAAAGGATATAAAGCGAAGTAGGAGGGAGAACAAGAGAAGGTGAAGGGAAGAAATGCAGTAGCATTCTGTGTTCTCTTGTATGGTAACCTATATTTAGCTAGGGCTAAGGTAAAGCAGGAGGGAGACTACTTGGGGGCGCGGGGAGGAAAGAGTAAAACAGATGAGAGATTGATGAAAGAGGTATATCTATTAAAATTTGATGAAAATCATTATTTTGTATATTGCCTAATATGAAGGTGGGATCATAGGGACTGGAACATAATTCAGTGGTAGAACTCAATATCAGCACATTAATATTGTGATTGTTATATTAATATAGCTGGAGTTGCTGGCTACAAGTTACTCTGGGCGAGAAAAAGAGGTGACCATTTTGACACAACCTCCCCAAATTAACATGTCCCAGCTCTGCTGTGATGACAAAAATACAAAGTCATGAGCAAACGCGTGTCTAGTAGGTCCCTCATGAGTTGGTGTCTTCACCTTTACTGATCTCTGAATGAATTAGTACAAATATTTTCAGAATAGATTGAAATTGACCCCATTGATACCAGTTTGACAAAATGTGGGGTATAGAAACATTCTCTTTTTAAATATAAAATTGTGAAGCATCCAAGAATCTTAACAACTAGTGCTCTTTTTCAATAAATGCCAAAGAATTTACTCACATTTTTGTATACAGATCACCAACAAGAGTTTGATCATTCACAAAAGAACAGGAAGATATCCTATGACCTGAAGGAGAAGGAGCAGGGTGATTTACCTGTGTTACACAGAAGACTTACAGGGGAAGGAAGACCAACAAGAGTACTTTTTATTGCACAAAAAATTACAGCAATTATCACTCCAGGTTATAAAAAAGTGACCCCCTACAAAAACTAAACGGGATAAAGTACTTACAAATACTCAAATGGAACAAAATACCAATGCCTTTTGACTTGATATGTTCTTTAGTTGCTAATAGAAACGGACAACCTGTGTGTAAGTAGTCACCTTCCGTCTCACACTGAGCTCTGCAGAGGAGAGGCACTAAGAAGCATCTACAAGCGAAGGGTAAGAGACACACTAGATGTCTGTACTTAATAGAAATAACAGGCAGGCATTCCAGGAACACATGTTAAAGAAAGAGAAAGTGAAGATATTGATGGACCTGATAAGCTAAAGTCCGATGGAAGGGGAGGAGGACCTCCCCAATCCGTGGACTTGGAAAGGGGCAGGGAGGAGATGAAGGAGGGAGGGTGGGGTTGGGAGAGAATGAGGGAGCCAGCTACAGCTGGGATATAAAGTAAATAAACTGTAACTAATATTTAAAAAAATAAAAATTTAATTATAAAAAAAGATATTGATGATAGAAAAAGCCACACTTAATTCAATTTTTTTCCCACAGAGAAGCTGCCATAGACCAATCCTTACAACCCTAAAGAGAAAAGGTGCTGAGCTATATAACCTAAAATATTGGTGATTAATTTTTTAAACGATAAGAAATAAGGCAGTCAGCTTGCTGTAAGGGTCAAGTGCGGTCCAAAGGAAGGAAGATGCTAGCTCATCAATACTGCAAAGGCTACCAGAACTACCTCAAAATTATGGGATCAGGCTACACTTCAGAACCAACACGGGAAAAGTACCACTGCTGATGCAGCACTGAAGAAGCTACTGCCACATTCAACCAGGCTTTGAAGGTTCTCCAATTGGGTTTCAAATTAGAAACGGAAGAGATGGGAGACCATGATGTCATGAGAAGATGTCTTCTAAGCACACATGAAATATATCCTGGTGACTTCCGGAAGTGCCGGATGATTGTCTCAGCAAGAGGAAAAGTTGCAGGAATACTCTCAATCTCTGTTACTATTTATTAAGTATACACTAGATACTGTGTCACTTGATTTTCCTGTATTTGTTGGCTCTGTAAGGTAGGTCCCACAAGTGTCACCACCCTAAATGTGCCTGTGCTCAACTCAGGAGCCTTTGTTTAATAGTCATCTAAAGGTAAAATTTTAGCAAGCAGATCTTTAGAATGTTATGCCTTCAACACACAGGAATATTTTATAAGTCTATAACTAAGAATGCTCACAGCATCAACCCATGCACAAACAGGTAAATGAACCGAACTGTTCATCACTGTGTGTTTCTTATTTCTGTGGCCTTCATATCATCTTCATCAAGAACGAACCCTGAACACATGCACAGGCTTCCTTCACTTCCTCCTCTTTCCCTGGTCTATAGCACTGAATTCCCTCCCTTTCCCTTTCTGATGTAGGATCTTACCCAGTATATCAATCTGTTTAGCTAGAGTATGAGCCCACTCCTAAAATCACAGAAGTCACAAAATTATGTAAAGAATACAATCAAGCCAATGTTTCAAGTAAGTATAGAGCTGTTTTAAATAGTGTGATGTCACCTGAAGAATGGCTTAGCACTGACAGTGCTAACATGGGAACTGGGGAATTTGAAGTATAAAATCAGCACATTATTCTCTGTTTTACGCATGATATTCAGCATTTAATATTTGCATAACAGTTTACAATACATCAAGCATTATTGTGCTAATTAGCTTGTGAGATCTTGAATGTTTGCAGACCGTTCGGGAGGTATTAGTTAGGAAAATGATGTAATGGAATTGAGCCAGAGTGTCTGAGCAGAAAATCTGATTTCACCATTTACTGTATCTGTCACTTTAAGCAAATGACTTAATCTCATTACGACTCAAAGGTGCCTATAAAATGAATAGCAATAATAGTGAGTAGAGTTTGATGAAAAGTAGAAATAATATGTAGAATAAGTGGCTGGCACAGTGCTTGGTGCATAGTGAACATTGTGCCCTTTGGCAGAAGGCTTTGCCTATGTTCTTTGATTGATTTAGTCTTTCTAACTCCACAAAGGTGACACAAAGGTCCACATTTCACAGACCACAGAAGCAACACAAAAGGACACGATTTATTTACAGTATTAGATCTCTTGTTCTATCATATGTATTTCCCCTTTAAGTACAAAAAAATCAACTCATAATAAAAATAACCTGCTCTCAGATAAAAGATGAGCTCAAATGTATTTTCACCTTCTTTAAACTGTTCAAGTGATGAATAACAAACCATACTTATGACACTTTCTAGCCTGCATGAAAACTTCACGTTTCCCCCTATAATATATTGAAATTTTATACAAATAGAGCTTGCATGAAATCGAATTATTAATAAAATTAAAGATTTTCTGCATGTAAATAGGCTGATCAATTAATAGAACCATTCAATATAATAAGGTTGTCACTAAAACCAAGAGTTTATGGAGCAATGAAGTAAGTCAGTTTTTAGTGATTATATGATTCTTTTATTAATTAAATTTTTATTTTTATATTTTATATTAATTACAGTTTATTCACTTTTTATACCAATGGTAGTCCCCTCCCTCTTTCCCTCCTAATCCCACTCTCTCTCCTTCATCTCCTCCCATTCCCCTCTCCAAGTCCACTGATAGGGGAGGACTTCTTCCCCTTCCATCTGACCCTAGCTTATTAGGTCTCATCAGGACTGGCTGCATTGTCCTCCTCTGTAGCCTTGCAAGGCTGCTCCGCCCTCAGGAGGTTGTGGAAAAAGAGCCAGGCCAGAGATAGTGCCTGTTCCCATTACTAGGTACCCACTTGGAAACTAAAATGTCATGGGCTACATCTGTGCAGGCGGTCTATGTTATATCTATGAATGGACCTTAGTTGGAGTATCAGTTTCAGAAAAGACCCCTGTGCCCAAATGTTTGGGTTCTTTTGGTCTCCTTGTGGAGCTCTGTCCTCTCCAGGTCTTACTATCTCCCCCTTCTTTCATAAGATTCCCTGCACTCTGCGTAAAATTTGGTTATGAGTTTCAGCGTCTTCTTTGATACACTGCTGGGTAGAGTCTTTCAGAGGCCCTCTATGGTAAGCTCCTGTTCTGTTCCCTGTTTTCTCCCTCTTCCAATGCCCATCCCATTTGCCTTTCTAAATGAGGATTGAGCATCTTACCCAGCGTCTTCCTTCTTGCTTAGCTTTTTTAGGTGTACAGATTTTAGTATGTTTATCCTATATTACAGGTCTAGTATCCACTTATAAGTGAGTAAACACCATGTGTTTCTTTCTGTTTCTGGGATACCTCACTCAGGATGATCTTTTCTAGATCCCACCATTTGCCTGCAAATTTCATGATTTCCTTTTTTTTTATTGCTGAGTAGTATTCCATTCTGTAAACGTACCACAATTTTTGCATCCATTCCTCCATAAAGGGACATCTGGGTTGTTTCCAGGTTCTGGCCATTACGAATAAAGCTGCTATAAACATGGTTGAACAAATGTCCTTGTTGTGTACTTGCGCATATTTTGGATATTTGCCTAGGAATAGTATAGCTGGATCTTGAGCGAGTGCTATTCCTAATTGTCTGAGAAAGTGCCAGAATGATTTCCAAAGAAATCTGACAGAGGTCTAATATCCAGAATACATAAAGGAATAAAGAAGTTAAAAAGCAACAGATCAAGCAATCCAATTAAAAAAAATGGGACACAGAGCTAAACAGAGAATTCTCTGTAGAGGAATATAGAATGACAGAAAAACATTTTTTTAAAATGCTCATAGTCCTTACTCATCAGGAAAATGCAAAGCAAGATGACCCTGAGATTTCACCTTACACCCACCAGAATGGCTAAAACAAAAAACTCAAGTGACAATGCGTGCTGGAGAGGATGTGGAGAAAGGGGAACCCTACTCGATTGCTGGTGGGAATGCAAACTTGTACAACCACTTTGGACTGTATGATTCTTAACATAAATTTATATGATAGGCAACTGCCTGACTTTTGTTTTGTCTTTACTAAGGAAAATTTGTATAGTGTCCACCATGGAAAAATCACTTCTGAACCTAACAACAACATTGATCTACAATCGTTCCTCTGACAGAAAACTTTTATTCAATTCTGCAAATATGATGCAGTGCCTAAGTGATGTGCCACTGAACTTAGCATCAGAATCAAGAATTAATGGGCCTCAGTTTCCTGATTTATTTTTGTTCTATCTTTACCTTTATTCAAGTCCTACTTTAAAAAAAAACTTTAAAGTATTTATGAGGCACAACTTTAACACCAGCTTGGATGGAAAGTTAAGTGTTCAGTTGTGTTTGCCAGATATGGTTATTGCCATACCATATCACCACTATTTGCCAACGCCACTGGCCATGAAAGAACCAGCGCAATCCAGGTTCATCCCCACTTAGAGACTTCTATCTCCCTTACCTTTGTGTTGTAGCATGAGTCCTGTTGGTTCATAGCAGAAAAGGATTCATATCTCAGGATCTTAGCTCCTCTGTCTCCACATCAAAACTGAAGAAACAAAATATTAATCCCAGCCCAGAATTACCAAGCAATCTATCATTTTTTCTGTCTGCTAAGGGAAGGGCTGCATGTTAGGAAAAGGGAACTCTTTTGGAGAAGAGGCTTAAATTGTGTGACAGGATCCCAATGGAGAGAGTCCCCTGGGGTAATGGTGAAATGGTCCATTTTTATTTCTATCCTTTGCATATTTCACATGCATATATTCTAGATATTGAGGAGACAGTGCTAACTACTGGAAATTGTTTCATTTCATGCACTACATTTTAGAGACCAGCACTCTACTAGGACTCTTGTTACTGTTGACAAGTGAAACATGTGTCCTGATTGTAGGCCCTTCCTTCATCTCCTCCAGGTCCCACCTTCCCTCTCTCTTCCTCTCTATCCTCCTTCCCTAGTTTACAGAAAGGGGGGGGGGTCCTCTTCCCCTACCCTCTGACCCTAGCCTATCAAGTCTCATCAGGATTGCCTGCCTCCTCTTCTGTGGCTTGGGAAGGACACACCACAGAGGGGAGGTGATCAAAGAGCAGGCATCAGAGTCCTTGTCAGAGACAGCCCCTGCTCCCCTTACTGAAAACCCACACAGAGACTGAGCTTCCTGTTGTCTACATCTAAGCAGGGGTAAAACAGCCAAGTCTTAAGCAATCAGTCTCTTTGAGCACACTGTTAAGAAGCTCTGCTGATGGAGTAAACATCAATGCATTTTTTTTTTCATCTAAGCCATCTGTATTTCTTGATCTAAGAAAAATTTGTTGCTAGACAAGACTTTCTGTATACTTTCTGAGGACAGGGATAGCAGGGACACTGGGTGACTGCAAATTAAAATCTAGAAGCACTAAATTAGAGAGAAAAATACCTCATGCCTAGGAAGCATAAAAAGATGGAAATCAAGTTTACTAGTCTCTTTTCATTGGAAAAATAAGTACTCTGTTTTAGGACTGGGCTCTCAGCTCTAAACTTGAAACTATAGGGTTTCCAAACCTCTGCACTAACAGACAAGACCAAATAAGGGATAGAAGAAGTATCCCAAATACTGTCAGCTTGGTCAGCATATGTCAGTGAGATCCCCCAAATTTCTTTGTTGTCTTAGCTGCAACTAGAACAAAGCAAAGCAAAAGTGATTGTGGGCAACATATTACACTAACCTTTTCTAAATGCCTTGTCTTTTAAAATTATAGTTGCCTATTGCACAATTATAAAACTCAGGGAGTCATCTGCAAGCAAATATTTATAGGCACGCTTTGATTCTTTTTTT
>CM053765.1:22411370-22423382 GCA_028658305.1 Pachyuromys duprasi
GCTCACCTGGCAGTCGCAAAGGCTGGTGTTTTAGGTCCGAGATCTCAGTCTCCCGGTCACTGTGCCTACACTACTGTCCTGCTCTTCAGACACAGTGTCCTTCTGGGGCAGCCATCTTGGATCCTCTCCAGGCTTTGATTTTTTTAAACCTGCTTTATTTGAGATTCCTTATGTCTCTTTCTCTCTTCTCCACGCAATCTCTTCTAACACCCACACCAGGTAGGAAAAAGAAGTTTAGCAAGAAGAGGGGCCAGAGTTCTCTTTAGCTATGCCCTGCTGGTTAGAGTCTTTGGGATTCTAAATGTCTTTACCTCCCTTATAACCAACCTACCTTAAGTAGGAGAGAAGGAAGGTTAATAGGGGCCAGCAATGTGAGTCTCTTTAGATGCTGTTTCTTGGAGTGATGCCGCTCTTAGTCATCAGGATACCAATAGTCCAATCAAACAGCCAACAGTAACCAACAACAAACAACAAAACAGCAAACAACAGCATCAACAGCCCTCTGCTGCAGCGGGGAACAGAACCAGCAGCAGGAGCTGCAGAGCCAAGGGCCCCCAAAACAGCCAGAGCAACCTTGAAGCGTTCTCTGAAGCATTTCTCTCTAATAGCATCTCAAAGCGAAGCAAAGCAAAGTGAAATGAAGAGTTCTCTCTGTCTGTCGACTTCTACTCATACCTTCTCAGAGTTCACACCAGGATGTTTTTCACATGGCAAAAATTACACCCTGCACAAGGCAGTTTCCTGTTTACAAGGAGCGCAGGACCACTCAAGAGGCTGCTTTAAGGGGACAAAAATCATGCACCTTTCATGAGACTGTTATCAGCTATGGACAAAGTATTCCCACATCCCATATTTGGGACTATTAAAAAAAAACATATCCACACAACACAATCAAAATTTCCACTACACTTATATATTGCATTTTCTTTAATGATACCCATCTAACGGTTTCTCAGTTATGTAATCTTTACCATCAACCAATAAAAGAAGATAATAAGGCATATGAGCTAACTGAGGCATGCATTGTAAAATAGCTTATTAGCAAAGGCCAGTAAATTTAAAATCCAGCACTTCATATTACCTGGAAGATAAACACTTGTGTCAATCTAGATAAGTTGACATAAGGGAAAATCATAAGTGTGCAGGCAACTACAGCCAAGATGAGTTTGGAAGAGGTAGTGGTCCTGGCAGTGATAAAGTGTATGAGAGATTGAATGCTAAGCCTTCCAGACATGACTAGACACATCGCTCATGTTACCAAATCCCTTGGATTTATGTGTTGGATGCTGTCAAAGCACCAGGTAAATATACATCTCAAATGTAATGAAAGAATCAAAAGCTACATAGAGTGCCTAGGGTAAAAGATTTTAAAGATTTGTTCTATAGATCTCTTTGTCATTCTGGTAGCAAAATAATATATTTGAATACATAAAATGCAACTTATTACAATGCAGAACAAATAACAAAAATATTTAAAGAGGCTTGTTAATCCAGTCTTTCCTATATGCATTAAATAAGTTTTTACTGGAATAAACAATGTGATTTTAATAATATGTTTGAGATGTATCTAGTAATGTTTAATATATTATTTAATATGTTATATTTGTTAAATATAACTGATATACCAAAAATTGCACGCAATATATCTATATATTATTGTATCTGTATATAATTATATATTTATGATATTATCATCAAACTATGATAGCACCAGATTCATTACCTCAAAATTTTCCATTTTTTTTCTGGCATGGGAAAGGCCAGGTATGATAAAAATGCCACGTGATATCTAGCCACAACATTTTTTAAAACTTCATAATCTTGTATTGTTAACTTTAAGTGTCGTGTGGCTATCTTTTTTTATCTTAGTGACTAAAATTTACTCATTTTGCATAACAAGAGAAATAATTTTCTTTTTTCTCCTCCCCACCAGCTGCTGGCATCCTTTACTCCATTCCACTCTGTGATTTTATGAGTCTGACTGTTTTAGAAACCTCATATAAAGGAACCATCTATAGTATTTGTCATTCTGTGACTGGTTTATTTTAGATAATGTAATGTTCTCTGGGTTAATCCATGTGATAGCAAATAGCTGTATATCTTTCCTTCTGAAGACTGAATAACATGCAGTTTCATTGATAGCTCGTATGTTCTTTATACAATATATAATTTTACCACTCAAACTATTCCTCTCTGAACTTTTCAACATACTCTACAGATTCATGGAGCCCCTTGTAAGGGGTGGGAAGATGGTAATACTGAGTGACTTATATTCATCATAACATGTATTAGTTAATTTAATTGTTCCTGTGACAGAACACCTAACAGAAAGGAATTTGAAGGAGGAAGAGCTTACAATGGCTCACGGTGTCAGGAAATTAATTTATTTTTATATTAATCACAGGTTACGTACTTTGTATCCCAGCCGTAGCCCCCTCCTTCATTCCCTCCCACTCTCCCCATCCCTCCCTCATCTTCTCCCTGCCCCCCTCCAAGTCCACTGATGGGGGAGGACCTCGTCCCCTTCCATCTGACCCTAGCCTGTCAGGTCTCTTCAGGGCTGGCTGCAATGAATGGAAGGAGCTATGGAAGCAAGTGGGAAGGGCATGGTGACAAGAACTGAAGACCAGATGATCTGGTAACATTTGCAGTCATAAAGCAGAGAATGGAACAAACTGCACCCCAAACAGCATTGCAGCTGACCAGCAGGTATTCAAACATAGGAGCCTTTGGGGAATATTCCACACTCAAACCATATTTTGCCGCTGTCTCTTACAGGACCCTGGTCATCTTTCAAAACAAATTGAATTCAATTCAACTTCAGACATCTTTATAGTTTAACAATGCCAACACTGTTTAAAAGCCCAAGTCCAGAGTCTTTTCTGAGACTCAGGGCAATCTCTTGACTGACACTCTCTGTAAGTTTTTTAAGTTATATACTTCCAATGTAGACTCACACATAGAGTCCAAAAAAAAAAAAAAGGCAATAGAGGCATACAAAGATTGGATTTAGCAAAACTTGCACTGTGCAGGTGGGATTAGAGGATGACAAATCATGCTGTTCCATGTCTAGAATCTGGGAAATGTGATAAAATTATATGGGCTCTAAAGAGATTGGGTTCCCCTACTCCTTAAGCTTTGAAGCCATATACACAGTCCCTGTTAGAAAGACTCAACACCACGACATCAGTTTTTTTCAGTAGATGAACTACAATTCTAGACTCTCTAACATCCCATGGTCCACATTACAACTGAGACTTCACTTTCATAGTTTCATCACATGACCTCTAAAGTCTTCCTTTCGAGGACACAAACCCTGCCATATATCCTCCTAGCCTCAGGAATTCCCTTGAACTGTGTTGCAATACCCAATAGCCTCCTACATTTTTCATGCCTGCAACCTCAGTACCACATAGTCAATGCTGCCTGTTTTTTGTCAGCTCAAATAGAACCTGACTACCTTAAGCCACACTTGACACATCCTCTGTATGCCTTTGCAGATAAATTTGCAGGATTACTTTCCTAGGCAGTGATTTTTGACTAGAGGAGCCTACAACCCTAGAACTGGAAAAGAGCAATCAACTACAGCCATGTCATAGCCTGAAAGTTGTGCTGTCTTGGAATTCTCTCCACTAAAAAATTTGTCTACTGCCGTTGAAGTCAGTGTTATGAGAGTTATCAAGATGGAGAAAGAATGCAGGCAGATTATTTGCAAGAATATCTTTAACCCATATCACAACAGAGTCCTGGTTCACCCTCTGAGACCTCATGTGCTAGACCTCCACTGTCTTTCTCAGCATTCTTGTCTTACAAACTGCCACCAGGATTTACCATTAAGCTCTACTCAAGACATTGTATATCAGCTCTAGCCCATAGCTCCAAACTCCTTCACACAACTCTCAAAAATCAGTTCCATTGACCTAAAGTTACATGATCAGGTCTCTCACCAGAGCCCCATTTCTCAGTACTAGTTTTCTGTATCATTTGCTTTTCTTATCACTGCAACAAAATAGCTAGCAGTAAGAATTTTAGTAGAGAAAGAAGTTATTCTGCTTCTCAGGGATTTGGGGGGTTTTGTTTGTTTTGTTTTTTCATGTTTTGGATTTTGGTTTTGTTTGTTTGTTTTTCAAGACAAGATTGCTCGCATAGCCTTGGCTGTCCTGGACTCACTTTGTAGACCAGGCTGGAATTTTTCTTTTAAGAATGGTCCCTCTCCCCAGCCCCTCCCTCCTCACCCCAAGAAAATCCCCTAAATGATCTTGCAACCCTGGCTGACAGTTTTAAGGGATTATTTTATTAATGGTAATAAAGACATGGTAACAAGCAAGGAAGACATTACAGTAGGGGAAGAGGGGAAACTAATAACAAATTAGCATTTGCAATCAAGAAGCAGAGAGTAAACAGGAAGTTGAAAAAGGCTATAAAACCTAAAGGCCAACCCCAGTGACCTACTTACTCCTGCAAGGCTGTGCCTTCTCAAGGTTCTGTAACTCTCCCAAACACTGCCATTCACCAGAGTTCACATAATCAAAGATGTAAGCCTACGGGGGACATTTATATTCAGTCATAATACTATGTCCCTATATTGGTTCACCAGCCAGTCAAATAAAATGTGATAGTGACGTTTTGTATTAATGCAATTCTAGTTATGTCTAGTAATGTCTGTACATCTTGAGACGTACATACAAGTTGAACCTGTAGTTGGATTATATCAATTGTAGTAAGCATTACTATGAAAAACTGTTTTGTAAAATTTCAAAGTTTAGCAATATTTTATGACAAATTATGCCATTAAAGAGCATCTGTTTGTTACTGTATGCACTATAAGTAATGATATTATTCAAATACTGCCAAAAGACTAATAATAAATGTTCTCAAATAAACTTGTGTTTTCTCTTTCCCTTTTTAATTCTCTGTGCAATGTATAATCCAATAGAAGTTTTTTTTAAAAAAACTGAGATATATTTCCATTATTCCAAGAATAAAGAAACTAGAAGAAAGAGCAAAAGTCATCATATAATAAATTATTATTAAATTAATAACTTCCACCTGTAGTTTTGAATTTTAAATAAAATGTATCTGTATATAACAAAGAAAATACAAAATGTCCAGTGATAAATCTTAAATAATTTTGTATCAACTACCATTTGTTTCTTTCTCTTGAGAAAGTCTACAGATAATTGAAAGAGAGAATGAAATAAAATTCACAGTGTGGTTCAGCAATTTTGATTCCAAACACTAAGCATTTCAGCTAAACAGTCAGAAAAATCTCTACAAGCAACACAAAGCTCTGATTTTTTAATTTGTATTTCATGAATTGATATTCCTAGACATTAATAATGATTATAATATTTAGAAAATAATAGAACATTATTATAACAACTAGCATAAAATGATTAAAATAAATCAAAGAGAAATGAATAAAGGGCTATAGTAGAATTGTGTTTTCATTGGTTTGCCAGAGGACTGATGTAAGTCATAGATTACCATGTAACTGCTATCCGAGGTACCCCCGAAGATAAGAAGTTGTAGGAAAGCTTCTGTGACATAAACATTCTTAGACTGGCAAGGAAAGACTTCTAATAGGAACCTGTGTTTAGGATAATTACCAATTTAAACAAACAAACAAACAAAAACTAGGCTCTTCCAACAAAACCCTGAATCCATACTACAACACAATCAAACTATCAAAAATTTGGTAATGTTAGTCTACAACAAATATAGAAAAAAGTACTACTAAGCAATGAAGTATATCTGTCAAGAGAAGTATACATAATGTGGAAGAAACAGAATTATCTGTAGGTTCAAAGAAGAGAAACCTGAGCTAAGACAGCATGTTGAGAGAGATTAAGAAATAATACACGTGGACAGAACTCAACACAGAGGAGTTATTCAGGAGAATCTGCTTGTGAGGAAGAATGAAATTGTAAGGAAACTACAAAACAGACAGGAACCAAGGGTCAAGGGTGACTGACAGAGAAGGGAAAATAAAGTTAACAGCAGAGAGTGGACAATTAGACAGGAGCAACTCTTATGAGCTGAAATTTGTTCTCCTAAAAGGTATTTTGGTGTTTTCATCTTTAAAACGTGCAAGATTGACCCTATTTGGAACTGAGCTTTTCTCAAATGTGCACCACTGAAACTGAGGTGCCCTTATGTTTGAGCTCATTCACTATAATTTGATTTCTCATGTGAAAACAGCACCATGTGAAGACAGAAACAAAAACGAAGGAGAGGGAGGGTTCTGTGAAGTAGGAGTCACAGACACTATATTTGCACTGCTGCAAGCTAAGAGACACTAGTTTGTTGCAGGAAGACTAGAGAGGAAGTGAAGAATGATATTCCACTAGAGATTTTAGAAAGACCATGCCATGCTCGTGCCTTAGCTCAAACACAAAGCATCTAGAATTTGGAGATAATATTTTTTTTTCAGACCATTCAGATTTGTGGTGATTTGTCATGGCAGCCCTAGGAAACTCATTCCTTACAAGAAGAAGTGCCATGATGAGATTTGATTAGGGGAGTGGTATTATCAGATTTTCAGTTTGAAAGGATGACTTGGACTACACTAGAAAATATAAGCTGGCAGGGAAGCAAGGTCAATTGAAGAGAAATTGGAAGCAATAGCAGTAAAACTGGAAGTTATGTAGCCAAGAACTCAGGCTTAATTATATCCAGTTAGAGTTAATCTAGCAAAACGACTAGACTAAAACTTCCACTGCTTCAGCAACAACACCTCTTCAACAAAGATACGTCAGCTGGAAGCAAAGCTCTATGAGAATTCAGTCTGTCTGCCACTGCACTAACACAAGTCTTGACCCTGGGCATGGCATTTCATCATTCTCCTCATTTGCAAGGAGAAGTAAAATATCTCCGGTAGTGTAACTCAGCAATAAAGAAAGTTGTGAAGAGACCTTCTCATTTCTGCTTTGGCATGACTAGCATCCATAGTGTAGGAGTGTTTCAAACAAAAGAAACTCAAAAGATGCTGTATAAGCTTAGCTGGCACACATACACAGGGTCTCAGAAAACGAGATCAGCAAATGAGAAACTTTTAAACCAGAAATCTGGGATTCATACTGTGTGTTTCCCTATCCAATTAATCTTTTTTTTCCAGTTAATCTTTAAATCACAGTGGCTTTAGATTTTACTACTGCTAAATAGATTACTTGTCCCATATGTCCCCCGTGTCAACAAATGATTCTAGTTGCATAGCTTGTGACACTGGTACTCCTCCAATTATGTGAGTATGTGAAGTACCAAAAGTCCCTTATCTTGCATCTGGTTCTGCTTAAACCACACAGAATTTTACAGTCTACAACCAAAACAACCTGACTAACACACCAAAAATTAAATTTCAAAGGCCAAAACATTAATAAATGAGTAATTAGGCAATCAGCTGTTATAATGAACTATTTCTGTAAATACAGAAACAATGTATCTCCTTGAATTGTGTGTAATGGATCAAAGACTGCAAAATACAACAAAAGCAATTGTGCTAACACAATAAAAACATTATGGAGTCTATTTTCTAATAGAAATCGCCCTGTGTTTATGAAATAATCACCAATTAAATGTAAGAAACATATAGTATTTCTATGTCTCTGTACATAGGAATTTTTATTTATGATCTAATGATTTAATAATAATTACATGAGTGCTTGTCATCAACATGGTTCCTGGAGAGGGACTTCTCAGTATTACGAAACAAGCTTATAGTCAAATAATATGGAGCAAAGCAGGTACCATGTAGATGCTGATTAACAAAAAGTAAACACTGATAAATTGATGCACATATGGAATGAACAGTAATAAATGTGTAGTAAGAACATGGAAGGTGAGAGAAATGAAAATTTGAGAAGGAAGAGAAAAAGGCTAAAGGGGAGAAGGATAAAGGAAAGAATCAAATTTTTGAGAGGCTAGAGTCTATGCTGGCAGGTATTGTGAGATATTTCTAGAAGGTTATACCTAATGTTCTATTGTTTACTTGTTTAAACAGCACAACAGAACTTTACCAGGAAACACAATTCTAAGTTTACTGCACACACAAAACACCTGGATGAGTTCTGATTTCTATGATAATCAAGAAAATTGTTAGCATAGCCTCTCCGGTGCAAAGTGATGAAGAGCTGAGACAGTGGTGTGTGTGTATTTGCGTGTGTGTGTGTGTGTGTGTGTGTGTGTGTTCTAGTTTATTTTCTGTTGCTGTGTTAAAATACTCTGATTAAAAGCAACTTGTAAGTGGAAAGAATTTATTTCAGCTTATGTTTCCATGTCACAGTCTATCATTTAACACACAAGAGAAACCTGAAGGCAGAAAGCATGGAGAAACACTGTTCTCTCATTGGCTCATGCACACCCTGCTTTGACAGTCCAGGCCCACCTGCCTAGAAATGTTGGCGCACACAGTGACCTGGCCCTTCTCTCAGTAATTACCAATCAAGAAAGACTTTCACAGACATGGCCACAGTCCAAGCTGATTGAGGCATCCTTCAAGTGAGGTTCCCTAGTGATTCCAGATTGTTTCAATTGGACAATAAAAAGTAACTACTACAGTCTGCAATGACCAACATGAATAACTACTTCTGATAAATGTGTTAGAGACAGAGACTCCAAATGGCCTGGGTCTTGACCACCTGACTAAATCCACTATTGCTCTCCAGAGAGTCTAACCCATGCTCTGATTTTTGTATAGTCTCCTTCTTAGGGTTTTTACATATCACCATGTACCAAGTATATCTTTTTCTTTTTTTCTCCAACTGGATACTCATGTTTACAATGTTCACTTAGCTGCCCTTTCCTCCAGAAAACCTTTAGAGCAATCCTCCCACGATGTCTTCACACAAAACAATTGTACATTTTCCTTCACAGTATTTGTCTTGCAAGGACATTTTTTTTTTTGCAGTTTGAAGTAGATAGCTCTAGAAGATTCCTACTACACAATAGGCAGTAAACATTTTGTAGCCGTTGTTAACATCACCATAATCAAATCTGATCCCACCTTTGTGATTCCACTGAGTCTCGGGAGAGGCAACCCAGCTGGCATGCACATGTAACACAATATGCCAGCACCGTTCACCCTCTACCTCTAGTAAGCTGTGAGGCTTAGCAACTAAGGTATGAGATATGCAGCGTTGAAAAGACTTGGGCATTCAAAGCTATTTTTATTCAGACAAAATATCAAAGACACCCAAGATCAGCCAGTGTAATTCACCATAGTGTTTCTCTAACATTCTTTGATAATGGCAATTTGGAAACATATGCCCTGTCTTTTATAAGTGGGGCCCAATACTTCATAGGAATAGAGAAGAATCTAATGTTTAGTAGTATCCACTGAATTCAGAAGAGAGGGAAGGAAAGGGTCACATTCTACTCTGATGGAGTCATCACTTAACCAAAGCAGAAGGTGAAGAATAAACTTTCAGATTAGCTAAATTCTTGCACAGAACATTTGTATTTTAATATTTGCCTTTGAGGGAGAACATCAACATCGTTTTTTCCCTAAATGTCAATTATGTAACATACACAAAACACATTCTCACATCCTGACAAATTATAATGTTTCACAAAATATAAGAAATAAGTAAATAAACACCTCATTTTTCTATGAGCTATTTTGTAACTGGAAAGTGGTGAAATGTTTATACCAGGAGAATGTTGTCCCCAGTTGATATAAAAACTAAGAATACAAAACTTTCTAAGACCTATTTGCCATATTTCACATGTGTCTCTAGAAGTTTCTCTTTTTCATACACAAAAACAGTGAAAGGAAACTTGCTTCATTGTGAGCCTCCATCATATGGGAAAGCTCAACTAGAAAAACGTTTTTTCCCCCTAACTGTTCACTGTTCTAATCAGTCTCATAAAAGAAACCTTCCTCATCAGCCTGTCATCATACAGATTCTGAGCATAAGGTGCAGAGATGGGGGTGTGGAAAGAAAACATATTCCAGATTACCCACTGAGAGACTCAGACAGACGTCACACATGTTAGCCATACCCTGAGAAGAAGATAAAAGAATGGGTACTTCTTTGAAGATTATAAATCATAATCATTACTATTCCATCAGAGGTAAGGTAAATGTTTTTATAAAATGTGTAGCAGCATCAATCATTGCAAAAAAGAACACTCAAAATTCCCCTTCTCAAAACTCTCTGGAAAATGCCTTAGTTGTTTAGGAAAGAAACTCTCCAAAATGTCCTTCATCTGGCCCATCACCTCTTCTCCCACAGGCCTTTCAATAATCAGAGGCAACACTCTGTCTGCTTTCTTGGGTCTAGGAAGATGGGCTCTTTCTAGAGTATTTAGGACTTAAACTGTTATTCACCTTAGATGAGTAACAATTCTGGCTTATTGCTGAACCTTCCTACACAGACACACACACTCATGTGCATGCTCACATCTTCTTTTGTCATGTGCATTATCTCTTACACACTGACATTCTCATGTACAGCTCACACTATCTCACATCACGCACACTATACGCTCACACACAGTTCTCTCACACATGCACACCGACTCCCACTCTTATGTGCACTCTCTGTCTCACTCATTCACAAACTCCCTCTGTAACACACATCATTTCACACCCCCACACATCAACTACTGCCACATTCTCATACACACTATCTACATTTGCTGTATTTATAAACTGATATTTTCTACCCATTACATAGGAAATTCATCAATTACAAACTTGCTTGTTATAGTATAGTCTAGAAATATTATTACATTCTTCTAAGAACTATCAGACATGAGACTCCCCATCTAAGGAATACCATTTCTGATTAGGAGTTCAGCTATAAGAATGCTAACAAAAATATCTGCTGTTTCCAGCCCCCACCACCACCACAGATAAAAGGAAGGAGGCCAAGAAAATATGTGGATATATATATATATATAGTATATATATATATAACATATTAAATGCGGATATATAGATATTAAATAGTTATATATATCCATATAAAGGTGTTTAATTCTAAAACATTTTTCTGGAATATTTAATTTTAGTATTCTTCAAAGTAAAAATTATATATTTATTTTCCTTTTTAAATTAATTTTATTAATTACAATTTATTCATTTTGTATCCCAGCTGTAAACCCCTCCTTGTCCCCTCCCAATCCCACCCTCTCTCCCTCTTCTTCTCCCATGCCCCTCCCCAGTCCACAGATAGGGGAGGTCCTCCTTCCCTTCCATCTGACCCTAGCCTATCAGGTCTCATCAGGGCTGGCTGCATTGTTGTCCTCAGAGGCCTGGCAAGGCTACTCCCCCATCAGGGGAAGGTGACAGAATGGCAGAGAAACATTTAAAGAAATGCTCAATATCCTTAGTCATCAGGGAAATGCAAATCAAGATTACCCTGAGATTTCACCTCACACCCATTAATTTATTTTCAAGGAAAGAATATAATCTAAAGAACATCAAAAAGATGAGAACTGTGGGAACAATTAAGTATTGCTCATAATTAAGTTTATTTTTGACACCACAGATTAGACCCAAAGACATAAAAAAAAAAAAATTCTTTACATCCCACCTGCATCAACTTTAAGTTAAGACAAGCCCTTAGCTAGAGGTTCAGTGGAAGAAATTGCTGAGTCTTTCTTTTCTTTCCTTGTTTTCAGAATGATTATAGTTCTTAGGAGTGATGATCAAAAATTCTCAAGCTGAGAAAAATATTTTGCCAGAAGTGAGAGACCAAGACATTAAAGATGGCTGTTTTTAGTGCTTAAGGCCTAAAATAGTTGGGTGGGGAGGTCCAGTAATGCTCTGAGGGGAAGAACTCACCTTACCGAATTCTTTACCCCCACACTAGAGACACAGTTGCTAGGAAACCGGCCCATCCCCCTAGGGAGGGATTAATGGTTTGGGGACCTTCCTATAGCCAATCAATTCAAAATGCAATGTTTCAACCAATAGACGCTTGTCAGGTAGGAATCACCCCTGCCTTGGGCATGCTGGGAGGGACCAGAATCTTTAAATTACCCAACTAACCTGAGCACTAGGCTCTT
>CM053765.1:22441608-22465355 GCA_028658305.1 Pachyuromys duprasi
AACCACAACCAGGATATATTATATGAGAAAAAAATATATTTCAATAACCCTCCCCCATACAAGCCGGGGAGTGACACACTGGCTGGATCCCAGTGGACGACATTGCAGCCAGCCCTGAGGAGACAGGATGAGCTGGGGTTGGATGGAAGGGAAGGAGGTCCTCCCCTGTTGGTGGACTTGGAGGGGGCGGGGAGGAGGGAGATGAGGGAGGGTTGGGGAGGGTGGGAGGGAGTGGGCGGGCTGCGCATGGGATGCAAAGTACCTAACCTGTGATTGATAACAAAAAATAAAAAATAAATTAAAAAAATTAGTAAAAAATAAATAAAAAAGGGAATCTTACCTGGAAAGCCTGAAATGAATATAAATTCTCAATGCCATCTCTTGGTTAAGTGTCTCACTGTCGTGGCTGAGTGGTCCTCCTTCACTTGGGACCCACTATGATCATGATCCTCCAGAATTCATAAGGGCCAAATGAAAAACGCAATCTGCAAGATAAACAGATCAGGCTAGGATCTTATTCTTTTGAAAATGATTGTTAAGAGGCTCCTGGGGAAAAGAAGATAAACCTAACTCTGTCAAAGAAATTTTTATCATTAAGAAAACGCAGCAAGCCCTCATTCAGCAGTACTGAAGTGACAAATTTCTAGGGACCCATGTATAGAAAGTATTATGCAACAGATAATTATACTCCAGTGGATGTAACTTAATCATAACATAATTAGAGGCAGAAAAATTAAAAATATTCACACCAGTATTAAAATTTGCCAACTTAAACAAATCTTGCTCACTGGCACATATCACAAGCAGACAGTTAATCATAATACAGTCTTGATTTGGTCCCTCTAGGAAGCCACAAGTACAGCCTCTTAATTATTATCAATGACCCAAGAGGATTTAGTGGGCAGTTTTGGCTGCAATCCTACCAAAAATCATGTATTTGTGATGGCTGATGTTGATTATTCTGGACAAATGTGCTTGGGTTTTCTGAAGCCATGGAGAAGGAAAAGAACATTGCTATAGTTCAGCTATCCAAATCTCGCGAGAGTTTCTTTTCTTTCCTGAAGTGTTTAAAATGTTTCATCCACCTTATAAATCCAAGAGTCATGAGCCTTGGCTGAAGGAGCCAACAGTCCAAAATAAACAAACAACAAAATGAATAATCTATCCTTTCTGGCTGTGGCTGAATAATACCGAATTTATTGTCAGCCTCAAAAATAATCAGTCTGTTGTAAGAAGAAGCCAAAGTGCTTTTAGTTCTGTAGTCATCAGACATGAAAACTGAGCAAAGCTTTCACTCTTCTGCTGTTGTTAGGTCAAGGACAGAATTTCCATACAGCTCCTATTGACTTCAAATGTCTGAATCACAACTTCAAAGTCCAGCTTCAAACAGAATGAGTCCTCTCAGGTGTAGTTCAAGTTCATTGGTCTTTCTATTGTTTACTACAAAGGATGGCAACTGTTATACAAAGGACAACATAGTAACCAATTTAAACTTTTAGACAAGGTTGATCGTTTCTACATACTATTCTTTGTTTCCTCCTATTTCAGCTATTTAAAATGCAAATATATAACTCTTAGCTCATAAACCATGTAAACACAGGCCTGAATCTGTCAACCACGCTCTGACTTAAGTCCAGCAGCAGAGTATCTACATTTGAATCAAACTCAGAGTAAAGGGAATAACACATTCTTTTCTTCTGGAAGACACTTCAATTACTTACAGGAAAATTTACTTGATTATTGAAGCAAAGACAGCTGTTTTAAAAGTATATTTGCACTATAGTTGACATGCCCGTGACCATTTTTAAAGATTTATTTATTATTTATTTATACAGCATTCTGCCTGCGTGTGTACGTGCACACCAGAAGAGAGCACCAGATCTCATTATAGATGGTTATGAGTCACCATGTGGTTTCTAGGAATTGAACTCAGGACCTTTAGAAGAACAGCCAGTGCTCTTAACCTCTGAGCCATCTTTCCAGCCCTACCATGACCATTTTGAAGCAGTGGCAAAGACCTACCTACAGAGGTCCCTAGTCCATAGCTAATTATGACAAAATAAACACAATTGTATGAAAGATACCTAAGTCGTTAGCAGTGGCATCACAGGTGATAATCTCCACGTAGAGGTGGGAGCCTCAGAAGTTCCTTTTCTGTCACCTCTCTCTCCAGTACAATCTCATGGAGAATAGAAGCGCTAAAATATTGATGGAGACCCAAGGTAGCACAGCTGCCCTGAGTCAACCATGCTTCTGCAAAAAAATCCAAACAAATGCATGTATCTGTCAATCTGGACTCCACAGAATCTGTCCTTCGTCTATTGGCTCCTCCGTATTTCCTATTTCTTCCAGGAAACTCATGAGATAGTATTGTACCAAGGTCCCTTCCATCTTGCTTTTGTAGTTGATATAGCAGTAACTGATAGTAGTCTGCTTTCCCCATGGTAGAAAATGTTCAGGGATTATCCCACTACTTTTAGGTGTCTAGAAACCCAAGTGGACAAAGGGTCAACAAGAAGCAAAACAGTATCCCAAGGTTCCCAGTGAAGATAGGATTCAGCTTGACTACACTAGCCTGACACTGGCAGTCTTTGAATGTTTATTTATTATTTTTATTATTTTAGTATCTGCATGTGAATACACTTACATGCAAGAGTAAACAGGAAATAGTAACACAGGGTTAGGACTCACTTTCCAATGAAAACTCTAAACTGCAACAGGTTAACAAAAACCAACTCGAATTCTCTGTCATTCCTGGAAATCTTAATTGTTACCAATTGTCCCAAGGATTGCTACCATTCAACAAATTATAGTCAAGACATTTGTAATTGCTTCCAGGGCTGGATACGCATGCCAAGAATAAGGGAGCCATTACTAAGTTTTTTGTTTCATCAAAGTACATTTCCATAGTCCCATAATTAAACAATACTCTTAAAAGCACATCTTCATAAAATAGAAAATAGTTTTCTGAAAACTCACAACATTGAATTATTTTTACCTAATAAAAGTAAAGAACCAAGAAATGGACCTAAAACACCTGCAGAGTAAGAATGGACCTAAAATATCTGCAGAGTAAGAACTGTAAGACATGTACACTAGAAAACAGGAATTTTTTAAAGGAATGAGTCAAAGGTTAAATGCTCTTTCTGTACTTCAATGACTCTGAGCCCCCTGACTTTTGGTAGAGATACAGGATGAATATCAATTCAAGACAATCCTCAAGGAACTGGGAAAATTAAGGAAAAATAAGGCAAAGACAGAGACTGAGACAAATTCATTCCTTCACTGGCCAGCGCAGTTGCAGCAAACCCAGTAGGTACAGCAAACCCAATGAGAAATAAAGAAAACAAAAATATCACTGAATTACATGCACAGTGATATCTTAGTTCACTTTCCTAAGGATGTGATAAGATACCCTGACAAAAGCAATATAAGGGGAGGGGGAAGTAACCTGGGTGAGAGAGGATTTACTCTACCTACAGAAGTTCCATGTTGCTCAAATCAAAGTGACAGGAGCTTGAAGCAGCTGGTCACACAGGAAAACAGAGAGAGATGCATGCATGCTAGGATCAAGTTCACTTTTTCCATTTTTGAGGGGGCATGGGAGTAGTATTTTGTGATGGAGTTTCTCTGTGGACTCACTTTGTTCACCAGGCTGGCCTCAAACTCACAGAGAACCACTTGCCTCTGGCTTCCAGAGTAGTGGGATCATAGGTATGCACCATGCCAGGATGACTTTCTCCATTTTCTACAATTCAGCATGCTCTGCCCAAGAAGTGTTTCCACACACAGTTAAGATGGTTCTTTTCGCACCAATTAATGCAATTAATATTACCCTCCCCACAGGTACAGTAACAGGCCCATCTCCTAGGTGATTCTAGATTCTTTCAAGTTGACAATTAACACTTACCATAACAAGAAAGAAAAAAATTTAAAAAGGAAGATGTAGTTCATGAAGCTTCTTTATCCACAGCTAGATAGATGATCCTGATATAAGTCAAGTAAGAGGAGTTTCTTTACCAACAGAGACCAGCAGGGACAAGAAAATTACTGACCAGAGAGGCCAGAGACATCTCTCCCCTCCACAGGTCAGACTTACAGCTTCTCAGAGTACAATGGCACCAGAAGAAAAAAACTGTGTTTGACAAAGGTGATGTATCAGCAACCTTTAGTATTGAACTCCCCCTTCAACAGAACAGAGCTGTTAAAACAACTCTGTTTAGATTTGACTGCAAATTGAACTAGTTAGGACTGAGTATACCAGAACACTGTAAAATACATTGTCTCTGCTAGGTAGCTTGGGGGAACTTGAGAAAAAAATGGAACTGAGATACAGAAAACTAAAATGTTATATTTTCCTGCCTCAAGTGGTAATGTCTAAGTTTAAACGTGATACACTGTGAGTATTTTCCTTAAGTTGTCCTTGTTCCCCCTCAAGCTGAAGGCATATGTCAAAACACTTTTACCTACTACAGTGCAGAGTACTTGAAATGTTGTCTTAAGATGGAATGCTTCTTCAGTGTAATGTTAAACTTGCACAGCTATAAACCCAAGCTTTAGAGTCAGAGAACTAGAATTCAAGTCATGTGTCAACCACAGGATCTTGACTCACCTACTATGTTCTGAGCTCCACTCAACCTTTAGAAAACAGAAAGAACACATACTTTGCAAGTTTGCTGTCAGTTTAATGCAGAAAGATATGCAATATGATTGCTACACAATCTGGCAGATGGTAAATCTTGTTAACAAAAAATCTAGTAGCTAGAACCATTGCAGGCCCTACATTTTTTTTTTCAGATAAGGCTATTCAGAACCAAACATTTCAATGGTCCACCTGAAAATATCCAAATTTATTCATTTAAATTTTACTTTTTATAGATTTAAACAGGGCATCGATTTTTTCAGAAAATATGTCATAGCCATGCTGTCTTAATTTTCTGTTTTATTTTATTAAGAACACCTTCATAGACAAATAATCTAACTCATAACTGATAACTAAGAAAAAGAGTCAATTACAGTATACATGCCCCATGAATGTACCTCAAGCTTAAGGCTAAGATAAAGATGAAGTACCACACTTTCTGTGAAAAAAAAATGTTTTAGTGACTTTTGTTCAATTTGGAAAATATTATTGTTCCTTAAATTAATATAGATTAAGTTGAACATCCAGTGCCAAATTAACCTTCAGCCATTGGCAAGAACTGCAGATTTATTGCAGAAACAGGAGAAGTGGTTACATGATAATAAATGTAGTAGTTAGCCTGGTCCATGTTGTACCTTCTATGCAAGAACACCATAGTAAACATTTCATCATGCATATGTATATGTGAGTATATACTTATATATGTATATATATATACATATGTGTGTACATATAAATGCATACACACACAGATGTCTCTCACGATTTTCCTATTACAATGAAGAGACTCTTGAAGGTGACTGACTTCTAAGGCTGGTTAGATATCAAACAACATTTATTTCAAAGTCAGCCTCAATACTCTTTACATGCAGATCCTCGGTAATTGTCTGTATATTTCTTGAGTGCATCAAATGGTGACAGCCTTTCCTGTCTTCAAGGTCTTTATTTTACAGAAGCACTCTGTGTCCTCTTCTCCAAAATATCACATATTATGTTTCCTATAAATGGTCATTGATGGGTAAGTAAAGATCAGCTACAACTTTCTTTCAACAAAACAAAACAACAAAATCACAACTACCCTTGACTAGGGCACTGCCAGTTGACAACTCCTTGACTAAGGAGGCCGCAGCCACACATCCTGAGGATGGCAAGATAGACTGGAGATTACCTGTGCACCTTCACAGTTGTGTGCTTGGAGGCTGCTCTGCTTGTTTTAGAGGCAAACCCAAAAAAGAAGAAGCAAAAGCTTGTTATAGGAGAAGGTGGGTGGGAGTTACAGAGAGAGTACTCACCGAGCTCTGGCAGCTCATTCTCACCTGCAGAGCAGGCCAGCCCTTAGTGGAGTGTCTCCGTCTGCTCATCTATGAAATGGGCCTGAGAAATCCTGCTCCTGTATGTTGTAAACATGTAGCACATCAATGTTCATGACACGCTGTGGCCACAAGTGGCTGGATCTCCCCAAATGCTCAGAAAGTCACCCAAAGCAGTTAACTTAGGTTTCCAGACTGCCATTGTGAAGAAATATTATCTAATGTGGGATTTCATTCTAAATAAATGACAGGGTTGAAATATAAATATATAAAAACTTGATACAGAATGGATTTAACTCTCAAAACACTTGATTATCAATTCTGTTTTCAAATCTTGGATAATTTCTTCTTATGATTTTTTAATTTTTTTATTATGATTTTTAAAAGAGTTGTATTGGGGATTGAATATGGGTTTTCACACTTGATAGGCAAGCATTTTACTATTGAGATCCACCACTAGGACTCTCTAGACATTTTATTTTGAAGGAGGGTTTCATTAATTTGCATAGACTCCCTTTGAGATCACTGTGTAATCCACTCTGACTTTGAACCTGTCATCTTCCTGCTTTGGCCTGTTGAGTAGCTGTGATTGCAGGCTCAGGCCACTAGGTCCTGATCAATCCTGGGGAACCTTCTTTAGATCAAGCATAGATAATGGTGATGACATCGTTTCTATTCCTCAAGAAACTTGATTTTTTTCTTCTTCTATAACAATATCATTTTTCTTCTTTTCTTCTATTAGGTCTCACTGATGCATAATGAACTCTCGACAGAGATGAATGATGCACAGGAACTTAATAGTCATTAAAAAAAAAAAACACTGCTTCTTATGAGCCAGTCTCTCATCCTCTAATCAATTTCTTCTCAGCACCTTTCAACTTTCTCCTCTTTTAAGAATGGACATCTGTTATTCTATGGCTGAGTAGGGATAAACTTATGAATAGATTAACAGAGCCAGAAAACTGGAAGGACTCTTAACCATTGTCTTCTCCTGTGTGGTCAGGGCAGTGAGCTTTTATTTAGCACCAAGCTGGTGGTTTCACTGGCCAATTCATTCCTTGTATAAAAGCCTCATCACAATCGTGTAAAATACTTCTGTCTCTGTTTAGACACACTGGAACAGAGATGTGTTTTGCTTGTCAACACGGTGCACATGCTGAAGAACCCACACATTCAAATTAGAGAAGCAATTCAGTTGAAATACTAGACACGGTGGCCCAGATAAATGAGCTGGCTCTATGCAGAAAGTCAAATAAATATTAATAAAAAAGTTAGATGTCGATGATGAAGTTCTTCAAAAAGAAGATTCCAATGTAAAGTTGTTGTATTTGGGTTTTTTACACAGTTGTGCTTCAGTATTGATACACAAGAGTGGGAAGAAATGTTTCTGTCCAGATGACCTTAAAGAAGAATTCACCCAAAGTTGGATTTTTACTTGTTTCAACAGTGGGGAGGATAAGAGAGGGAAAAGAAGCTGACAAATAATTTATGAAAAAGACTGCTTCACTGCTCAGATTCGGTGATAAAAAAAAGGTCTCTGAAAGCCCGTGAGGAACATTCTTAATGGAAATTATCTGCACTTCTCCTGGGTTGCCATTTATTTTCTCTGCTATTAGTTTGATTTGGGCTTGACAGTCTCCATCTTGCACAAATGCACCAACAAACACAACAGAAAGCCTTTCTACATGATTATTTTCTAAAGTAATAAGACATGTGTGACCTGAAAAATCAGCCCCTCCAACATGTCAGGTAGGGAGGTGGCTGATGATACTTTGCAAGCTGCCTTGGGCTTCTCTGTGCTGCTCAGCTGCGCTAGTTCTAGGGTCTAAGGCGGGCTTTTGCTGCCATCTACTGGTCCGTGCTTCTGAGCTTTCTCAAGAGCAAAGGAGAGAATCAAAACAAAGTGGGGGGTGGGGAAACTCTTTTTATTCTGTAAGAAAATCCAAATCCGGTGAAGAAGAATTTCTATGGCGAGTCACAAAGCTGTAACTATTTTGTGCTAGAGAATGTTTAATTGCGACTGTCTTGTGGAACCCGAAGAAAAATGCTCTTTCCCCCATTCTTTGCCCCGGTGTCTGAATACATCTATATTCACATGTCATTTTCAAGAAGTTCAGGCGAAGGAGGAATATCATAGCAGTTTGATTACAGAGATTTCTAAGATCACTGCTAACTCTTTTTGCTACATGAGATTTAGGGCAGGGCAGATTTTTTTTAACCCCTTTGCCCCATGCAAGATATGACACCACGATATTTTTTCATAGCGTCATTATTCATACACTTACCGATAAATTCACTGATGCGCTGGCATGAAGATTAAATGTGGTATTGCTTAACATTTCTTGCAAATGCACATTAACTTTTAATGAAGACCAGCTGCTATGAGTTTTAAATGCATTCACTGCTTACTTCCCGACACATGACAATGACTAATAATTCCAAAATTGTGGTATTGAAGAACAAAGCTATACTATGACAACGAATTACCATTAAATATTATAAATTCATATTTTTGATCCTCCAGGAAGGCCCTGATAGGAAGGAGGAATGGCAATGACGAGAGAAAAAGTCGGGTTCATAGATCCACATACTTCTGCATTGGTTTAAATAGAACAGTAGAAAAAGCTGTTACAGGACAATTCTCACAATGGTCTGAGGGATGCAAAGCGGATACATAAGGGTCTGAGTAAAGAAATGGATGTAAAGATTTTAAAGGATTATGCTTCTATCATTAATTTGATCACACATAGTTGTTCTTTGATTTCAGCAGATATATAGATGCAAGGAAAACTGAAAACTTCATTCTTGGAAGGAAGAGCGCAGTGGAAAATGAAGGAATACCCACTAGTGAGTTTCAGCATACAATATATGTAAGCATGCAAAGGTTTTTAAGCACTTACTTTACAGTCAACATACAACCACCTCTCATAACAATTATTTGGGGTAAATGATTCTTCCATACTTTTGAGTCCACTAAAAATGCCTCTCAACGTGTTTTCAAGAATCTGAGGATAAAACCTGCACTTGTGCAAGATGCTTAGTTAAGCAGTAACCCAATTTAATTCCAAAATCCACAGCAAGTCTTTAACCCTTAAGAGATTCCTTTAAATCAAAGACTATGCTGCTGTTCCAAACCACACCGCTAGTAGGGGCCAGTTGCAGCATGTCATATCACAGAGGAACATCAAGAACAAGATATTATTATAGAAGCAGAGAACATTTGGGATAGAAGAGGTTTTCTGAAAAGGAGGTGAAGGAGTCTGTGGAGATGATCCATGCAGTTGGTATAGAGCTTGCTCTTCAAACATGGGGACACAAGTTGAGCTCCCAGTAACCATGTAAAGAGCTGGGCTTGGTCATGGACACTGCTACAACAGCACTGGGAGATGGGCATAGGCAAGGAGACAGGCTTGCTGGCCACACCCTAATCCCAAATGCTGGAGAAACAGTGAGGGACTCTGTATCAAGGGAGTAAGACTCAAAAGGAGGAACCCTTGAGTGCACTGGTCGTTTCCCAAGTTTTCACTTTCTTTTTAAACTAGAATTCTTTTAAAAAGTGAAACTGATCCAATTCCTGATGTTTAAAGGACAAGCAGAGCCAGTCACTGAGTTCATGTCAGAGATGGCCCTTGTTCCCCTTACTAGGGAACCCACTTGGAGACTGAGCTGCTGTGGGCTACATCTGTGCAGGGGTTCTAGGTTATCTCCATGCATGGTCCTGGGTTAGAGTATAAGTCTCACAAAAGATCACCTCCCCCTGATGGGGGAGCAGCCTTACCAAGCCACAGAGGAAGACAATGCAGACAGTCCTTATGAGACCTGATAGGCTAGGGTCAGATGGAAAGGGAGGAGGTCCTCCCCTATCAGTGGACTTGGGAAGGGGCATGGGAGGAAATGATGAACCAAGGGAGGGTGGGGCTGGGAGGGGATGAGGGTGGGGCTATAAGTAGGATAAAAAGTGAATAAATTGTAATATATAAAAATATATATTTAAAAAGGAGAGGAACAAGTAGAGCCAAGTTAGCTAAAGGAGGACTACAAGTCCGAGTAACTAAGATGTCTCCTAGAGGGGTCTTGCTGCACTGTAGATGACCAGAGGTAACCCAAAAGCTGGTGGAACAATGAGAAAATCATTGACTTTTTACCTCTGTTGTTCTTTTTTCATCACAAATGTTTCAGGAAATGAGTTTGACCCCAGCCAAAGAAACATGTTGTGGAAAAAAATTATATAAGAAAAAAACAAATACCCCAGCGGGCATTTCACCTTGTCAGGAATTGGCTCTCAAGTCATAGTGATGAAAACACTCAGTCCAGAAGACATTTGCAAGCATCGAGGACATTGTTACAGTGACTCTCCACTGCATAGGCTCTGTTTAATTATTGGCTGCTCATCTGGTGGATGCTCAAAGCTCTGCTTGGGAATGTACTGTCGAGGTTATGGTGCACTGCAGGATGACCTAATGAAGCACAGCCATCCAGTTCAGCACAGGTGTTGCGGTAATTGGGACACATTCCACAAGTCTTAGAGCTCAATGGTCCTTAGAACATAAAGTCCTAGCTATGTAGATATAAACTGGGTCAAACAGCCAACCAATAAATATATGCCTTAGGCTGAGAGCCTGTCCCTAATGTCCTTCCATGTGCAGACCTCTCTTTACAAGGTGGAAAACAGGACACTTTCATCATTCTGAAATTAATATTGGTGGTACTACTGGGGAAGTAAAGCCAGCAGCATGGACATGACTTTGAAAATATGCATCCAAAGAAACATATACGTTCTAGAATTATTTCTACATTTGGCAAAAAAGGCCCTTTGTATTTTCATTTATGAATTAGTAAACTCATTGTGAGTATGGTGGTAAAGCCATAAATGGTGTGGTGTGTTTGTTCCTTGACCTTCTAGTGGCCAAACGCATTTTACTTATGTCTGTGGGGTTCCACCCCAAACCTATATGCTCATTTTTGTAGCTTTCTCAATAGAGATACTATACAAAATTTGTGAAACACATCACAAGTTACATTTCAGTTTACATTGTGATCCATGTTTTAAAATTTTGTGTGTCTAGTTACATCACTTAAGACTGATATGCTTCACTAAATTTTTGAAGTGTTCTTCCTTTTTAACGTTATCCAAGAAGTTAAAATATGTTAAACTACCATTTTTGTTAAACAATACTAAACCTATTGGAAATTGTATGTTATCTGCTGGAATGTTTTCCATACTGAATATGAAATTCTTATAAAGCTCACTATTTTTTTCCATGAAAATACTTCTCTCCAATATTTCTTTTTGTTGTCTAATGAAAATTGTACATGAGGTAATTGGGACTTCTTGAATCAAAAGACGAAATAGAAAAAATATAGGTAGTGAACTACATAAAAAGCAGCTTCATAAACAATACACCAGAAATACAAAGCATATAAACCCATCCTACCTAACATATGTAAACATTCATAAACATGGAAGGAAAATATGTATTTGGATTCTTATAGTTGTAATTCACTTTCTGAGCTACTCTACTACCATTATCAGACTTCAGTGGACAGCAAATGCTACTTTTAGAAAATGAAAGAGCTATTTTCTAGCATCCATTTCTGTTAGGAATCAAACATTGACCAAAATTCCATCAGATAAGCACAACTCTGAGTGTTTAGCTAATGACATAAAGGGAAGAGATGAGGCATTTGCTTTGCTGATGACAGCAGGTTCTATAACAGATCAGAATCCATAGTAACGTGTGTTTAGAGACACACTGAAGGACTTCAGAAAGGTTCTTCTAGGCTGCATTGCTCTGCTCTCCTACCACTCTATGAACTACTCATTACACTTGAAATAAACTGCATTTTTACCTAAGGACTCAGCATCCATTGGTCGCAGTAGAGAATTATAAATTACTTCCTCACAGCCTTCAAATCAGAGAGTTGGTGTTTACTACATACCAATCAGGATTTTTCAAATGGTTTTAGATTTTTCTGCCCATCATCACCCAGCTCTTTAAGTGTCTTGGAATTTAATCTTTCCTTTTAAAGCAACTAATAATATCATTTAGCTTAATGTCAGCTACATAATAGATGTGCCAAATCAAAACTGTCAATTTATCAAAGACAAAAGAGTGGAAAATAATTCTCTAAACTCTCTTTGTCATGTCACCCATGAGGACATTTATTTTCAACATAATGAAACTGCATAGCAGGTGAACAAAATAAGGTTAACTCAACTTACATCCACAGTTTTGCCACTATCAAGACAATATGCATAAAGGCACATTTAGCTGGAGTTCTACAGTGAGGTCCAGTACTCTCATGTATGAGTCAAAGAAGCTATCATCACTTGAAACGTCCACAGTGAGGACTCAGCTGCAGATATCAGTTCTCTTTAGAAATTTCAAAGTAAAAAGAAAGTGTTTGATAAGATAATAGCACAGTAAATTATATCCAGAATGGTGCTCCCTATGGGGACACCAGCAAAAACGTTCCAAAACCAGGGAAATAAGCAATGACCAGTACCATGTAAAACAGGAGAAGAAACAAACTACCCTAATAAAATCAAAGTTAGCACAAAGAATAGTCTTAATGGGTTGTTTAAATCCAACAGAATCTGAAAAGTAAAGGAACTTTGGGAAGGTATTCATGGGTATCTTCTGAATAAATTATTTTTTAAATATTCCATGACCAACAGTGTTATGATGGCAGATAAACAAACCATCATTCCCTCTACTCTTGAAACTCTCTCAGCCTTTTAAGCTTTTATACATACCCCCTTTTCTTCCCCTTCTCAAATATGTAGTCACATGTGACATTGTGGTTAACACATAAGTCACCTATCTTCGGAATAGACATCTGCAGAAGGTAGCTTCTATAACAGTCTATTTGAAAGGATTTATCTTAACATTGCTCTACATTTCAAATAACGTCATTCAAGTGTCTCTCCAGTGCTAGGGCTTTCAAGAATGGGACAGCAGCTATAGTTTTAAAGAAGGAGTTCTGCAAGACTCTACTGTGTGAACCAATGAGGTCAAAGAAGAAAGCAAACTCCACTTCACACAGTCAACAGTACAACGATAAATGTTGTATTTTATTTTCCAAAACATCATCTTTCAAGAACGCAGCTAAAGAAGCAAAGATTCGATATAACTGTAAAAAAAAAAAAACTTTATCTCCACCTGTCACTGATACTTGCTGCTGACAAATTGGTATAAATATTTGAGAAGCTAAAATAAAATAGTATTGAAGCCATCGTGCTGAAACAAGCAAATATATTTTTGAGGAAAAGAAATCAGGTTGATTTTAACCTGGAGAAAGACATGGATACAGACACTGAGGGTGGAACTACCTCCCTCTATAATTCTAACCTTCATCAGAAGAAGAACAGAGTATCCAATAGAAAGAGTAATGTTTTGTCTTCTCTTCCAAATTATTTGCTTGGACAAGTCTTTATGTGTCTCTAAAAAAGATTTAATTTTTCATTTAGTCTAGCCACAAAAGGTACTACCTTCAATATTAGTTAAAGAATAACATCTTCTTGCCTTGATGATTCCTTAGTTAATGGGGGCCTTTTGATGCTCTCAAGTTGGCTAACAGTAATAACAAGCTACAGAACTGTAGGAACAAAGAAAAGTCTTCACTTTTAGAATCTCCACAAGCAAATAGTCTCCTTCAGCACCCTTCTTTTCTTGAGGCTAATATCATGCATTCACACTTACCTACCTGGGGAAATACTTTTACTTGCATTCTTTTAGTAACATTTTGGCAAGAATGTTTGAGCAAATAAAAGACCTCATGAATCTGAGAGACCTTCAGTTTTCACACTCAGGCTAAGGGGCCAATCCTGGACTCAGCTCCTCAACTGACAGGCACTCCAATACTTACTGTAAAAATTCTTTTTATGCTCAATCCCCATTCAGAAAGGCAAAGAGAATGGACATCAGAAGAAGGGAAGAGCAGGGGGCAGGACAGGAGCCTGCCACAGAGGGCCTCTGAAAGGATCTACCCTGCAGGGTATCAAAGCAGATTCTGAGACTTATGGCCAACCTTTGGGCAGAGTGCAGGGAATCTTATGAAAGAAGTGGGAAATAGTAAGATCTGGATAGGACAGGAGCTCTACAAGAACAACAGAGCTAAAAAATTCTAGACACAGGGGTCTTTTCTGAGACTGACACTCCAACCAAGGACCATAGATGGAGATAAGCTAGAACCCCTGCACAGATATAGCCCATGGCAGTTCAGTGTCCAAGCGGGTACCCTAGTAAGGGGAACAGGGACTGTCTCTGACATGAACTGATTGGCCTGCTCTTTGATCACCTCACCCTGAGGGGGGAGCAGCCTTAACAGGCCACAGAGAAAGACAATGCAGCCACTCCTGATGAGAGCTGATAAACTAGGATCAGAAGGAAGCAGAGGAAGACCTACCCTATCAGTGGACTTGGGGAGGGGCATGCATGGAGAAGGAGGAGGGAGGGACTAAAAAGGGAGGAGGGAGGGGCTCATGGGAGGATACAAAGTGAATAACGTGTGATTAATAAAAATTAAAATAAAAAATATAATTAAATCTTGTTTCTGAGAAACTAAAAAGTTATTTTTACTTAATTTTATTTCTATATTTATTACAATTTATTCACTTTGTATCCCTGCTGCAGCTCCCTCCCTCATCTCCTCCCAACCCCACCTACCATCCCTCCTCTCTTCCTATGCCCTTTTCCTAGTCTCCTATAGGGGAGCACCTCCTCCCCTTCTATCTGAACCTAGCCTATCAGGTCTCATGAAGGCTGGCTGCATCATCTCCCTCTGTGGTCTGACAAGGCTACACCCCTAGGGGGATGTGATTAAAGAGCTGGCCTCTGAGTTCATGTCAGAGACAGTCCCTGTACTCCTTACTAGGGAACCCACTTGGAGATTGATCTGTCAATGGGCTTTGCACAGTGGGTCTAGGTCCTGGTCCTATATGGTCCTTAGCTGGCATATTGGTCTCTGCAGGGTCCCCAGGGCCCAGGTATTTTGGCTCTGTTTTTCTCCTTGTGGAATTCCTGTCCTCTCCAGGTCTTTCTTTCTCCCTCTTCTTCCATAAGAATTCCAGCACTCTGCCCAAAGTTTGGCTATGATTCTCAGTATCTCTTTCAATTACCTAGTGGGTAGAGTCTCTCAGAGGTCATTTTAGAAACATAGATAACAAAATGAAGGCAAAATACATGGCAAATACTATAGCTTAAAACATTAGTTTTTAGCAGTATTTTTCTTATTCCTCCTAAACTATGCCAGCCTGTTCTAGGGTCAGTTTGATCCTGCCTCAAGATCTGAGTCATGATGCATTGTGACTCTAAGTCAGGTTCCCTAAATTAACCATGTTATGTAATTAGTATCTCTTGATGTATGTATCTGAGGTATTTTTCCCGTAATTATCTTTTCCTTCCTCTCTTCAACAGTTCTACCACCCACATAGCTTTCAAATTATAGCTTTCATAGCCCTAATTTATACAACAACTCAAGCTTACAACATTTTATCTTTTTCTTTCTTTTTTTCTACCTAACAATCACAGTAAGTATGAGATGCAGTGCACTGAAAGAAGGAAGGAAGCAAGAAGAAAGGAAAGTAGGGAGGGAGAGAGGGAAGGTGTGGGGAGGGAGGGAGGGAGAGAGGAGAATCCTTGGAGAGGCAACTCTGGTCTTCAATCACAAATAAGGTCCAACCCAGGACAAAAGGGGAAAAGATCCAGAGTGGCACTTACTTTGCAACACAATGAAATGTCCTATTGCCTTCCTCATCCCTAGCTGCTGACTTAACTGTCCTCACTCAGGGCTCACTCAGTGAAATGTACCAAGCCACTACTGCCTTTGGACTAAATGAATGAAAGCCACTATTGAAGCCATTACCACCCTCAGAGCCACCACCAACTCTCCAACTTCATGGACCCACTCAGGTTCCAGATCCTCTGCAAGATTCAGAAACCAATTTTAGTTATAAGTTAGTTATGAGATGCCAGAGAATTCAGAAATGAATATAGCTTGCTCTTGTTCCCATGATTATTTGGGCTCTTCTAAGTTTATCTAGCAAAATTGAAACATAAAAACCAGAGAGGACTTTTCATCAGGTCCATCCACAGTTTACACATTTTAAAAAATTCCCTTTTATTGTACTTAATTACATATAAGCTATCATCTCAATCTTCTAGACTTTGAATGATCATCAAATTTTATGAATTCAATAATTGTGGATGAATAAATTTCCTTCTCCATGCTGCTAGTTTAAAAAGTACTGGAAAATCACAACTGAATAAAGTTGAGAAGTTTTAAGTGTTCCAGTTATAATAAATTAAAATATTTTTACAAAACTCTTAACAAACACTTAAGCATATTAACTGGGACTGACCAATCATGGCAGAGAAATTTTACTTCATGAACCCAGAATCCTCTCTTAGGAAAGGGTAAAATGATTTTCTTCATATTTTAGCTGAGTCATCTGAGTTGTAACGTGTCCCAGCATTCAGCATTATTTCCAGAACAATTAGAGGAAACTATTCAGGTTCAACTCCCAATTCCTCTGCCTAGCCTTTGGATTTGGCTTATTGTCAGCTAACAGAGTATATCAATACAAACCACTAATATTTTTAAGGCAGAGCTACCAAGGCAAGAATTAATGTAGAAAGAAAATGATGGAAATGTGAAAAAATAGCATCAGACAAGGATGAAGTCTACATATCAGCTGCTTTTATCCCCTTTCAGTGTGAAAAATATCCATGCTAACAGAATAAAGGACTCTTTGTCTCCATATGCAGAAGACAAAGCACAGGCATCTGAGACTGAGTGTTGTAGCTGCCACCTTCTCCCTGTTTCCCTGCTTGAGGGTCCAATTAAAATAGAAAAAGGATAGAGCTTGTGTTTATCTGTTACCAAGAGCTATATATTATTCCTTTTGATTTCTCTAGGCATAAAGACAGTTGGGCTCGTAGGAGGGAAGAAGCAAAGAAACCAGTGACAGCCATCTGCTCAGATCATAAAGGGCAGCCTGTCAACAGCATGCTTAATAAAGCCATTTCTTCCCAGGAATGCTTATCAACTGGGGAGGTGGAAGGTCACTGAGCCCTGTGCAGTTGATATGGCCAGAGTTTCAACGATATGCTTTTACATACTGCCTTCTCTGCTGCTATCAGAGTCACAGCTGCCAATGTTATCTACCAGACATCAGACACCCCTCTCACTGAAAGCAATCAGTTTCCTAAAACAATAGAAGAGAATCAGATTTATAAGGGCTAAATGAATATCCAAATGAGCCAGCATTTGTATCTTGCACTAATTATGCAATACCCATCAAATGGAGGGTGCTGTTGAAGTACAACATGCTCTCATGTATACTGTAATGCTGAACCACTCTGAGGAGGTTGGTTATACTGAGTTTAAGTGCAGCTTGCTCTCACATATACTGTAATGCTGAGCCACCCTAGGGGAACTGATTATATTGGGTCTTCAGGTAGCATGGAGTTCCATATATTTTCTCATAGCTCCTGGGACTACAAAGTAACAGCTTGAACAAAAATATGTTTTCCTTCTATGTCTAGCAGGTTTTCCACTATATAAGAGCAGTGGAAGTTTGAGGTTTTGTTGTCAGGGAAATGCTGAAGTTATACTTATGGTTTGTACAAGCCAGTTTCATAGACACATTTGTCTAGTCTTAGTTAATTAATCGAATAAGAGTAATAGTACCTGGAAAGATGGGTCAGAGGTTAAGACCCAGAGTTTGGATCCCATCGCTCAACAAGCCTCTAGTTCTAAGGATTTCAATAACCTCTTTGAACCTCTGAGTATATAGGTGTGTGCACCTGCACAAGCACACAAACACACACACACACACACACACACACACACACACACCTGAGTATACACTCACAAAAATAAATGAATGAATGGATAAACAAGTAAATTTTACTTTTATCTGCACAGACATGAACACCAACATAGGGCACTCATGCTGACTTTTTGTTTGTGTCTGTTTTTTTTCGTACCACCCATGTAAGAATTTCTTCATATCTTCATGGAACAAACTAATACCAGCTCCTTATCCTCTTACTACTTAAAGATATTCTAATGAAAAAAGCCTGAAACAGTAGAACATATTTAATATCTATGAAAGACACTGTTTGATTTTCTTTAGCCACAGCCTGCTGTCTTGAATCTATTGCTTTATGATCCTATGCTAATCTCATTGTATTAAGAACTATCTTCAGTTTGTGCACTTTATTAAACCCAAGGCCTTCTATTCTACCTTTTCTTTCCAGGTGTGAGTTGACAGTTTTGAAATTGGAACAGCCAAAATGTCAAAGCTAGAACTGCCTTTATTTCCAAATAGCTCACATGTGTTCCAAACTGTTGGTGATCTGGTGCTGAGTGGCTCTTGGATGTCCTTGCGTGGTTAGCCACTGCACTCACAGCTATTGACTTATGGGCAATGTGGTGTGAAGCTTACTTTTCCAATTGGAGTGCTTTCCTCAATTCCAACTGTATCCAGTGCTGATGGAATGTCGTCACCTATAGATTGATTTCTAAACCTACAACACAACACATAAAAAAAATTTTCATCTCAAAGTTTTTCCAAGGAGGTCACTGTCTAGTCTGAAAACTAGCAGCATGTTTCATCAATCAATATGTGAAGCATTTTCTTTTAAATTTGAAAGAAATCCAAGTTCTTCCAATCCCAAAGCCAAGTGCAGATGCATGGAAAATATTACTGATCCTTCCCCCCATGACTGGCTCTATTTCATACACACTTTGTAAAGATTACTGTTTCAGACAATGTACACACAGTGATTTCATTTGGTAGAAACCAAGAATCTGGTGAAAACAAAGAAGCAATGGCTAGATTTTCTTTTCCTTACAAAGGTCTGTTGGATCCAGATGATTCTGGAATCTGATCTTGTGGGAATAAATAAAAGTGAAAATAACTAAAGGCACCCAGCATTAGTGAAATTAAGTCAACTGCTATGAAAAGAGGCTGCAAAGGAAGTAAACTGGGTAACTGGTCTGTCGTAAGGGATTTCTGACTTTAGAACAAAGATTATTAAGCAAGCTACAAGTCTGTAGACTAGGACATGATCTAAGGCCACAAAAAGGAAGAGCAGCTAAAAAAGGGAGGTTTGCTCTTTGCATATTTGTTTTCAAGAAAACACTGTTCAAACAGTAGCACTCCTGGTTAACACAAGCAGCTCCACAATGCCTACCAGAAAATAAAGGTTTGTTTGTTTAGTTTTGTTTTGTTTACCATCCTATTCAATTTATGGATTTCTACCTGTGGAAATGGTTTTTGTTCAGTTAATCATAAACATTGGTTGAAGATAGTCATAAAATTCATAGAGAAATTATACATTCTATTTACCTGAAATAGATAAAAATTCCTGAGTAGCCTTTGATAGAGGCTCAAGACTTTTATGTTTGTTGTTACTTGGTTTGGGTTTGGGATTTTCAAGGCTGAACCTATATAACATAGGCTGGTCCCAAGTTCACCATCCTCTTGCCTCAGCTTCCACAAGTTGGGATTAGAGGAATGTACCACCTTGTACATTAACTAAACTTTCTGGCATGAAACTGCATATATAACAGCATTGAAAATATTCAGTTTTAGACCCTACTCAGGGAAACAGGGACTGCTTCAGTCATGATCTTGATGGCTGACTCTTTGACCCTCCCCCATACAAGCCAGAAAGTGACAGACTGGCTAGATCCCAGGGGAGGACATTGCAGCCAGCCCTGAAGAGTCAGGATAAGCTGGGGTTGGATGGAAGGGAAGGAGGTCCTCCCCTGTTGGTGGACTTGGAGGGGGCGGGGAGGAGGGAGATGAGGGAGGGAGTGGGAGGGTAGGAGGGACTGAGGGAGGGGGCTACGCCTGGGATTCAAAATACCTGACCTGTGATTGAGAAAAAAATAAATAAATTTAATAAAAAAATGTTAGCCATACATGGCAGGTGAGAGGAAAATATTGAATGTTTAAAAGAATAATTAATTTATTACCTGCAAATAAACTTCTGAAATCTAAAAAAAAAAGAAAAGAAAATATTCAGTTTAATTATCTGAATGAAAAGAATTAGAGCTGAAAATGTTTACAGAGCAATTGCAATGAAATATCTTTCAAGTTATTTATTTTCCTCCAGTCTCACAAATCCTAGTTTGACTTTATTTTTAACAATTTATGTTTATCAAGCCTTTTATGAAATATTCAACTTAGTTTGATAGAGACGTTTGTTTTGCTATCTTATGCAACATTAAATGCATTAAATGATGAGAATTATGGTTACAAGTAATACACAGAAACGGACTAAAGACAAGTAACTTTAGGTAAATCATAACTTCTAAGACCAGTGAAAGTCAACCGAACACATTTGTGCATTCACTTGTTATAATTCTGCTAGGATTCCATTGGATAAAGAAAGTCTTCTGGCCAAATCTAACCCCATGCACATAGAAAATAATAGAACATTCCATTCACAATGTGGCCATGTCAAGTATGTAGCTGAAGGGAAGAATTAGGAACAGTAACTATCTACTGAAGTCTTTAAACAAAATGAAAATGTAAGACATTTCATCCAAGGATGATATGATGTCAACAGATATTTGATTATACTTGGGTTAAAATTAAGTAATGAATATAATGAACTGTGTATTCATTTCCTTTGTACTTCATTCACTAATCAATTAAAACAGCAAGTCATATTTTTGTTGTATGTGTCCAGAACTCTGAAGATTTCTTGTGAAAAAATAATACATTTTAATCAAGCGTTTTTTCTTGACTAGTCAATACATTTTCAATGCTGAAGAGTAAAGAAAAATGGTTGAATTAAACAGCTAAGAAAAATGTGAATGCCTTTGCTAAAAACACAATAAATTTATATAAATTCACTAAATATAGTTCTTTGTGAATATTTATACTATCAGTCACAACAAAATTTGCATATTATTAACAGCAAATAATAAAACTTCCAGATTGTCTATACTTTTATCCCTTCATCATCATAACAGATATATTAGGTGGGAGAGACTACAGCAAAGTAATGTACTCCTAGAAACTAAGACACTCTTGTGTTCTTCAGGACAATATAAACAAGACTAAATCCACAAATTACTATGTGAGTCCCCATCTCATCATTGTGAAAACACACCCAGGAAAACAGCTTAAGAGAGGCAGGATTTATTTTGGCTCATTCTTTCTGAAGTTTCAGTCCACGACTAGCTGGTTCCATTGTACTTAGGCTTGTAGCGCCACAGAAATAACAATAGCAGAAAGGCAGCTAGGAGGCAGAAAGAGAGAGAAAGGAAGGTAATAGCAATAAGATAAAGTCTTCAAGGAAAAGCCCCAATTTCCTAATAGTTCATTCATGTATGAACTCATCAATATACTGGTCCAGAGATAAAAATTAATAACCTCATGATCCAATTACTACTCTTCCATCATCAACTGGGACCAAGACTACAACACATGAGCCTTTGAGGGCATTTTATACCTACTTCATAACAGTATGCATTTAAAATGAAAAGTTTTAACGTGGGCTGATAGAGATGCACTGAAACTGAACTGCAAACCAGGGAGCCTACAGGTGACTGACTAGGCTCTCTGCACATATGCTATAATTGTGTAGCTTGTTTTTCTTGTAGGTTTTCTAATGGTGGGAGCAGAAGCTGTCTTTGGCTTTTGCCTGCAGTTAGGACCCTTTCTTCCTACTGGGTTGCCTTGTCTAACATTAAGAAGAGGGGGTGTCTAGTCTCACTTCAACTTAATAAGCCACGGCTGGTTGATGTCTGTGGCAAACATGCCTTTTTCTGAAGGATGAGGGGATGGAGGAGAAATGGGAGGTAGAGGTGAGGGCCTGGAAAAAGAGGAGGGAAGGAAAACTGTGGTTAGATTATTAAATATATGTATGTATCTGTGTATCTATGTATGTATCATTGATCTGTAATATCTTGTTGAACCACTCCTCTCTTTTAAGAGATCACATCTGAACATTTAAAACACCAATTAGATAGCTAGCGTTAAAGAAGGTAAGTGAGAAAATGAAAAAAATATAAATTAAAATGAAATAAATTAAAAGTTTTGGCAATAGAAGAAGAGCACAATTTGTGACCATCTGGAAATATTTACATGCATCTTACTACCAATAGTGAAATGCAAAGAATATACAAAGCATTTATACTGGCTAAAAGAAAGAATAATATGCCATCTAATGTTCTTCTATTCTGTTTGTTTTCTATTCTAGTTGTTTAAAGTGGAGTGAGAACTTAGGCCGCCAGGAGAGAGACTAACTATGGAGTCATAGGATGTATTCACTGCTAACTAGTGATGTCATGTCGAACAAATCACTCAATACCCCTAAGCATTGCTTCTCTATAAAGCATCTTTGATTTTCCCCTTCCAAGGCTTGGATGGATGTGACCTCCTGATATTTCCTTTTTATCTTTACCCCACAGTTACTAATTTGTCCAGTAACTTATATTTTCTGGGTGGATATTTAGCCCTTGTTTTGCCGTGATATTTGAGATCAGATTCAGTACCTCTTGTCTTTGGTAGAATGAATATAGGAAAGAAAAGATTTTTGGTGTTTGGCTTGAAATACAGTTCTAGAGGTTCCTCAGGCATTGTATGAGAAACTGTTAAATTCATTTTAACTGGGGAAATTCTAGCATTTCCCTAAGCACAAGCTCTATTCTCTTCCCTTTAAAGTGTGTTCACCTGTACTATGAGACTTGAACCTAAGTTCAAAACAGTGCATTGATACTTCCACATTAAACTTAAATCCTCTCCTAGTAATATGGCCTTGAAACAGACTACAAGGCCTTTTAGGTGGCATCTTCTCATTAACAATTAATAAAATTCACAAAGATGAAACACTGAGATTTTCTGAACTTAGAATAATACCCTTATGAATATAGCAGCCTTGTAGGAAGCCCTGGGATATCTTAGAGAAAACAGTTGAGGTCTCCTCTAATCCAAGAATCTGTGTTTGGGAGAAAGCTGTTTGCCTTTTCTGATTTCAACTCTAATACAGGGCTGTGGCTTACACATCTCTCAAGATCACTTCTATGTAATCTCTGGGAAATAGAAAATAAGAATGGGATTGGATAACATTTGTTAGGAAAAAAAGTGATACTTATGACTCCAAGATCTTAGACATTGCTGAGGAGACTTTTTTATGATGCTATACTTTGGGCACAGGGCAGACAGTGGCACTCAGACTGTATTGGGGTCTGTCACTGATCCTCACAAAAGAACGACTAAATGCTGAAATTTCATGCACGAAGAGTACAATGACTGAAAGTTGCTAGGATAAAACGTAAGAAATAAAGAAAAGGAAAAAGAAGTCACATATGTGTTTGTGGTTTTTGGTATCTATATATAAGATGCAAATTAGGCACAAAAATTAAAAAGCTATGGAATAAAACTCTAATTCATTTTAACTTATCTTAAAGGCACCGATGCTTGTTGTTCTTTATTCACTTTCAATCCCTATTGATGATGGTTTGCCTTTTGTTATAATTCCCATTTGATATTACAAGACCAAATATTCGATATAATGATAAAAATTATACAAGATCTTTGTGGAGCTCTTGTTCTCCCCAAGTCTCAACAACCTCCCCCAGATCTACTGAGCAGGGCACAGGGGTCTTGTATGAGACGGTTTCTACAATCTGTGGTCTGGAACCCCCGCACAGATGGGGCCCATGATAGCTCGGTGTAGGACTGAAGACCCTATTCAGGGAAACAGGGACTGTTTCAGTCATGATCTTGATGGCTGACTCTTTGACCCTCCCCCATACAAGCCAGA
>CM053765.1:22465455-22497511 GCA_028658305.1 Pachyuromys duprasi
CAGCCCTGAGGAGTCAGGATAAGCTGGGGTTGGATGGAAGGGAAGGAGGTCCTCCCCTGTTGGTGGACTTGGAGGGGGTGGGGAGGAGGGAGATGAGGGAGGGAGTGGGAGGGTAGGAGGGACTGAGGGAGGGGGCTACGCCTGGGATTCAAAGTACCTAACCTGTGATTGAGATAAAAATAAATAAATTAAAAAAAAATTATACAAGATGAGATGGACATTTCTCTTTTCCTAAGAATGCAATGAAACTTTTATAGATCAGTGTCATTAATCTAATCATAGGCACTTATTCTAAAGACATACTCATGTGAAAAAATATTCAGCACAGCACTGGGTTAAAAGGAGTGTGGAACTAGGTCTATGCATAGCAAAGTATTTGCTTAGCATGTGCAAGTCCCTTGCAAAAGAAAGTATCAGAAATGTCTAAAATATGGTAAAACTTCATGACCTAATAATCACAGTTGCTTCCAGACACTGAGCTACTCACAGTGGTTTGTCCTTTATCCTAAGCTCCATCCTACCAGATATATTTTACTCTTTTCCCAATACCATTTTGAACTCATCTCCATTTCCTCTCTCTACATTCACTCAGTTTCAGCCATTCTAGATGTCCCTTGCACTATTGGTACATAACAGGAAAACTATTTGCCATCACCTTCTTCAAAATTTTGATGACATATAAGAGCAAAGAGCAAAGATGTTTAACGGATCATCCTATGTCTAAGAGGCCTTTGTAGTCACTGTTTCTCTCCTTACAACTCAGGCATGGTGCATCTCACAACTCCTTGCCTAGCCCAAGCTAATTTTTATGTTACCATTTTCTTATCAAGCTTTAATACCTTTCAAATTTTTCAAAATTTTTCTGGAAACATTTTTCTTATTAGGACAGTTCCTAGAAGAAAAATCACCTCCCAAATTCAACGGTGTATCCAAACAGTTTCTTACAAGCTTGTGGTGATCAAAGGAATCTGAACTCAATCTGTTGTTAATTTTCTTTTTAATCCCTGAATTTTCTGATAAAAGACGGTACAGTGCTTTTCTCAGTTCTGTCTTCTGTCTAACTCCTAATTCAAGACCAAACATGCCTTTAAGTAGCTACCATATACTGCTCTCTCATGAAGACCTATTCCACACTTCAACTTCTGAACAATCATATTTTCTAAGATATTGCCCCACAGAGGGTTAAAGTAAGTATTTTGAATGGCACTCACAGTCTTTTGCAAAGACCAGAAATCATTTCAGGGAATGAGAAAATAATGGAGGACACTCTGGAACTAAGCCACTAAAAGCCATCTTTCGAGACTAACATGTGCAAATGGGTTGGCCAGGATCTACTGCTTTTAAGGCACAGTAATTTAGAAGCTTGTTTAAATCCTTTTAACTACATTAGTGTTTAAACTGCACTTGTATATCTGAAGACCAGAGGGCTTGTTAAAAATCTCTTGGAAATCTTTTGCTAATTTATTAAGTAATAAGTAATAACTGCAGTGACTGTAAGAAAGCACAACATATATGAGCCTGAGAACAGACTAGGAAAATCACCAGAAGCCTAGAGCAGCCTAGGACTTGCTATTCTCAATGTGTAAGACATTAAAATAAAACTATCATCCCTGGAAGCAAGTGATTCTACTGCCTTAAAGAAATCAGTGGTATAACCCACTCATGTCTCTAAAGTTCCGCCTTCCTGAGTCTTCCTTATCTGCTCCGAAATCAGGTTAAGCCCTCTGGGCTAGATACAACTAGAGTTTAACCTGACAACAACTTAATACATGATCATCACCCAAAAGTCCTCACAATTATCCTGGTTGCTTCTCCAAAGCATCACTACCCATATGGACAGGTGTTTCATAACCCTTCACTGCTTATTACTTTTTCCCAGTATTAAAATATAAAAGCATCCAAAAGGGATGCTTTCTTGGCAATGATAACTCATTTGAAATTCACTTCATAATTAACAACTTTCAAAGCAAAGAGGTAAATTTTGTCACATGTATTATTAAAGCAGATTTAAGTCCCCCAGGACCAAATTAAGCACTTGATTAAAAATGTCCATGTTAAAAGAAACAAGTAGATAGGGAGTTGAGCTCTCAGCAATTCCAAATTAGCACACTGATTGAAGTGCCTGTTCAAGCCATGCAGAAAGACATAGATCGTGGATTGCCTTCGTATGAGGACTCAAGTGCCCCAACAGGAATGCTAGTCAGCCCAAGTCAAGTTTAACGGGGTCCCTTGGAACGAGAAAAGATAAGGGATTGAAATATAAGAAATCTAATGGTCAGATAATGGCGATGAAAATAATAATTGCAATTTTGTAAACTTGGTATCTTTCATTCTTGAATTATTTAATTTTATTTTCAAATACTGAGTTATACACTAGATTGTAGGTCTACAGTTATTATCATAATCTCTGACATTATCATTATTTCTGACATTGTGGGTCTTAACTTGTGATGTCTCTGTTTCCATTTGTGTAACTTGAGAGTATGGAACAAAATGATCACCAAAGAAACTCATATGACTCTAGAAAAATGGGAATTAAAACGTACATACACATTTGTTATGGCATAAGAAGAGTTAAATTTTTCTTTTAAAGTATTCAAAGTGGTTTTTTGAATATATAGTAATGTAGTTTGAGAATTTAGTGCATAAGTATAATGTATTTGGATCGAGTTTATCGCTTCTACTCGTCCCTTAATCCTTCCACAAGTATTCCCTCCCAACTTTATGTGGACTTTGGTCACAATGTCCTAGGTGAGGAGCAGTTGATAGCTGCTGTAGGAGGGAAGGTCAGTTTTCTTTTTTATTTATTTATTTATTTATTTATTTATTTATTTATTTTATTAATTACACTTTATTCACTTTGTATCCCCCCATAAACCCCTCCTTCCTCCCCTCTCAAGACCACCTTCCCTCCCCCTTTTCCACACATGCCCCTCCCCAAGTCCACTGATAGGATCTTCCTCTCCTTCTTTCTGATCCTAGTTTATCAGCTCTCATCAGGAGTGGCTGCATTGTCTTCCTCTGTAGCCTGTTAAGGCTGCTCCCCCATCAGGGTGAGGTGATCAAAGAGCAGGCCAATCAGTTCATGTCAGAGGCAGTCCCTGTTCCCATTACTATGGAACCCACTTTCATACTGAACTGCCATGGGCTATGTCTGTGCAGGGGTTCTAGGTTTTCTCCCCACATGGTACTTAGTTGGAGTATCAGTCTCAGGAAAGACCCCTGTGCTCATGTTTTTTTGGTTCTGTTGCTCTCCTTGTGGAGCTCCTGTCCACTCCCTATATTACTATTTCCCACATTTTTCGTGAGATTCCATGCACTCTGCCCAACAGTTGGCCATAAGTCTCAGCATGTGCTTTGCTATTGTGTAAGGCAGAGCCTTTCAGAGGCCCTCTGTGACAGGCTCCCCATGCTCATGGCTTGGCAGGATTACCATAGTAAAACTGGCCATCTTACCAAAAGCAATCTACAGATTCAATGCAATTCCCATCAAATTACCAACACAATTCTTTACAGACCTTGAAAGAAAAATCTCAGCTTCGTATGGAATGACAAGAAACCCAGAATTTCTAAAACAGTCCTCTACAATAAAAGATCTTCTGGAGGTATCTCCATCCCTGATCTCAAGTTGTACTATAGAGCAACAGTAGTAAAAACTGGAAGGTCAGTTTTCATTAAGGTTAAAGCCCCTAATTGGCAAGACAAGAAATAGTATAGGGCACTCCACTCAGGGCACACTCTGGCAGCATTAAGTGTACTCAGTAAATTTTTTAGGAAAAAAAAATGAACAAATTGATTTTACACAGTTTTCTAAATCTGTTCCGTGAAAAACTTGTATAAATATTTGCAACTGTCTATAAGAAGTATCACATATCCATCTATAGTCAAACTGCCATGATGTTATAGGAGTGGATCAGAGTATAGAATTTTCGGGTCCTTGTGCCCTAGGGAAAATAACAGGAACTGAACCAAGGACACATGCAAAGTAGTAGAAATAGAGACTGTTTATTAAGAGAGCACATGCAAAGTTGAGAACAAGCCAGAGAGCTAGAAAGATAAGGGGTTCAAAGGCCCTGGGCCAAGATAGTTGTGGCCCTGTGTACGGGCTACTTATATACACTGCCTTCCACCACATTTGTATATCATGCATATTCTGTTACTTAAGTGCAAGCCTAGTCTGTTGAGGGTGACAGTCTTCTTGTCAACTGGCTTCTCCCATATGTTAAGGCTGAGGCTTCTCTCTCCATCTTATTCCCAAGCCACAATGGTAGACAAATAGGAATACCACCATATTTTTTATGAAGTGATAGATATAATAGATGAGGACTGATGTAGAATATGCTTTAATTTGGTGACCATAAGAGAAGAGAGAAAATTTACCAAGCTTGGGAAAGTAGCTCAATGTCATTGCTTCCATTTCAACCCTTATTGAAACAGACCTGGTGTCTGTTACTTGGTACTTCCTACTTTTCTTCTAAGCCAGTATCTTGGAAGTAAAAGTTCTTCCTTCAATATATGCAACTTACCAAGCTTATACACAATCTACAATTCAATTATATTCTTTAGAGCTAAAAACAGAATGCATACATGCTAATGAATTATTTTACAAATTCTTTCAGAATGATAATGTGGACTGTGGCCAAAACAAAACTGTTGTGTGAATCATAACTCAAAATTCCCTGCTTTGTTTAAAACTCCCCCAAGGTAAAACGGCCATAGAGATCTTTCATATGATAGAATTATATTCTTCCAGAGAGGAAAGAGGAGCCTCGTGGAAGACAATTAGGAGTCCTTGAATATGTTGTTTTATCCTTCTGAATCTCTTCAGTGTCATGATGGGTTTTGCTTCTCTTGAACCTATTCCAGCACTGACATATAAAAACTCTATTGCACAAGTGTGACCCGGCAATTAAGCATTATAATGGAATCACAAGGGGGAGGTATATAAGAGCACTAAGAAAATGCAGAAGCATACATGTCAGCTGTCCTTCAAAATATTAAATATAGATTGTTTTCTTTGGATGAATGCATTTTAGTGGTCAATATACCTACTACTGCTTCTCCTATAGAGTTCTGAAAATAAATTAAAAACCAGTTTTAAATTATCCAAATTCTAAGCAATGACTTGAAACCCAGAAGGCTAAAATCTACTCATGAGTAAAAGGTTTAAAAAATGTTCATATATTAAAGAATGCAAGCTGTGTAGATGCAAGACCACAAGACTCACCTCAAAGATGATGAGTTACTTTATTTTCAAGCCAAATGTGAATGACTATAGCCTCAGAACAGAGATTTAGGTTACCCCCAATTCCATGTTCCAAAATGAAAACAGTTTTTTATAAAGTTTATATAGTATCAGAACAAAGAAAGACACTGTGCACGCATATTCACAGAAACCTCAGAGAAAAGGTTCCAGCAAAGTGGGGAGCAAACTTCTGCTACAAGCTTCTGATGCTGTCTGATGACATTGGAAGATAATGGTTTATTAATGCATTCCAAATGAAAACTGGGTAGGGATCAAATAGGAAGGATCAGGTTAGGGACTTGATATGCTGGGGTTGGTTGATAGAAGGGTGAGTGGGCTCCTCTTTTCCGAGAAGAATGGAAGGGGGGAAGGGGGAAGACAGTGGGAGGGTGGGAGCAGGAGAGAAGGGAGAAGTACTTCGGTAGGGATGAAAAGTGAATAAATAAATAAACTTAATAATATAAAAGAGATGATTGGAATTGAAGGGCATTTGTTGGGGGCAGAGGGGATGATGTAGAAATCTAGTGCCATGGAAGTGCCTAGAATCTATAAGAGTGACCCTAGCAAGGACTCCTAGTAATGGAGGAAAGGAGCCTGAACAATCCATGTTCTATAAATAGGCAAAGCTTCCGGTGGTGAGGCTGGACATCAACACAGCCACAAAACTTTTGACCTACATTCCATCCTGCCTGCAAGATGTGGCGGGACAATGGTGGCACAGAACTTGCAGGAGTGGCCAGCCAGTGGATAGTCTAATCTGAGACCAGGGAAGACAGCCTAAACCTGACACTGACTGGATGGCCAGGGACCAGAGGCTGCATAACCCAGAGACCTAGGGTAGAACCACACACCCCTGGCCAAAAATAAAAATAAACAAGTAAGTAACTAAGTAAGTAAGTAAATAAATAGATAAACAAACAAACAAATAGATAGATAGATAGATAGATAGATAGATAGATAGATAGATAGATAGATAGATAGATAGATAGATAGATAGATTCCTAATGTTTTTGCCATTCTCAGAGGTTGGTGGCTAGTCCAGTAGTCATCAAAGAGGCTGCTTCAAACAGCTAATGGGAGAAGATGCAAAGACCTACAGCCAAACATTAGGTGAAGAGAGAGCCCAGACTGGAGGTCTCCATCATATCGCTCCCCATGGAAGAGGGGGAGGAAGAACTGTGGGGACAGAAGGGGTCAAGGACACCACAAGAGTACATTGTACCAACTAAACAGGACTTACAGAGACTGAAGCAACAATTGCGGAGCTGCCATAGGTCTGTGCTATGGCTCCTCTGCATAAATGTTATGGTTGTTGCCTTGGCATTTTGGGGGGACTCCTGATGGTGAGAATGGGGTGTCTCTGACTTTTTGTCAGTCTTCCACCTGGGTTGCCTTGCCCAGCTTTAATGTGGCAGTTTATGCCTGATGTTATTGTATCTTGTGCCCTGTTCAATTGATGCCTCTGAGAGGCCTGCTTTTTTCTGCAGAAAGATGAGGAGGTAGGGGCAGTGGTCTTGGGCAGAGAAGAGGTGAAGCAGCTGGAAAAGCAGAAGGAGAGGAAGCTGTGGTTGGGATGTATGAGAGAAGAATAGATTTTTAAAAAGAAAACTGGGGCTCAGTTTATATCTTCCAAATGACTTACATAATTGTTGAAAAACTATTGAATCTAATACAGAAGAGTACAAAAATTGATACTACGAGTACAAGTGATGGTTCAAGACAGTCTGGCTTGAACTGCCGTACCCATTAATGTTCTTCTGTTTTATTAACTAGTCTTGCAGAAGGTTCAGTTTGAAGGTTCAGCTTCCTTCTACGAACTTCTGTTCTTACCTCTATGGTAATTTTATGACTATTACATTTCTTGTTTCTTGTTGAAAAGTATGACACATTACAGATTTTATCCTCACATGACAATCTATGTTTTGTGGGCAACTTAAGTTTATTAAGTGAGTGAAGCCCCACAATATTAGGCTTTGATGTTACACAAATTATATGCAAACCCCTTCTTCCCTAGGTAGGAAGAAAATCTGGTTGTTTCTTTTCTTTTTCACTAGTATGTTTTCCCTTTCATACTTAAAAACAAACTTTGTCCGTGTGGTTAAAATCTAGCCACAATAAGAATGAGGAAAGAAAAGGAGAAACAATGGACAAAAAAAGAGAGAAAGGGAAAGACCTATAATGGAAAAGTTCAGGCAAGGCAGTAGGAATGAGAAACCGTAAGAAATGCCAGTTTTGTAGTAATTAATGTGAAGCATGATCTTGAATAAATCAGGAGACCTCTCTGATCTTTAAATCTTCATCTATAGAATGACTTGGCTGAATTACTAACGCTTATTAATGGTGTTTACCTTCTCTTCTAACTAAACATGTTATGACTGTAAGCACTTGTAATTAGAAAATGCTTACAAGTTGAACACCCAAACGGGAATGCAGAATACATTATTTGTAAAATCATTATGATAAAAAAAAGTTAGAGTAGGTTGAGGGAGGGAGCAAAATTAGTGACTGCTTACTTGCTTTTAACCTGTCAGCTTAGGGTACACTCTTCCCATTAGCACCTCCCCTAAATTCTGAATACAGAAGATACTCACAGATCATTGAAGTGCTCTTATTCCTTCCTCTGGGACCACCAAACTATTATTCAAATGTTTTCACTTAGGGTCAACTAAAGCTGTTCTGGAAGAGCTAAAAGAGTTCATATAAAGCTCTACGAACCTGGATGGAGGGGTAATAGGGGTCACTGAAATGTAGAGAACAGGGAAAGGACTGTTTGGAGCACTTAGAGCATCCAAAATGAAAAGAATTGCATTAGTGCCAATAACTATTATTCTATAAAAATTCCCTTGGTGATGGATGAGAAGGAGCTGAACACTTCAAATAAAGCACTTAATTCACACCTGACAATAATTTTCAGAATATGGTACAAGCAATGTTAGTAACTTCATTCTTAGCCCAGGGAAAAATTGTGCTGAAGAGTACAGTGCAATAAAATAAATGTCTGTGGTTCTTGAAAAGCAAAACTCTGAAGAGAAAGACCCCCTGGCAAAAAAAAAGGAAGCTTCCCTTGCCACTCTGAATTCCTCAGTTTTCAAACAGCCAGTTAAGAGAAACAGTACCTGGTGTCATTTCTGCATTAGTCTCAGCCACACACTTGCACAAGCATATTGTTGAATCTTACCATTTATGCACTGGGCATTTTGTTGACTATTATAAAGCACTTTCTGAAGATCTTTAAACTTGTTTGAAACTTTCCTTAGAACTTCAGTAAGAATAAAGCTGAGGTGGGACAGTAGGGTGCTTGGCATGTGCTTCTGAGAGTGCCTTCACTATCCTTTACTCTTCTGTCTGTTTACAGCAATGTCTATGAATCAGTGTGGACGGTGGCCTGCCGCAACCTGTAAGCAACTGATGAAATCACAAACTTGGTCTTTGGGGGATCTAGAGCACCCTGGAACTAAAGCGGGATAATTATACCCCTTGTGGCATGGAATGTAATATGAAGCAGACGGCGTAGGCAGATGGAGTTTTGGTATATCTTTGAAAGACTAGAAAAATGGTGCAAGAGCATTTTCTGTTATTGCAGAAGACCGGAGTTCATTTCCAAGCTTCAATACCCATATCCCATAGAATTAAACATGCCTACATAGATTTAGTGAAGCACTAAAAAATAACTGTACCTCTTTGATAAATAAGCAAAGAGAAAAGATAGCTATTTTATTCAACTTAAGTCCCTCCTAGAAAATATGAGACAGTTCCTGGGAGTTGAGACAAATCTTATTGGAACAAAGAAAATTAGGGCAATCTTCAGGTGGCAATTCCTAGCTCAACAGTTTCATAAAAAGAGGACTTCAGGGTCTGCAGACATGTTTCTCTGGTTAAAAGAAAGTACTGCGCTTATGGAAGACCCGTCACAGTGAGTGCTTTGAAACTGCAAGCAACCCCTGCTATAAGGAATATAATTTCCAAATCCTTCTATCCTGCCCCCCCATCTTGCGAGCTCGTCCCCCCAAAAAATAAAAAGATAAAATTAAAAAATAAATTAAACAAAGAAAGAAAAGAAAAAGTTGTTATTAAAAAAAAAAAGAAAACGAGTCCAATTCGTGTTATCCGTATATTCTCTGGAGCATGGTCAAACTCTCAGTGCCCTGACCCTTAAATAGAACTCAGTCATTCTCCTTCTGCAGCCATAGCTAGAAGCCATCAATTGTGGAGAGCATCCTGACAGTGTTTGAGAGTTCTCTTGATGACTTCTTGTTTACACTGCTACTTCTTTGGGAGGGGGGTTGAGAATTTGGCTGGGAGTTGAAATTGTCACTGAAGCCTTTTGTGTCCCTCTTTCTCAACTATGTATCTGCAGTCATCAATATCATTGCAAAAATTGCTTTCTTATTTTCTAACGTCAGCAGGAGCTCAGATCATGCATTTCCATATGGTTCATGCCACATCACAAAGCATGAACTCAAACCCCAGCTGCAGAAAGACCATAGACTAAGTCAAGATGCTTGAAGACAGCCCGAACCATGGACATCATCATTAACTCAGCACAAGTTACTCACACCAATACCGCACAGCTGGCAACCCTCCTCAACCCTGTCCTTCTGTGAGCCTTCCCCATTTTTTTTTATTCTCTGGAGCATTTGATGCACAATAATTGAATTATCCAGAAATCATGTGGCTCTGGACCTTTCTCTATGCCTGCTAGATCCTAAGCCTGAAGAGTTAGCAAATGCAGCTTATAACCAATAAAACCCATACTCATAGCTTATTCAAATATGGAGCTAAATGCATTTTATTGTAATTATGATTAGGCTTATAATATTTAATCACAACAGTCTCACCAGGGAGAAAAGATAGTGAGTCTTCATTATGCACCATGACCTGCCAAAGCCAGAATTTCCTTAAGGAACACCCAACCAAAGAATTATGTGTTTTTGGAGTTTGCACTATACAAAACATTGAACCAACGTGAAATTCAGCTAATAAGCAATTGCTTGACTGGTCAGCACAGCTGGATTTACTTAGCTAATGAAGCCAAAGCTTCAGGGTGCCTAACTTACAAAAGCTCCTTCCTCAGCTCTGGGAGGAGCCTAGCCATGCATCACATGGTCAGTATGTGACAGCAAATTTTGCCAAAAGGAGAAATTTTATCAAAATTAGTTAAAACTGTGTCTTCTCTCTGCTACTTCCACTATTGAGTTCTCTCTGTTTTGGCAAAGTTTGTATGTGCTTTGGCCAAGCACAAGTTCATTCAAGGATGTGTTGAGCTTTGATTTATGTCCTATTTATGGCTCCCAGTAACTCCTGCATATTATAAGTCTTAGCCAGCAGGAATATCTTTCCACCCACAGTGCAAACTCAGCAGAGGCAAAGGTGATGGACCAAAGTGTCACAGATGGACATCAGGTTCTGGTGAGCATCAGCTAGGATTCCCAAGTTCTATGTCCCTGAATGAGATGTCCCTGATATGGTTAGTAACAGAAGAAGACAAAATTTATTAAGAGAAAGAAGCACTCCCGGAATTCAAAGTGAGCCACAAATGGAAAAAAGCCAATGGCTCCATGTTGCCTGAATGTAGCAGATTGAGACTTTTGTACAGAGAGTGTTTACTTACTCTATGCATAGTACTACATGCCAACCTTTAAGGGAAGGGATTTTTTAAAATACTGATTTATATGCTAATTACCATCATCATCATTTTATGTGTATGTATGCATGCACTTACTTAGTGCAGGTACTCTCCAAACAAGAGGGATCATATGAGCCTGGAACTAGAGTTACAAGCATTTGTGAGCCTGTGAGCTGCCAGACATGGATGTTGAGAACAAGACCCATGTTCTCTGAAAGAGAAGTACACTCTCGTAAGCACTGGTCAACCTCTCTAGCCCCTTATATGTTAAGCTTGAGGCCTTTGACATATCTCTCTGCCTAAAATGTGCTATTGTGATTGGAACGTGGTGCCCAGTGGTACCAGCAACAAGAAAATGGGGGAGAAACATATGCGGTTTTAAATGTCTGGAGCCAGAAGCTAATATGTGCAATGGTGTGAATAATTTTATGCATTCCCACTGATAAATTTTAAATAGATTTAATTCTTGAGGATGCATAATCAAATCTCTTCCTACTCATCTTTACCTTCAGTAAAAGTATAAGATGCAATAACATGTATATCATTAAATTTTAAATAGACATTTCGCAAAATAATTGAACAGAATTATGATGGTTAAAGGTCCAATGAACATCTGTATTTGTATTATCAAAAGTACAAAAAAACATCAACCCTTCTAGAAGAATGATTTATATTTATATTCAGTCAATAAAGATGCTAGTAAAATGTTGTTATAGGAAAAAGTCATCAATATTGCACTCAGAAAAGATTACAGAGTAGCAGGCTGGCAAACAATAGGAGAATCTTTATTTTCCTGCATTCTTCTTATACTTATGTATGTGTCATCTTTATTAAATTGTATATTTGAAGTCTCAACATTTAAGAGGCAAAGCCAAAATGATCACTGTGAGCAAGTGGCCAACCTAGTCTACATAAGGAGTTACAGAACAGCCTGGGCTAAACATAAAGATCTTGTCACACACACACACACAAAAAAAAACATATACACAGGTAATGTGTCAATTGTCATTGGGCCAAAAACTATACCTTTAATTATTCAATTTTCCCCAAGACTATCACCTAGCACTTATATCATCATATAGATGATATAAGGCTTTCAGGGTTGGACTTCAGAAAAACTGGTAGACCTTATCCACAACCATCCTTTAACCAAAAAGAAGCTAGGAGATTACTCCATGCATTGACTTCTGGGACAATCCTCTTTTCCATGGACACAGTGTAGCCCAACGACCACCTACATCCTGACTCCATTTCCTGAGACTTCAGTGATATTTCTTCCTATGTCCTCTTCTATCTCCAAATCGCTGATGCACCAACCTTTCGGTTATTCCACTTGTAGTCTCACACCTCTTTTGTTCCTTCATTTCTTTGCCATTAAGCTAGGACAAACCCCACTGACTTTATCTAAAAGATTTAGCAAGAACGTGTTTTACCACATAATTCTTATAAATTTTCTTGCTAGTGGAGGAAGATTGTAGCTGGACCAAACATTACTTTGAATTATACGACAGACTTCACCATAATTCAAATTCATCACACAAGTCCTGCCTCAGACATCCTTCCTCTAAAACCATCCATATCCTTAGGACCCAGGCATCCTATAGCTGTGGACTTAGTCTATAGAATCCTATGTGCTCCTTTTTAAGGCCTCCAAGAATTTTTCTAACTCAGCTAACCACTTCAAAATTTGGGGGGGGGGGGGTAATTCAGTAGTAAAAAGCTTTGTAACATATGTGAGGCTCTCGGTTCAATAACCAACACTACAAAAATGGCAGAGGGTAGGAAAAGAACCTATCTCTGTAACATGGACATTCTTTATTCTCCTCATGGAAGAAAAACACTCTACTTCACATGTGAATTTGCTTATTTAGCTTTGTTTCTTCTACATATGGGAATGAAGATGAGAGGCATAAACATTACCTTCTTCAAAGATTCAGCTTTCTTTTAAACAAGAGAGTAATAAGATTCTAGGGAACTTTAGAGATTGTTATATAAGCCTACATAAAAGGTAAGAAAAACTCAGACTCCCAGATTTGTCAAGAGTTGACTTCACAGTTCTCACCTCAAATGAAGCAAAAGATCATTTGTTCTGTGGGCTAAATCAAAAAGGTCCTGAATTCAAGAAAGTGAATTCATCTTAACCTAAATATCATGTTTCAATATGGCAACCAATTTCATTACGATTAATAGCTATGTATTAAAAAAGTCATAAGTCAGGAGTTCTAACTACATTGGTGGGAATACCAGGTAGGTGAATTATAGGAAAGTATAGAAATGTCTGCTGTAGATCTCAGATGCTATCCAATGACACTCTTCGCCTTCAGATTGGTAGACTGTTTATCTAACAGCCACAAGTCTTGGGTTAAACACAGAGGTGGGAAATGAGTGGCTATTACAGTTGCTAAAGATTGAGCAAGCTAATTTGCTTACAAACCTACAACAGTCCAAACTCCCAGTTACAGAAGTTCCAATAAGTTAATCAGATGTATACAAATCTTTAATTGGGAATCTTCTAAACTGAGGAATTCACTTCACATATGTGTAGGATCATAACTTTGTTGAAAGTGAAGATTGGTCAGGAGACCAATCTGCTCTCCTGATACAGGTCATTGTCATCTCTAAAGTGTAGCCCATGTATGTGAACTTGGAATACTAAATAGATTTGTCTTTATATTTTGGTTGTTCAAGGTAAAGATTCTTTGGGGCATGGCCCAATAAAACATCAATGCAAAGTATCAGTCTTATGCTTACAACAACCAATTTGTTAAATATGTTTGATGTAAGTCTATTTGATACGTCTGTCATCTCTCTTATATTCAGAAATAGTGTTGATTTATCAATGAACACTTGATGTTATCAGCATTACTCTAACATGATTTAAAATATAGTTTAATTGTTAAGCCAGGAAATAGTTTTAGGAATAGGCTCACTCTCTATAGGACTGACAAGTTTTTCCTGGTTTGTTGGTATGATGTATATGCCTTGCAAGATTATGTTGAACCCTCTGCTTCTTAACAGTTGTTAATCACAGCTTCTAGCAACTGGTTAAGGACATTTTTTAAAGAAAATGGGAATGAGTGTAATCATCACGTGTATTTGCACTGTAACAAATGTAAATGTCCAAATTCCTTCAGTTGGATTTTCTCCCAATTGATCTATTTCAGCAAAGGTTCAAAGTCTATATTTCTGGGAAAACGTATCAGTCAAGGTCAAGAAACCCATTGACAGCTTAGGCACAATGGGAACATAGTTGGGAGTATAGTATAGTATTTTCCTTAAGAGTCAGAAGGAAAGGAAATGCACCTGAGTTCAAGGTCATCAGTTTCTCACCTCAGCTTCTTTGTGTATTTCTATTTTAACCTCTAAGACTATGTTATTCCACAGTGAGGTTCACGACTGCCAACATCACTCCTACTCTATACTCTAAGCACTCAGAAGCTGTTTGAGCTTTGAAGGTCCCAGTAAAGAGCATAATTAGCCTAGCTTGAGTAGGTACTCCTTCCCAGACAACTCAATTGCCATCAGGCGACAGGATACTACAAATTTTTTATCATTTGGAAAAAGAAGTGCTGCTTCCAGCAAAATGGGAGAGTGCTTGGCAGATTAAAGATTAAAAATAACTTAATATCTACTAAGAATGTTTTCAATTAGGGACACCATGAGTATATCACTGGAGACAGCAGAATATAAGTGGGGCTGTTCTCTGTTTCCAAATTTAATAGCTCTGAGACCTTGTGCCAGTATCTTAATCCATTAAGCTCCCTTGACCTCAGTAACTAATTCATAAAACAGGAATAAATATTTTAAATTACTGAAGGCAAGAGACTAGAACAGGCATGAGGCAGCCATGAGTATGTACTTCACAGGTCTTTCCACAGGGAGTAAACTTGATGTTATCTTCTGTGCCTCAAAACCCACTAGTGGCTGTGCCTGAATAATGACTGAAAACAAATGTGGGAAAATCAGATGCATTCTGGGAAATGTACCATTCCATTGTCATCCAGCATTGGCTCAAAGCCTACCAATAACCTTACTGAATCTTTTCTAGATTGTGCAGCCACCCACGATACTTCTGCTCAACTTTTTCTTTCTACTTCTCCTAGAATTGAATTTACATTATGACCTGATGGATCTTTCAAACTCCTTGTTTTCTTTGTTTCTTTTTTTCACAAGCAATTTCTAATAAAATCTTTGCATATTTGATCTTGTCTTCAAATTTGTTAAATGCTATAAAGGCACAGGATTATAAAAATACACAAGATTATATAAAGTTTCATTCATGATCTATGAGGTAACTTTAATCTTTTCACCTAGAACAACAGTTCTCATGAAGAAGTGAAAAAACTAGGATATTAGGGAAGAAAAATAATACTATTATATTTTCCAGAGCTACTGTACCAGTCCTCCAAGTGTATGCCAAACTAAAACTCCATATTTTATATTAAAAAGAGACTATTGATCAATGTGGAGGATAGATGTTAAATATTCCTTTAGGCACATGTCCCTTGAGAGAAGCCAACAGAAGTAAACTCTCCAGCTTGATTATCATTAGAAGAAGGCATATATCACTAGTTTCAATCTATGAAAATGAAAAGAAACAACACACATCAACATCTGTCAGAGTATTAAATTACCAGCGCAAAATCAGTACTATTCCAAACTAGAGACTGTGTATGCACTACTTTTTCCCAAAATCATGACAAGACAGACAAAGGTAAAACCAAGCATTTAGAAATGTTTGCAGTTATCTAACATTGTTAAGTTATATGTGCATGTGATTTGTCATTTAATGGTATTTTTCATGTATACAGAAAATGACAAGTTATAAATAATATACATAAAAATCAGTGCTGCCTCATAGATAGCTGAGTAAGTATTATTTTAGAGTGTTCATTGCCTATTGGAACAATGTTCAATGGGTGGCCTCTTTGTCAACCAGAGTCAGACAATAACAAATGATTGGAAATGCATACCAGTTTCACTGTGCAAACAACTCTTGTTGAACAGGGAAATATAATTTGAATGAAAATAAAACTTTCACTGTGTTAAGATTTGAAGGTTGTGTCTGCTGTAAAATTTAGGCAATCCTCATAGAATCTTAGGAAGAAAATGGAAAATACATATATGCAATCATGGATCAAAGGCACTGAAAGTCTAATGACTTAAGTGTAAAAAGGTGGAATTTATAATCAAAATTGTTCAATGAAGAGATTTCTTCCTAAATAGACAGTATTTTTCTTAACACATTTTCAGTAAGAGAAATTAATCTTTATAAGGCATTCATTGCTTCAGCTGTTGGCAAATTGTCCATAAGTGTTGAACATCGAGTATGAGCTAATTACTTTACATATATTAGCATATTCAAATATAAAAGAAATTCATAAAGGGGTTTTCACTTTCATATTAATTAAGAAAATGAGGACTAGGAATTTTGAGTAACTTGTTCTAGGTCAGAAAGCTGGTAAATATGGAGTGAGCCTGAATTTTATGTAACGATATCCAATGAGCATTGTGTTATCTGTCTTTATACAGAACTGAAACAAGCAGAGGCTGAGACTCATAGCCAAACTTTGAGCAGAGGCAGGGAATCTTATGAAAGAAGGGAGAGATAGAAAGACCTGGAGGGGACAGAAGCTCCACAAGGAGAGAAAAAAAATCTGGGTACAGGGATACTTTCTGAGACTGATACTCCAACCAAGGACCATTCATGGAGATAACCTAGAACCCCTGCACAGATGTAGCCCATGGCAGTTCAGTGCTCAAGTAGGTTCCTTAGTAATGGGAATAGGGACTGTCTCTGACATAAACTCAGTGGTCTGCTCTTTGATCATCATCCCCTGAGGGGGATGTAGCCTTATCAGGCCACAGAGGAAGACAATGCAACCAGTTCTGATGAGAACTGATAGACTAGGGTCAGATGGAAGGGATGGAGGACCTCCCCTATCTATGGACTTGGAGAGGGGCATGGGAGGAAATGGGATAGGAAGGGTGGGATTGGGAGGTGACTAGGGAGGAGTCTACAGCTTGTATACAAAGTGAATAAACTCTAATTAATAAAACAAAGAAATTAATTAAAAATTTTTTAAAAAGTCTAAGTGTGGTTGCATGCCTATATTCTTAACAATAAGAAGGCACAGACAGTAATATCACAACTATGGTCTAGCTGACCAGCCTAGTCAAATTAGTGAGCTCTGGGTTCTGTGAGAAATTCAGCTTAAAAAAATAAAGTATACAGGGTGGTGTTGGCATACACCTTTAATCCCAGCACTTGGAAGGCAGAGGCAGTCAGCCTGATCTGTAGGACAGTCTGGTTCTAGAACAACCAAAGCTATACTGTGAAATCCTGTCTTTAAAAATAATAATAATAGGGAGGGAAGGTGGGATTGGGAGGGAATGAGGGAGCAGGATACACCTGGGATACAGAGTTAATAAAATGTAACTAATAATAAAAATAAAATAAATAATAATAACAATAACAATAATAATAACAACAATGTGGGGAGAATTTGATGAAAGCATCTGACATCTATCACTGACATCCACACATACTTAAATACACCACCTGCATATACACACACACAATATAAATGTGCACATATGGTATAGGATGAAAGAGATTTTAAAAGCTAGTAAGTAGGGAAATAATAACTGGTTAAGAAACATGAAAGTCAAATGGAAGGTTTCTATGGCTGTTATAAAGACTATGACCAAAGAAACTTGGAGTATATGGTATATTTCATCTTACACATTCCATCACTGAGGGAAGTCAGGACAGGAATTCAATTAGGGCAGGAACCTAGATTTAGAAGCTGAAGGAGAGGCTATGGAAGGGTCTTGCTCTCCGTGGCTTGCTCAGCCTGTGTTCTTATATAATACTGGACTTCCTGCCCAGGATTAGCGCCACCGACAGTGGACAGGGCCCTCCTATTAATGAACTATTAATCAAGATGATATCCCACAGACTTGTCTACAGGCCCATCTCAGGAAGGCATTTTCTCAGGTAAAGTTCTACTTTCCAGATATGTGTAGATTTGTGTTAGGTCGACTGTGTTGCAGGCAAAGCAGTTAACAGAGGCAGAAATTTATTTACAAAATACCCGTTCACGCCGGTGAATTATCTCCTCCTACTTCTAATGATGATCATGAGAAGAAGGACTTCCATTTGCCAATCATTGTACAAATTATGAATTAGTATACTGGATATTATGGGTTTTTCTTTGCCTCGATAACCTGATAGCTATCTTTATATTAAAGAGAGCCTATCAAATCATAGGTTCTAAATAGCCAATAAAACAAAGAGATTGGCAAGCTATTTAACAAAATAAATGGTCAAAATTTTAAAACAATGACAGAAAGGAAAAAATTGACAGCCATATTTGTTGTCATTCAGAGAAAAATCAGTACTAAGAATAGATGTAATAAGTATATTTTTCCTTTAAAAGTTCAAATACTGATACTTAAGCTATAGTAGGACATTCTTGTGGACAAATATATAGAAAACTAGTGTTAAATGAGATCCTCTATCTTACTGAAAATACTGTCTCTACAAACTAGGAAGTGGGTTTTCACCAACACCATGTCTTCTGACATCTGTATATACTATAAAGCCAGTATCCATGATTGTTAGGAATAACTTTCCCTTGCTTTCATGTCTCCTGGTCCATGGTACTCTACTCTAGATGCCTGAATGATTCACAGTCATTCAGTAAGAAATCTCTAGGGATAGTGGAGCTGTCATAATTTTAAATTCTCTGCCTCTCCCCATGTATTCACAGAGCCTAAGGTTGGTGCCTTCTCAGTCATGAAGTCAATGGAACTTCATAAAAGGTAAAGTGGCGCCAAATATTAGATGACATTCCTTTAGGTGAGAGAATCCTTAGAGGAAACTGAGAAAAATCAAGAACTTCTCACTTAGAAAAGTTCAGTTCATTTCTGAGTCTCCTGAAAACACAGAAGACTTTTTCAGCATCTCAAGTCAGGCTGCATCTCAGCATCTATAGCAGCTAAGATTTGATTGTGTATACAAACCTGTACTAACAAGTCTGAGCTGTAGGGCACTGCTGGATAAGGTTGAAGTCTAATGACTTCGGATAGTCATTTATTTACCCTTTGTCAATGATGATAGACTCCCTTTTCTCAGCGAGGCTCTAAGTCTCTCCTGATCTGCATGGCCCCAGGTCTTGTAAGGAGTATCACATAGGAGTGTCAGGGCAGATTACAGGCCAGACCCATTTTAAAAAAATGTTCAGCTAGAAAATGTTCAGCATTCTAGAAATACCCCTGCTAAGGATCTTAGCGTTAAGCAATGACCTTCAATTGTACTTAGGATAATTAATATTGTATTCTCCTTCTTGTGATAAGACCATGCTACTGCATGGAAAATGAGGCATTGTAGCACTACATGCAAATCAAGCATTCCTGACCCCAGCAAATCAAACACATTCACCCTCAAAATCCTTCCCACTGCCCAAAAGATTATAAATCCCTGATTTCAAATAAATGTGCTGGGGATACAGGCTGCTGACTGTCTGCATGATGCCATCAGCCTTCTACCATGGCATTCTGAGATTTGTCATTCATCCCCCAGCTATGAGCTGCTGGGCCTTGCTAGGTTTCTGCCTCAGCTGCAAGCCAACCAGGCTTGGACTTCCACCTGCACCTCTGCGGCACTCAGCACAGCAGCTTAACTAAGAACTGTAACACTCTGGTGTCGCCATAGACTTTGGAACGCCTGAGCTTCCATTGCCACCAGCGATCTCATGCTAAAAGAGCCAAACTGTTAACACTCTGTGGAAAACCTTTTCCTCAGCCCATGGGCCTTGCTCTAAAGTGCTCTAGCTGCCCTTGAGAGAAAGAGAAGCTCATTCTCCATCCAGAAGCCCAGTTCAAGGACCCCTCCAAAATCCAGGCCCCACCAAGGGGAGAACAAAACTGAGTACTTGATCTCTTCTGCAGAAAATTTATGTTTTATTTATAGCATATTTATTCTGGATTGGAGTCTCACTTTTTGTGGATTTGAGATTTTTTTCAACTCTGTAAATTGGATGAAATTACATCATGATGGGAAAGATTTGACTGTGAACATAAAATAAAATGCCAGCTTTGTGTCATTTTGCAAATAAATTTCATTGTTTCTGATCCATAAATCTCTGATATTTATGGTTCTTTGCAATGTCTCTTTGGAGTCCATTATAATATCTGCCCAATTTCCTCCTTAATAAAAGGTAAGTAAAATATCAAACAGATGTTCCTTTGGTATCTACATGAAAATCATAATTTTATCTATTATTATATCTTAAACAAAAGTACTTCCTATAAGCCAAGTGTTACTGTAAATACTTTCTATTAACATGTGCTAATTATACATAATAATAGATTTATTCATGTCATTTTATGTGTTCATATGTGAGACAATGCATTTCAATCATATTCACCCTCTGTTACCATCTCTTATGACATTACCACTCCTCCCTTCCTTTTCCTAACTGCTCTTTCCTTTTTTTTTTTTTGAGTGAATCAATGATTTTCATTAAGATTGCATACTGTTGAAATAAAGCTCTTTCTTAAAGATGGACAGGCACCTAAGTACATATATATGCTGAGGAACATATCTCCCCCTCTGTCATTAAGCATGATTGTGTAAAAATCCTTAGAGTTGTCCACCATGAGCCCTCCCTTCTCCATGAGAGTATGGGGAGAGACCCAATCTTGTCCAGTTTTTTTTTTTTTGCAGTCAACCACAGCTATCATAAGTTGGACAGTGCAACAATCATATCATACCTGGAAGACAGAATTCCACATCTTCCTCCTCCCTCCAACTCTTACATTCTTCTCATTCCTTCTTCCATGGTTTTGCCTGAGTCCTGAGGTGGTTCAATAGCATTGATGTCCCATTTATGGTTGAGCATTCCATGGTCACTTATTCTTAGCACATTGGCCAGTTAAAGTTGTAAGTCTTTGAAGTCCTTAGTGCCCACTGAAGAAAAAACAATTATTTGGTTAAAGGTGAAAGTATCACTGTTCTGTAGGCATAAATGCGGTTATTTGGGAGGCAAGTTGGCAGGCACATCATGCACACTTAGGAAAACTACAGGAGCTTCCCCATCAGAACCTACGAGTCCATACACATGCTTTTGACCTAATTTACAGTAGCAAGTGTGCACTAAGCCCTGTGGAGCAGGCCTCAGATATATGCTAAATCTTCTGTAGGTATCATCTCCTATAATGGCCACAACAAATACGGAGTTGTATATAATTGGTATTACCAATTTATAGATCAAGGTCAACAAATAATAACACAGTGATTCAATCAGGCCTGAAACCTGCTGCTGAACCCAAAGTTTAATTGAATGTATAATGTCTCTGGATACAGTCTATAATGTATGACCTATGCTAGCTTTTGCCCTGAAAAGGCAGAGCTAAAAACAACATCATTGCATGAAAGCCCACACTATTGGATAACTCAAATACATGGGGGGAAAAACAGACTTTCATGATCTATAAAACTATTCAAATTTATCCTGCTAACGGAAAAACAATTCTACAAAGACCAGTGGTTCTGTGCTTCATTTGTCCCAGGCCAGTATTGATTATATGAAATTATTTCACTTTCTGCAAAACATTGGCCCTTCTGTCTCCATACACAACATGCTCAAGGGGCATTCTCTCATGATGCAGTACAAAATACTTTTTTGTTGTTTGGTTTGGTTTGGGGTTCTTGTTTTTTTTGGAGGGGGCATTGTTTGTTGGTTTAGTTGGTTTTTGTTTTTCAGGATAGGGTCTCTCACTGTAGGCCTGGCTGTCCTAGAACTCACTCTGTAGACCAGGATGGCCTCAAAGTCAGACATATGCCTGCCTCTGCCTCCTGGACACTGGAAATAAAGGTATGTTTCACCACCACCCTGCCCAAAATAATATTTTTCAAATAAACATGCCATAGGACAGAATATTAAAGAGTTAAGTTTGTATGAAAGTCATGAAGACAAGAAATAAACCTCATTTCCTGAGTAGAGCAAAGCCAAGTCATTTGTTTGTACCTGGAGAGGGGGAAAAAGTGAAAGCTCAAAGGAAGGCTGACACAGAACACTGTGGTTGCCTAAGGGCAGCCAGGCACCTGGCTCAATACATCTCCACCGTTTACTCCTGCTTCCCACCTATGATCCGTCTTGTATTTTGCTGTCATAGTGAGAGTAAAATGTGTTGTTACAACAGTAACCTCTTATCAGCCTGTGTCAGCTTCTGAGTGCCTGGCTGCAAACAGCAGGAGCAATTGTTATAACTAAAGCTGTTCCAGGCAATGGTATTTAACAAGCTTCCTGCTATAATATTGTCCCTGTGCCTTCTTTCCCTTATTTCTTGTTCCTGGTTCCTGGATAACCCCAATTAGTTCATGTTTTTGAGAGAGGGTATGTATGACTCACAAAAAAAAAAGTCCAGAATGATAAAGTAAATAAGGACTGTTCCGCCCCCATGTATGTTTTAATAATTTTCCAGAAACTCACAAAATAGTACAAGGGCCAAAGTGTCAATGAACAGGTCAATCAGAATTTAGAAGGGCAGTTGAAACCATACAAATGGGATTCCACTTGAAATTCTGCAAACTACTGAGGGTGAAGTGTTCCAGCAATTAATTCACTAACAATTGAAAACAACCCTGAAGGTGAAGGCAGTCTATTCTTTTCCAAAAGAAAAAACAAAAAGTCTACCAAAGAACACTGCTCTCTTCTTACCTCAATTAAGACCTGAAGACACTGACAAATCTCTCTAAATAAACCAAATAATGGAAATCCCAAGGACAGTAAGAAAATTAAGACAAGGATGGCGATGGTTGCCAGGAAGAAAACTCATCAGTTTGTCCGTGTCAACACCGTGAGATAGATACTGTCGATTCTCATTATTCACAGTGCATAGGTTCTATAAAGTCACCACAAGAACTGAATTAGCAAATACTGAATCATTGCCCCTAAGGGAAATCGAGGGGTAGATTCCTGCAAGCACTTTTTGTCAAATGATCAATACAAACTTTTCCATTATATATAGCTCTGAATCAGGATGCTTTATTTTATATATATATATATATATATATATATATATATATATTTGATTTATTACCATTGAACTCTCATGGACAACTGCATTATAACTCTTGTTTGAACAAAGCTTATCTAACACACATTTTCCACTACAGGACACACTGCAGCCTCCCACACTTAGAACAGCAGTACTTAATGTGGGAGTTATTTCCAATAGAAAAATTACCAACATGGTGTGCAAAAGAAGTACAACAGAAACATTACTAAATAAACCATGAGGATACCTGTTTATAGTATGTAAACTGAAACAAGAGATATCTACATACCTATTGGAGCCATAGAAAGTAGGGAAACCTGAAAATTTATCATAATCAAGAGCCTCAGGCATTCAATCCCAGCTCTTTAGGCCTCCAATTCCAGTCCCTGACAGCTGTAGAGTTCACTGTGCACAGGAAAGTCATAAGAGTAGCTACCCATCCAGAATATTGAGGGCTCACTCATTTCAGTCACTGTGTCCAAAAGAAAGAACATGAGCTCTGATCTTCTCAGGGCCCAAATTTTAATCGTTTGCCTTCTTGGATTTCATATTTCTTCTTTTACACTTTCTTGTGATTTTCCATATTCCCCTATAGAATGACCGGACCTATCCTCAGTCAACCCTACCATTGCATTTTAGAAACTAAAATTTATTTGAATATGTATGTTCACAGCTGGAAACAGGAAGTTTTCTTCAAAGTGGAAGGTACTGGAAGGTCTCAGCTACGGCTGCCATACATGAGATTCTGGACTTCAGACTTTTGAGATGGTGTTGGAGCAGTATAGGATTTGAGTAGAATATGTTTTGCATGGAAGGATAATATATGAGGAGACAGGAGCAAAATATTATGGCCTGAATTTGTTTCTTGAAATTTGTCTAAGGGCATGAATGACTGATACAGTAGAATTAAGAGATGAATCTTATTGAAGGTAGTTAGAGGATGAGGGAAGACTTCGTTGCTGTAACTAGGGGACTTACTCCATCCATGAAGGTACTCAAGGAAGATTCACTCTATGTTGCCCTTCCCCTATGTCAGGACATAGAATTTGTCCACCCCAGATGATGTAAAAACCAAGCGCCATCCTGGAAGTAAAGAATACCCTCCATTGAAGACAGAACATGCAAACACTATGCTCTTATACTTGCCACCTACAGAACTTCAGTAAACATCATTTCTATTAGTGAGATGCTGAGGGAAGGGCAGCCACTGTCTGATGTTATGTGCCCGCTGATAACCATGCCAAACTCATAGTCAAATAAATGGCCTTTGTGAAATTCAGCCAGTCACAAAACTACACAAAGAGACATGAATGGAGGAAAAGAGCATGTGGAATAGAATAAAATTTGCTGGGGGGAATTCAGAGAGGTGAGAGTAACCAAATGAACTATATAAATATACAAAAGTGTCAAAGAGAAAATTTAAATAAAAATTATTTATGTCAGTTATTCATCACCCAATCTATGTAATTTTGTTTATAATAGCACAAAAGATATAAAACACAGACAATTTTGCAAATATAAAATCTAAATATAATAAGGATTGACTGCCTCATTTTTCCTCAGTAACAACATAAACAGTAAATAACACCCTGGGAATAATGCAGACAGATAGGCATTGTGCAAATATGAAAGACAAATATTCCTTAATTCTAAAGACCCTCAGGCACAGGTATCATACACAGAGATTTCATTAAAGGAGGAGTTGTCAAACTGCACAGTTGCTATGAAAGATTATTGAATGGGGACAGTGTTGACTGCTTCATTACCTGGCAGGCATTGTGTGAAACAGTGGCCAATCTTGACATCCAGGAAGCTGGCATAGTAATTGATTTTCCAGTCCTCAGAACCTAACACCTAAAATCCAATCTCAAGTAGCCCTAAGGGCTTCTCCAAGTGCCCTTCCAAAAACCCTCAGACCTCTGAAGCATTGACCTTCAGAACATCAAGGTTTTCTAGGAATAAAACCCTGATAAATAATGAGCTTCCTAAATGCTTGAAGATATATAAATACATATATATGTATATATATATATATATGTATATATATATATGTTAAAAGTATAATATATGTTGCATGTTATAGAAAAAATAAATAAATTCCTGTAGAAACTGTAGCCTCTAAATACAGTGTGTCTTTCTATGTTTTAGATTCTATGCTTTTATTGGCTTGGAGCTATTTTATTGACCCTTTCAAGTTATGAGTAACTGATAGGCATGTAGTCTGTCTACGCTCATAGATTTAATTGACTCTTTTACTCTCTAGAGAAAAGAAATAGGCTTTCTATCCCTTGGCAATTCGTTTCAACATTCCTCTGTTTGCTCAATAAATTTGTGACTATTCCTGTACCTTCTGAGTTTTCCTCCTGAGGGCTGGCAAATTGAGCTAACAAAATACAATTTAAGAGGAGAAATGACTGACCATCTTTATGAATATTTAGGTGCATGAGAGTTCATAGAAAAGAAACAAAATTTAAATAATGGTTAGACTCCTGGGGTTTAAATCTCATTTTACTAAAGAAAAGAAGGCTTAAGTTTCAAAGGATGCCAGACTGTGGGAAAATGACTAAGAAATGCATGAAGGATCTTGAGGATGGTAATGGTCTATTAGTAAGATCTGTTTGTAGAAATCACTATGTCACTCTTTATGCCCTGCTTTTAAGGATAGTAAGATTATAAGGAATTCTTCCTACATATTGATTCTCAGTTTTCTTCTATACAAACATGTTCTGTTAATTTTCCTCCATCCTGGGACTTGGAGTCAAGAGTATATGAGGAAGAGTACATATTAGCATCTGAAGAGCCAGGTTCTCCTTTTGTTGGTTTCTTATTATGGTAGAGGCATGACTGTAGCCTTAAAAAATTCTCTAGATGCGAACATATTCCTTTCATTTTTTATCATGAAAAATTGTATACAAAAGGAAAAACATATATATGTACATACATATACACATACACATAAACAGACATTACATACATATGCAGATACACACACACAAGTGTGTGTGTGTGTGTGTGTGTGTGTGTGTGCGGGTGTGTGGTCTATGTCCAAACAATGACATAGTCTCACCAGTAGGAGGAAAACTAAAATCAGATGTCAGAATCTAACTTCCCCAAGACTAAGTTCTTTGGACCCTGCCAACCTAAAAGATGTTTGGCTGATATTAACTCCACCCTGACATTTCAGTTGATCTTGGTCAAAAGTAAGGTTGAATGACAGCCATTTGAAAATGTAATGAGAAAATAAAGGTTGATTTAGCAAGTTCTACTGTTTGGATGCTATGTTATAAAACTGCAACTGCAAGGCTTAGAAAGAAGCTATACAGATTCATTGAGTGACCCTCCCTCGGAGCACAGAGCACAGGCTGGTGCTGTAGGGCTATAGGCCAAGGTTCTGACATGATGGGCTATGTTAAAAAGTTCTACCTACACTGGCTAAGTCAAAACATTAAATGATTCTGCAGTATCATAACATCTGACTCTCCAAAGTATTCTAAGGTTACTTGTACAAATCATGTATTCAAAAACTGGTACTGTGGTGGATAGCTCCATACCTATGCCTATGAGAGAGGACCTAGTTAAACTCAGTGGAACACAAAACAAAAGAAAAAGATATCACAGTGGGAGGGAGCTTGTTGAAGTTGGAGTACTGAGTAGGACTAGAATGTTTATAGATGATAGATAGACTGATAGATAGGTAGATTATATATAATAATTTAATTATATGCAATTATATATTCTGTATCATATAATTAATATAAAATAATAATCTATAAAATATATTTTAAAATAATAAACATATATTTTGTCAAAGAATAAATTCATTTTTAAAACTTCACAAAATCTCTAAGTATAAAAAATAACAAAAATAAACACGAACATGTAAAAAAAAAAAGCTCTAAGCCCTGGGATTTCAAACCCTATCACAGAGTCTCACTTCCAGCTCTGAGAGATATGTGTGTGTTGCTCAGGAGCCTGCACATGTGCTGGAGATCCTGTCTGCAGGAATTGCTCCAAATGAATACTCCAGGAAGGATGTGTAACCAAAGGAGGCAACCGGGTGCTGATCAGGCAGATCAGTGTTTAGTGCTTGCTGTGCTGTGCAATTATAGGGATTAAGTTTGGATCTCAACACCAACATGACAAGCCACATGTCCTGCTAACATTTGTAACTCCATCCCTGAGGGATCCCATACCCTTGTGAGGCCTCCGTGCAAACACAGGCATGGACACCCACATACACGTGTGTACATGCACTTGAGAGAGCACACGTGTGTACACACATGATCTCTAAAGTAAATGCAATTAGGATTTGGGCCAGATATAATAGTAATAGGGAAGAGAGAATAGCATTAATAAAAAAATGTCTGTTAAGAAACATAAGTAAATAAGAAATGAAAGATATGTTAGTGTGTGACCACTACTCAGGTGTGATACTGGAGACTTCACATCTCTAATACCAGAGTCTACCTTTCCTGGTTGCTCCCTAGAGGAAGTTGTAAGGAGTATATGCTTTTGAGATCTTTTGGGAATGGTAGCCATGCAAGTATCTTCCTTTGCAACAACTTTTATGCTGTCATGATTTATTCTGAACCTACTGTTATGGATCCATTCTGTTAGTAATTAATGCCCATAACTGGAATTTCTGGGTCATATAGTGTTTGTGTTCAAGGTTTGGATGACACAGGCAAAGAGTTCACCTCACTTATGTGCAAATTCGTGCTTAACTAGTGTGGACTGGGGGCCTCTAATTCCACATCCTTACCTCTTCTTGACACTGCCTCAGTTTTTATATCCATCAGCCTCAGGAGAGGTCACCTGTAATCATTATGGTTTTAGTCTACCCTAATGCCAATGAGACTGGACACCTTCATGTATTTATCACCCTCTGAGTTTCCTCTCTTGTCAAATACCTATTAAGTACTTACATGCACATATTTATTGCATTATTTAACTTCTTTCATATTTCACAATTGTAGCGGCTCCTTGTACATATTAGGTCTGAGCCATTGGTTTTGAAGCGTACCAAATAGTGTTTCCTACTCTACTATTGCATTCGTTTTAGAATTCTCTGAATGTGGAATTTTTTTCTTTTAATTTGTTAGTAGAAGAATATGACTTTTTTTTCCTTATGGATGGTGTGTTGGGTGTGTGATGAGGAAATCCTTCCCAAATTATGATTTCATGAAGATACATTCCTGCTACACCACCTGACATCTTACAGTTTTATGTTGCACATTTAGGTTTTTAGGCCACTGAGGGTTTTTATGTATGGAATTGTTTCTATTCTTTTTTCAAACAATGTTTTTGAGCTTCCAGTCCATCTACAAGTCCCCAGTAGCCTTGCAGGAAACCCTTTCTTACTTCCAATAGGCAGCGTATGTTTCTGCTGTTTCCAATCAAAATCCCTATGTGAGAAAGCTAACTACTATCTTGGACTCTAATTGTGGAGTTCTGTCTTGCCCACCAGTTCTGTGCCCTGTGACCAGTTGGAGACTGTTTGTGGTTTGGGCTATGCCCAAAGGTCAGCATCATATGCCCTACCCAGCAGACTGCTTCATATTTCAAAACCCACAGCTGAACGGATTCCACCTCTCTTGTCCCCTTGTCCTTTTCCACTACAAGTAAAACTCCATGCTCCACTGGCTCTTAAGAAAGAACATGAAACTGTAAACCAGTCTTAGTCTTCAGATGTCCAGCTGAAGAGTGAAAGGCCTACAGTAGAGAGGTCATAGAGATAACATTCATCAGCCATCACTAAATGACGTCATCTGCTGAGCCAGACAAGTGAAAACAGGCTTTACTCCCAGTTGGGGATTTCAGATCTTATTGCCTTTCTTTGTCTCTCCTATCAGGAGACCATGCAGGAAGATTCACACTTTACTTCTTTCCAAGTGGTTTATTGATTTGTGGATTCAGTGAAATGTGCATCAATTGAACTAACTATTCCCTTTAAGTAAGGGGGAGGGGCAGATTTCACACTGTGCTGAAATTAACAGGCACCACTGCACTGCCTCTTAGGTTCAAGCACAGCACAATAGATGTACACAGTGTGAGGTCAATCTGGCGATTAAATAGCTCCACTTTATCCTTAGCAATCAAAAGCCAGTGTGCTCTTATTTTTCCCTTCATTGTCTCCCTCTTCCCTGCCCTCTCAGACACACACATTTCAAAGAGATTGTGTGCACTATTTAGCAGAAAATAAAGTTTTTTCCCATCTTCCACATTTTCTTTATATACCTGGGTTTTATTTTTCTTTACTATTTTTAAATGTGTGGAAAAACTTTGATTGCTTTCTCTCTGGATAACTACTTAACTTCATATTTCTGGTAGACTCAGGATGGACACAATGGCCAATATGAGACAGAATTGGAAATGTGCCTCCTTAAATCAATTATTTTTCCTCACAAGTGCTGTTCTCACACGTGGGAACATGCAGTTTGGACCGACCTGTTGTTTTGTTTCCTCTTAGTAAAGAATGATTTCTTCCAACCTACTCTGTCTTGGGACCTTGTGATTAATAGTAGTATTTCATAACTTTGTGACACTTAGAGACGTCACAGTCATTTAGTATGATGATTTCATTTTATCTCAAACTCTGAATAGGTAAGAATATACCACTATATTCAGCCTGCAAATATGAAAACTGAGGCCCAGAGGAATTAGTGAATGATCTAAGGCAAAGTCAAAACCCAGTCCTCCCTGATCTAATTTCTAGGCCAGTTCTGTTTCCAAGATGATTGTCTGATGTTAAAAGGTTCTCTAGGAGGCTTAGTTTGTTTTATGCAAAACTAATATTGTTGAGAATCAAATCTGCAATAATAAACATATCCACATCTTTTGCCCTTAGTATAATAATTATTCCTCTAGGGCTAGGGAGACAGCTCAGTTGGAAAAATGCTTCTTATGGAAGAATGAGAACCTGAGTTTAACCTCCAGTACTCATGTTAAAAGTTTCATGCATAAGAACCTATGCTTAAAATCCTAGAGCAGGATATGCGAAGACAGGGAGGTCCCTGGTGCTCAATGGCCAGCCAGCCTAGTCTGATATCCCAGTGAGAAATTCTGTTTCAAAGAATAAGATAGACCTGTTCCTAACAAATAGCATCTAAGATTGACCTCTGGCCTTCACATGTAACAATACCAACCCACACTCACAGCACACACACTAAAACACACACACAAACACATGCGTGTATGTGCAGAGTAAATAAACTTATGATAGTTTATGACAATATACCTTTTCAAACTGAGTTGATAGATACAGAATGCTTAAATATATCAAAAGATTTTCAACCATATGATTCAACTTCTTGCATAATTATGCTATTGCATGAACTTGAAAGACAAATTATAAGGTAATATTATTAATGAATTTCCCATGTTCTAGAATTTTGGAAAGATTGGATACAATCTGATTTAATGTGTATGCTATAATTTCTAGCAACTAAATTTTAAAATTATCTTCTTTGTTATTGAGATTTTAAAAATTGAACTTATTCCAATGGGATGTATTTATAGCAAAAAAAGGTCAAATTTCAGATGTCTGCTTTAATTAGCATATACTTTAAGCAAACAGACTTTTTGAAAGGTCTGTAGAAGAGGCACAGGTTGGGTCACAAATTTGATAACATAAATTTCACACCACTTCTTTAAATGCTTAGCTATTCAATAATTTTAGGCTGTGTAAAAGTTTTACAATTTTAGTGACAAAAGCTTATTTAAATATGGTTACCCCAAGTCTTCTAAAGAACAAAGGGATTAAGTTTTTCATAATGTTGTTTACTTGGTTCCACTCACTTATGAATGCTTCCATTATCCATACAATAACTACTGTGTGCTGCTTGGGTCAGACCACAGAATATAACAACATGGGCAAGAAGTACAACTTTAGGGTTGAGCAGAACAAAGTAAAAGAGATCCAGTTCTGACCTAAAAACTCTAGGAAGTCTTGCCACAAATGATATTTAATTCAGGAAGGTACATGGGATCACATGCTCTTTTTTGTGCTAATACAAAATTCCAGAGAAATGGTAATTTTAAAAAACACACGTACTACTCAGTGGCTAGCTCTTTGAATGCCTCCCCCCTATGAGGGAGCAGCCTTGCCAGGCCACAGAGGAGGACATTGTAGCCAGTTCTGAGGAGACCTGATAAGCTAGGGTCAGATGGAAGGGGAGGAGGACCTCCCCTATCAGTATACTTGGAGAAGGCATGGGAGGTGATAAGGGAGGGAGAGTGGGATCGGGAGGGAAGGAGTGAGGGGGCTACAGCTGGGATACAAAGTGAATAAAGTGTAATTAATATAAAAAATAAAGATTTAATTAAAAAAACACACGTACTTATTTTCTATAAAGTTCTTGAGGAATAAAAATCCAAGATCAAGGTGAAAGGATGTTTAGTGCCTGGTAATTCATTCTCTACTTCCAAGACAAATGCTCTTTCTCCAAACTAATAACATCTCCTTATAATAGAGCAGCTGAGCCAGAGGTAGAACCCCATGTTATAACCAATTTCCCAATATTGTCACTATGTCACTAATCATGAGCATCACATTTTAGGTCCCATGTCTTGATGTCACATTTCAGATTAACTTGTACAAGAATTTTAAAAAGAATAACAAAATAATTCAAACCATAGAACATTTTTTTCTTTTTTTTCTTTTTAATTTATTTATTTTTATCTCAATCACAGGTTAGGTACTTTGAATCCCAGGCATAGTAGCCCCGTCCGCCATTCCCTCCTACCCTCCCACTCCCTCCCTCATCTCCTTCTTCCGCGCCCCCTCCAATTCCACCAACAGGGGAGGACCTCCTTCCCTTCCATCCAACCCCAGCTTATCCTGTCTCCTCAGGGCTGGCTGCAAAGTCCTCCCCTGGGATCTAGCCAGTCTGTCACTCCCTGGCTTGTATGGGGGAGGGTCAAAGAGTCAGCCATCAAGATCATGACTGAAACAGTCCCTGTTTCCCTAAATAGGGTCTTCAGCCCTACACCAAGTTATCATGGGCCCCATCCGTGCGGGGGTTCCAGTCCACATCCACACATGGTCCTTGATTGTAGAAACGGTCTCTTACAAGACCCCTGTGCCCTGCTCAGTTTGGTCTTTGTGCAGCTCTTGT